>BQMF02000365.1:0-479455 GCA_027922465.2 Turritopsis dohrnii | reverse complement strand
AAAAGCACACACCACCCACATCCCTTGTTTTGTCTTATAGGAACGAACGTATACATACATTGCTGCGACTACAATGACTATTATGACTGTAAATGACTGACAGAGACCTTCACCATCTATTATGCCTTTTACATAGCTAGCTGCAGAATTGTGCTAAGTAGTTAAAACAACGACATTTTCTTTGATGTAGAGGTGCCTGCTCCCCCCTTATTACCGCTATGTGCCGCTTGCCGCTAACTTTGAGTCCGATGGTTTATTTCCTTCATTTAAAGACAACAAATCAAACCAAACTAATTATAATCTAAAAGTATATTCATTCAGCCATTGTCATGGAAAGTTTCAAAGTGAATTGCCAACTACACTGTCAGTAATACTGATTAATAGAGTAAAATGTAACACCGGGTCGCGATCATTGTGAAAAAAATATTAAAAATGGCTTCCTCGAAAAATAAATGCTTCAAAATTACGTGTCGTAAATAACGGAGCACATCAATTCCTTGTTATTCCTCTGCTGTCTTGAATGCTACCAACATCTGAGATTTTATCCACACAAACAGTTTTCTTGTATATTGTATACGCGAGGAAATCATCTTAAGTTTACAGCAAGGTAATTCTGTAACCACATGTCTTTTCTCCACTATAGCGACAAAATTTTTTCTTGTTAGGACTGATTTCAGCTTGATTATTCAAACAGTTAATTTGTTTTTGCAGACATTCAATTAGCGTGAAATCCCACGTTGATAATATCACCCATAGATTTATCGTTCAAGAAAACGTTAAACTTGTTTCGTAGACCTTTTCACCCAAAGGACCCATTGTCATTAAAAAATTTTTATTGCGTTAACGCTTTTTAGCAGTTGCAACTTGAATTCTGTAGGATCATTCTAGCGTGTATCCTCCACCACAAGTATGGAAACAATTGATTTCATATGTTGCGAGTGTAAAAAATAATTCAATAAAATGTTGATAATTACATTCGCCATTCATGCTTTTAACAAATTAACGATGTCTGTGTTTACTGTATAATTACTCTGTAGGCTCATAATAGGGCAATTCCCAATATGTGTCTAGATTTTTGCGATCAAAAGTTGACTTGTCGAGACGGCACTATTGTTTTCTAAAAAAACTTTGCTCATAAAAATATGGCTGCCTTCGACTTGTAAACAGTAAAGAGGAACATCACCCCGATGATGTTTACAATTACAGTATTTGTTATCAATGTTATTCTCCTTGTTTGTTCTTGTTGATTTAGTATCTAGAATGACCAATTGTGGTGTTAAATCCATTTAACTGTGTTTTTACGTTTGCATTGACGAATTTTGCAACATTATAATTAAAGTTAGCGGTAAGATGAGCAGGCTCTCTAGGATTTTTTGAAATTCTCTAGTAGTTTAATTCCCATTTAATTGCTGAAAAAAATAACATAGTACCGTCATCTTCTTACTTAACTCCAAACAGTGGCTTTCTAAGTTTTAAATAGAAATCAAAACATATTCTAACTGTCAAAACACTGCACTACACATGCCACACTGTCAATAAAGCTAAAACTTCTGTTATTGTTATGCTGATTTTGGTGAGTATAATCATTTGTATCAGCAGAATCTTTGTTGTTCGTAATTAGGAAGGTCATACTTAATTATTGTTGGATTGATTGACAGTATATATATAAATATTTATAAATATTTATGAGTGTTACTTATTGATTTCCCTCGAGCATCACACATTGGCAAGTCCAAAATCATTTTGATACAGGTCATAGCCTGAAAACAACGAATTCATGAGTCTGTTGAACCCACCTACCCAATTAGCATGTTATTTAACTAATTGTTCACATACTTACTTACACTTTCACTGAAAAGAGACACAAACTCAAATGTAATAAATTATACTCTTGATAGCCACTTTAGGCAGGTAACGTAAACATTTTCTACCACACTCACAAGGTGAGATATTGAAGCCAATCAAAACAGTAAGTATACAAATAGAATCTATTGTTTTGTCTATGTAATGCTTATAACAAGTTGTCTTTCTATTTTAAAGGAGTGTGTAAATGAATGCAATATTGACTTCAATGTGAATGATGATAATGTTCTTGGTAAGCATTAACAATTTTTAGATTCAGTAGAAACTCTGTCCAGTGGGATATTTATGATGGGGGAAACTTCATAAAAGAGTATTAAGAATAAATATGTTATATAAATAAATAAATATTTGCAGATAAGTTATGAATTTCGAAAAGATCTTTTCCTCAGCTGAGATCCTTTTGTATTACTACTTTTTAAGAATAATTGTTCAAGGGAGAATCAGTATAAGATTACCTACTACACACACATATGATTCCAAAAAGGAAAGATACATAAATATATTATTGGTTTTCAGTAATTTTAGAATTATTATAAAATATTTTTTAAGAACTACACAAGCCTCAGATTTGGCCAAAAAATAAGAACAAAATAAGCCTCAAATCAATGTCACAAAAATTAGGAACAGCCTGAGCCTGAATTTTCTTGTAAAATAAGAACAATTCACGATGTGAATTCTCTCACTGGTATACAAATGGTTTAGAAGTTTATTGTTGTTTTTTTTTTCACCTTCAATAAAGGTGCCATCATGGGTTATTACCGAACAGCAAGAATGGTTTTTATCAGTTGTTTTTAAAAAAGATTTATTTCTGTTTTACTGGAAGTTCCATAAATCAGAACAAAATGAGGCTGAAATCTGAAACTGTGTTCTTAAAGCTAAGAATAAAATAAGAACAATTCAGGCTGAAAAAAGCTGAAAAAATAAGAACAGCCAGCCTCAGGTCAGATTTTACTGGTTCTTATAGAAAAAAGCATGTAATACAATTTTATCACCATTCATTACAAATTTTATCTGAAGAAAGCCATTCAAATAAGAATGATAATTTCAATGGTATATTTCAGTGTTTTTCTAAATGATAAAGTGATTTTCTTATAGTTTTAGATGGAAACTCCTTGACTGTTGCAGAGAACATTGAGATTTCTGAAAGAAATGTAAGATTCATATGATGTATAAAGAGAAATATAATCATAATAAGAAAATTATACTTGTGTGATATTCTTTTATTATGTTGATGTAAACAACTTCATTTAGATTAATGACGAAAACATAGAAAATGAAAGTGGTAGTAATTCAGAAGGTGTATAACTGATTCCGTGAAACTGGTTTAATGACAATTAGAATGTATATGTTATAATAGGACTTACATGTATATAATATTTATCTAGGTGTCAGATCATTGAAATTTAAAGATAAAGTTGTAAGTTCTGTTGTTGTCAATTACACATTTTGAATAATTTTTTTTCACTATTCCTGATGTGTATATTTATACAGGAAAGGAATGAAAATCTCAGGCTAACAGACAATAACTCATTCGGTGATGGTAAGCCATTTTCTTCATTATTCTGTCAATTGCTTATCTTATATTTGGAAGGGTGTTTTTCAAATTAGAATTTTGCCAATAACACAGTTTTAAAACCATCATGTTTCCATATTATAGGGGATATACATCACATCTTTCATAACATAATGTACTGTCATGATGCCATGCACCTAGAATGTGAACTGACAAAAATCACTTTGAAATCTTTCGGTGATAACAAGGATATGTTTGCTGCTGAAGATATATGTCTGACGTTGGCATCATCTGGATCTGTGGAATCCATATTTTATGCTGTATTGATGGAGATTATTATGAATGATGTAACACATAAAGTCATTAGATACTTTGAGTTTGGGAATTTAAATGTGACATGTTCCGCGAAAAGGGACCACTTGATTTTATTTGGCGTTACAAATCCGTTACAAATTTTGTAACGCTGACGTTACAAATCCGTTACAAATTTTGTAACGCCGGCGTTACAAATCCGTTACAAATTTTGTAACGCTAGCGTTACAAATCCGTTACAAATTTTGTAACGCCGGCGTTACAAATCCGTTACAAATTTGTAACGCTGGCGTTACAAATCCGTTACAAATCCATTACAAATTTTGTAACGAAGTGTTACACGTATAAGAGTAAGATTTGAAAACGATTCTATTCTTACCTGATAAGCTTCGATATTGGACTGATAGTTTACAAAAATAATCGTAAGATCTATCAAGAGTGAAAATTAACTGGCTGGCCAAGATATGTTTTTAGGGAGTTTCTGGTTAACATTTCCTTGAAAAACTGAGAAGACTCTTTATTGTAAAACTTTTCCTTACCTAACAGAGTTCATTTAAAACTAGTTTACACAGTCAAACTTTTACCTTGTGTAATTTAAATCAACAGACCTGTCATTAGTCATCTACAATATTTAGACTAGTCTAAAATATTTACACGCTTCAATATGAAAAACTTCATAATGCACAGGTCTTTTGTTTTAATTTTTGCAAGGCGAAAGTGCGGCTGTATAAACTTGTTCTACTTGATAAACAAAAGTTTTTAAAAACACTTTTTTGGTGGCACCCGTTGAGTATTAAAAATAGAAAGGGTCACCTGGTTCACATTCACTTAAGAAACTGAATAGATGGGTTTTAGAAAAACAAACTAAAATTGTTACTGCAAATAGAAACCATCTATAATGATTCTATCTTTCAAGAGTATTCTTTTGGAACTCACTTGAGATTTAATTCAAAGCGAAGTTGCTGCATCCTACGTGTCTTAGACTTTACATGATAAATAATTAATGAGCATTATTTGTGCAATGTATTGTTAATATAACTTTATAGATACCAGGAGATACACAACCATCATCGCAAATTTGAAGCAACTTAGTGTAAACTATGATGGGAAATGGGAAGAGAGAAATAACATTTTAACGTCGGCTTGACGAGTTGCAAAAGTTTTCTTTTAAGATACTCACCTCCATAATGACTTTCACTTACCTTACTTCAAATTTAATCTTCTATGTTAATGCTTGTGTGGCAACGCACTTCGATTACAGAGTAAAAGTAAAGTGTTTTTTCATCTGTCCAGTTGAAACTAGGTGACGTTAGTCCGACTTTGCTGTTCGAGAGGGAGGTAGAGCAGTAAGGAAAGTCAACTGGAACTCTCTAGGACATTGCTTTCTTGGGAAAGGAGTGACTCCGCTGTTGATCCTAGTGTAAGCTTAATTGTCTGGCGCCGCGATGGATCACAGTAGTGGATATTTCCTAAGGGTGCCATTCCCATAGAAACGGCAATGTCTCAGCAAAAATTTTATCAATGAATTTCAGTCGTATTGAAACGCTTCTGATTTTTCACTGATGTGATTTAAAAGAAAAACAAAAAACTAGAACAAAATGTAAACACGGTGAAAGTTTTATGAACGTGAGAAGAGAAGAAGACATTGCATTGCAGATACTCTTGATACGCGTTACAAATTTGTAACGGATTTGTAACGCGCGTTACAAATCCGTTACAAATTTTGTAACGCTGGCGTTACAAATCCGTTACAAATTTTGTAACGCCGGCGTTACAAATCCGTTACAAATTTTGTAACGCTGGCGTTACAAATCCGTTACAAATCCGTTACACTAGGCGTTACATCAAGTGGTCCCTTTTCGCGGAACATGTCACAAATGGCTTTTTCATTGCAAAAATGGAAAAGTCATTAGCAGAGTTTTTACCCTGGGCTGTGTATACTGAAAAGGACATTGAAATGAAGAAAGCACGTGATGACACATTGTTCTCTACACGAAGAAAAGGTAAACTTATAGTACTTGTAAGTTTTGTAATAGTGATACAATGTGATTTGTCATATTTATTTAACTAAATTGATTTTAGCATCTGGACGTAATCCGCATGAAATGATTTACATTAGAAATGTTGCAAAAAACAAAAGGAATATTCGCAGTACATTTAGTGGTATAACTAAATGTCAAGAACCATTAAAGATTCTAAAAGCAGCAGTTTTCATCCTTCACAAGCATCAAAGTTTTGAAGCAGACAACCATGTTTCTAAAAAGTAATTGTTTTCATTTTGCAAATTGTTTTCTTTTCTGTCATATTGATTTACAACAAGACTTTCAAATTTTAGGATATTCATTGCGTTACCAGAGCCATGGAGTGATCTAGAAAAACAGCTCCTTGATTATCGTCTAAATCCATCCTTGACACAACCTCTAAATCTGATGTGTTCTTTAAGCACACCATCTTCCCTCCAGCAACAATTTAAATATATTTCTTTGGTACCAAATTATCATAAATGGGTTTGGCATGAAGAAAACAATAATTCAACTTTAAAATTTGAGCAATGTTTCTCCACATCATGTTCACGTTATCCTGGATCACCACGTAATAGAATTATTCAAGCAGTGAATTTCAGAGCAGATTCGAATCTTTTGGTGTTTTCAATTATTAAAGCTGTTTATTCTCACCCTTGCCAAATTCCATATCAAATAGTCAAGCAGCATCATTCCTGTAAAAGACGGAAAGCTACGAAACGTAAAATCACTGCAGAAGCTGTCATTCCATACAATGCTGAAAATAATAATGGTACTGCTAGTGAAGTTTCAACAATTGGCGTGATAGAAGTTCCCTCTGTGTCCCAAAATGATAATACTGATGAGGATCATATCAGCGACGATTCTGCAGGTAGTTTGGTGGATGCTACTCAGAATATTGGAAGTGGAGAAATCTATCATTCAGAATACAAGGAAACACTATTCAGGTAAACATGCTGACTTGCTTTTTCGAATGATATCTACTGGGCTATGGCCTAAAATGGATTTTTTGGTACTTTTTCTTAAATTGAGACTTTTCCCTAATATGATGAGTAGGTTTAATCAAAGATGATTGGTTATTAATAATGATTGTTCAAGCTATTTCTCTTTTTTAATTTCTTCTGTTTTAACACAATCTGAACGTTTATTGCAGATATTTTTGCGGTGAACTGTTTAATAAAGGTACTTGCAAATGGAGAGTGTTAAATGGAGATCGTCAACAAATCTTAATGAACGATTATGATTGTGAAAACGGAAACTTTTTGGTAAGGAGTTTGATCTATTTATCTATTTATTTAAATCTATTTATGACAACTGATAAATTGTTTTACACCTAATCTGCAGCCTTATCAGTACGTTCATGTCACTTCATCATTGGTCGGCAATCAACATATCTTTAATTGCAGTTGTAAAGTTTTTAGTACTGCTCAATCCAGTTCATGCTTCAAATGCTGCCATACTCGGCTGTTAGAAGATTTAATTAAGTTTACTGACACTGTCGCTGATGAAAAGCCACCATATATAAATGAACTTGTAAGTTAGTATCATTTCCATAAATAATAAAGAAAAATACATAATGATCATGTTTGAATTGATAATAGATTTTCTGAACTTATTTTAGTTTGTTACCAATGCCATATCTTGCGCTGACCAACCGGTGGTGGTCTTGAGAGGAAAGTCTGATGTCAGAAAGTATTCCGTTGTTGTGGATGATTGTGCTGAGATAGTTTCTATATTCACAATCGCCAATACCAAGCGAACAGTTGTACAATGCCATTCTTCGTGTTGCAAGATGAGAAAAGGCTACAAGAGGAAAATCCAGTCCTTGTTAGAAGAGTCGGAGTTATGCCCTCATTTATCAATGTTTAAGCCGTTCTTCCTGAGTAATCTTGACGATTTTGTTCTTGAAAGTGATGATATTTCCACGTTTCTGCCTGAGAAAAAGGTAATGTTTGCTAATAAGTCACTAATTATGTTGCGTTTAGTAAATAGCAGCTCACAACCGATGGACCTTGATTATCAAACTCTAATTCTTTTTTTCAGTGGGAACAAGTGTTTGATGTTGAATCTGGTTTGTGGTCATTTGGTAAAAATTCTCCAAGTACACAAATTGTTTCCCATGATAGATTTGACCCAGCTTTAAAAAGAAACGTTATTGTGCGTGATAATTTCAGTAATGAAGAACTGATAATCTTCACACCTCCTGCTCCAGATAGTACTTGTAGTTGTATGGTAAGTTTTTCGAGCATTATACGAATTCTCTATTCTAGTTATAATTCTTCTAGTGATAAAAGGATTCATTATTGTTTGATAACTAGGCTGGTTGGTCATCGCCTGAATTTCCTGAAGGAATAGTACAGAGAGAAGACTGTTCAACTCTTTATACCGACAAAAGACCTTTAGACGTTGTTGTTAATAAGCGTTTCTGTGTTGCTCGCAAATGTGAATTGGCTTGGTCTGGTGAAATGGAGTGCATTTATCGTCTGTCAGGAAAAGTTTGTGCTGGTTATGAGGTGGGATGGCAATTCGTTGAATCAGTAAATAATGGAAAGATGAGTTTTAGTGGCTTTGTGAAACTTATGAACTATTGTTATAAGGTGCGAAATCCTAATTCCCAGTTTATGTCAGTTAACTCCTTTATCAATTGGTGGTTTGGTTGGGCTTCTCACATGATGATAGATTTTAGGCAGTCATGTAACGGATGTGGTAGTTCACCCTCTTTACTGGCGTGTGATGGAACTAAAGTTGGTATTGGTTTTAAA
Organism: Turritopsis dohrnii; assembly: GCA_027922465.2. Classification (NCBI taxonomy): domain Eukaryota; kingdom Metazoa; phylum Cnidaria; class Hydrozoa; order Anthoathecata; family Oceaniidae; genus Turritopsis; species Turritopsis dohrnii. Next base: position 470,984 of record BQMF02000365.1, on the reverse strand, counting down.
AATGCTTTCGTAAATCCTATTGAAACTGTTCATGATGATGTTGTATTACCTACGCCATTACGACGAACAGATCGCTCTTTCATCGTTTCGAAGAAGGAGAGAGACGCGGCATTTTATCGAAACATGCGACTTCATTTAATGAATTTGTCGAAAGAAATACTCGGTGAATACCAACGTCCAACTCATACATCCCTTGTAGAATGGAATTCATTGACGGAAGAGTTGAAAGGTTGCATTCCATCGCCGGCTGTCCCGTTATTTACTAGATTGTTGTCTGGTCAAATGCATGATAAAGAGAGGAAAAGTGTTTCGGCTTTTTTTAAGCAACTGTCATCTGATAGTTCTGTAGACGTAATAATACCGTATTGTGCAGTAGATGTTTTAACAAAATTTGCTTTCGACTGTATTGCTGGCAACTGCTCGCCATCACAAGTCCTCGACTTTTCTTATCGACAAGCATTTTTCAATCGGGATGTGACAGATCTGTTGATAACATCATCACAGTTTACGTCTAATGGCCTACCAGCACCCGATGTTATCGATTTGCTGTTATACCTCACTTCATTTGTGAAGGGTTTGCATGCCTTTGATACGCCATCTGAGTCGGCGATTCCTATTACTGGAACATATAACCCAGCAAAGTACGGACGCGCCTTCTACTTCACATCTCACGGTCAACAATTGAGAACAATGAGAAAGTTCACCATCGACGTGGAAAATGAAAGAGCGTCAAAGAAAGCAGCTGGCTTTGACGATATACCTTCAGAAAGATGCATTAAAGTTTTCCCACAGGTTTCTCAAAGTGGGATGACCTTTGTATTTTTCTGGTTTTGTCCACTACATGGGCATTGTTACGGCTTTCACATCATTCCAGGCAGTGAAGGACGTAAAGATGCCAGCGCAGCTCTTTATACGCATGCTGAAATTCCACCATCAGTTGTTTTTTACGATCATGCATGCAGTTTAAGTGAATACGTGAAGAACCGTGAATCAGGTTTCTTTCAACATACCCGATTCTATCACGATGTTTTTCACGGTTTTACACACAAATGTACTTCCGCTTTCCGTTCAAGCTCAATCCTCGGTTTTGAAGATTGCAATACATCTGTTTGTGAGCAGTTTAACTCCTATATTCAACGGATCAAGTCTTCAGTCAAGCTGATGAGTCAAACACATTTCATGTTTTTCTTGCAGTATTTCATACATCAGTGGAATATCTCACGGGCAGATAGTTTTGAGAAACGCCGCAGAATTGCTGGTTTAGGTATGGACGGTTAAAGAGTAGCAACGGGTATCGAGAATTTCGTTACTTTTAGTATTGAACATCTGAGACGTCCTACGATGTTAATGTTTCATTCATGATTCTATCGCAACAATTTACAATAAAATGTACGTACTTGTCCATCCTGATATACGATAGTGATGAAGTCTTCTTCCACTTTAAACCAAGCTTGAGGTGAGTACTGTTGTTAGTTGTATGTTTTCTTATTAAGAAGAAATCACATCGTAATGATTATTATTGGTTATTTTTGTCTCCGTCATAACTACCCACCTCTTAAATATTGGTTTAATGGTTTCTAATGATCCATCATAGCAGTCGAATGTGTATCGAAAAGACAAGAAACCTTGTTTCGGGGTTGAATTTCCTTAAGTAAGTGTCTTATCCGTCGATGTTTTTGTGGGGATTATTTTTAAACAAAATTGAAAAAATGGCACAAGATATTTTATAATGGATTGGGCAAGTCTCTTGGACTCTCTCGTTTACAACAGATTCGCTATAAAGGTCGCAGTAAGCGGCAGAGTGTACATGTGAGGCGGTCGAGACGTAGATGAGGTCGTCAGATCACAGTCGTGTTTGTGTTCTTATGGTGCGAATACATGTAAAATAGGGAAAAGCTACAATGATATGGGAATTATTAAGTCATGTAGAACATTCAAGATGAAATGAGAGATGATGGGTCATAACGTAACGATGGACGCTCAGGACAGGAAAACAATACACTTTCGAATGCAGAAGTGAAACACCGAAGAGCACATCTCTATCCTTACCAGTACCAAAAGTAGAAATCCAGATTTCCTATATTACACTGACAATGACGACACGAAGAGCCTTGAAGCCACAGAGTCTGAACAAAGTGATACAAGAATGAGCAACTACTCATCATATTTGACATTTAATTAATTGCTTTTCCTCAACCTTTTGCGCAAGGCTATTTCCTACCGAAGATAGTCAAAAACAGTCCGAATTTGAATCCTAACAAGAATTCTTAAAGTAGATCGTTCTTCGAGTTAAGCTGCTGGTAGGGAAAATGATAGCAAGAGCTCGCTGACAATCTAGCCATGGGAATTTTTGCTTGGGCCGAGATAATGAGAAATCAATAAGGTTAAACTAGCTCGTAATCGTAAAAGATGAGCAAGCGATTTTTTAGATAGATAGGTATATTTTCTGGACAACAAACGGTACATTATTTTGAACAAATGTATTTTTAAGTAGTATTATGCCGTCTTAAAGATAGCACTTCCAAAAGGCCTTTATTTTGTGGAAGCGTATGATCAAACATGTCAAAAGATGTCACCAAATCAATGTCTGCTTAATAAGAGTCAATCTGGAAAACGATCGGTGCATGTCATGATTGGGATATTGCATCCAAAACGAACTGACATTTCACACAAAGAACCTCATATTTTGAGCAAACGTATTTTTAAGTAGTATTATGCCGTCTTAAAGATAGCACTTCCAAAAGACCTTTATTTTGTGGAAGCGTATGATCAAGCATGTCAAAAGATGTCACCAAATCAATGTCTGCTTAACAAGACTCAATCTGGAAAACGATCGGTGCATGTCATGATTGGGATATTGCATCCAAAACGAACTGACATTTCACATAAGAACCTCATATTTTGAGCAAACGTATTTTTAAGTAGTATTATGCCGTCTTAAAGATAGCACTTCCAAAAGACCTTTATTTTGTGGAAGCGTATGATCAAACATGTCAAAAGATGTCACCAAATCAATGTCTTCTTAATCCTTAGTTGGACGCATGAAACGAAAAGGCGCTTTGTGGTTGACCGTAGCAGGATGAATTGCCTATGAGTGAGACGACATTCCGGGCAACTAGTTTCAACTCTATCAATACACCTATCCAACTTTTTGCGGCTTGGCTAAATCAGTAGTCAGTTTTGATCTATTACGTGGGTTTTGAATATACTTTGAAAATATTTTGATATGTCTTTTTGCCTTACAAGTTCGAAGCCGAATCAGTTTTCTCAAGAAATACCCAAATTAAAAATAAAAGAAAGCTTAAGAAGGAATTTTAGTACGCACAAAAAGCGAATTGTTGAAGAAGTTGTAAGAAATTTGACACATGCAAAAAACATACCTTATCGGCCAAAACTTGGTCGGCCCTAAGTGACTAAATTTTGACGAGGTGACTAAAATTAGGGCCGACTAATAATTAAGGCCGACTAAAATTTGGGCCGACTAAAAATTTGGGCCAAATTAAAAGTTTATAATTAAGCTTTCCTTAATCCACTTTTCATATCTGTATTACTTTAACAAAGAATTTACGAATATATAATCATTGAATAGAGCCTAATTAAGTTTATAAAGGTTTTTATAATTTCATGGTTTATATTTCCGCCAAAAAATGACCTGTTCGTAATATCTTGAAAATAAGAAACTAAAAAAGATATTTCGGGGCTTGGTACAGTGGTACAGAGTAAAATAACTTTAAAAAGATTCATTTCTTTTTCTTTCAATTTTCAAAACTAGAAAAATCATAAAGATTACATTCTTAAAAGCTAAAATCAACGGCAAAAAGGTACTTGTTTCAAAAGTTTGATAGTTTTTTGCAACATTCATAAAACCACTTACAATAATGCAAAATCTAAACATCAAAGTTCTTAAATAGAAATATCAACAATATGTGTAAGCATATAATTTTAAACCAAAAGTTCAATCTCATCGAAACGGATTTTCAATAGTCTCGTAAATTTTCTGAGCGTCACTTTTGGCCTCCAAAACACCAGCATCTTTAAATCCATTGCAGATGGACTCACTCTCTTCTTGCATGTGACCATACAAACTCTTAATCCAACCAGCGTGTAGTGGCTTTAAATCTGATAGCTTGGAAGAAACTTTTATGTCGGCAGGATTTTTACCCTCTTTCAATTGATGTGCAACTTGGGTCATGAAGCATTATTGTAAATTTAGAAATGGCCCAAATTTTTAGTCGGTCTTAATTATTAGTCGGCCCTTAGTGACTAAATTTTGACGAGGTGACTAAAATTAGGGCCGACTAATAACTAAGGCCGACTAAAATTAAGGCCGACTAAGTTTTGGCCGATAAGGTAGTTAAAAAACAACTCCAGTGTTGTTGTTTCTCTGAAATCACGTGAAGAGGATAAAGAAAGCCTTTCAAGTTTAATCTCAGCTGGGCAGAAGAAGTCGCAGGAGAAACGTTTTTGGAATCTCATTAAAACTCTATCGGCCGTGTAAATCCAACATTTTGTAACTTTTCTCAAACCACGACTTTTTCCGCCAAGCGAAGGTTCAGCTACGTATAAAACATCTATGGAATTTCTCTATTAAATAACTTTGTCTTCAGGTATCGATGGAAATTTCCGTTTATCGCTCGTGCTGGGGAGATTACGTTATTCAGCTGATTAGCCTCAATTCCATCCACTTTCTGAAAATGTGTAGATGGACGATCATAGTATCTATGGTTGTTCAAAAAGATATAATTTGGATGATAATTATGACAAAATGATTCACTTTCTATTACAGACTTTTATTAAAACTTTTGCATTCAATCAACTTACTTGCGACAAATCTTGCAGGGCAATGGTATTGTTGGACCGGATTGAAATATTTTGGTGAGACGATTATAATACCGTACTTGACGTGACTCGAAATATTTCACGATATTTTCAGGAACATAAGGCAAAATGGCGATCCACTTTGTCTCCGATGTATGTGCAGCCCTTAAATGGTCATGATATTAAATACCTTTTCTTCTGATTTTGGAACTCCATTCGAACGGCATCAATAGAACCTAAATTTTATTTCCCACTTCCGTTTCTTTACAAATTTCAACAACCTCATCTTTTTCTTGGATCTTCAAACAAAAACATTGATAAAAGTAACTAACAAAACTCTAAAAACGATCTAAGTAGTTTATACTTTTCATTATCATCTTTTATTCCCTTGCATATATTGTGTTGGAAAGGTTTACCTGGAGATATGAGAGCCATTTTCAATAGTTGAATGTTACTGCTGTTCTCACAAGTATTGCTGCACAAAATAATACAGTTAATGTTTGTAAATAATGAGCATTAAATTCATCATTCGCAACCATATAAATGGACTGCGAATCACGTCTGATGCAGCGATGTGGATTATGCAAAAAGATAGACGAATTGATAGCTGCTCAAACTTACGGACAGAAACATTAACGGAACAAGAAAAAAACATATAATGCTACAACTGCTTTCGTATTTACTATCAAATTTATAATTTTTTGCTTGAGTTCTGATTAAGACAAAACAGAATAGCATAAAAGTAACTATAACTATAAAGAAAAATAACCAAAACCGCTCTGGATCGTCTGTTTGGGCATGAACGGGTTAAACATCGTCTGACGTGATACAATCTTCTGCAACAACTAAAAAGAGTAGTAGTGCAGGAAAGCATGATCTCCTATCCCAGGATCATCTAAATACATTACAAATGTAAAGTATAAAAGTTTTTAAAAACTTATCGGAATGTACCCTACATAAATCACCAAGTCCATAGCATGATTGACAATATAAGATTGTTCACTGTTAAAAGAGAATGAAAGTTCTTACAGGCTTCTCCAAGAGGTTTTTGTTTCCTTCTGATTGCGGATCTTCATTACACCTTGAAGATTTATTCATAAATAAAGCAGCCTTAAAAGGCCGCAAGTCAGCGGCAAATATGCAAAGTATACAAATAGAACTAGAACTGGTCTTTAAGCAATAATAAAGAATTACAAAATATCAATACTAACTCCTCCGTAGCCGCTTGCGTTAAGTCGTTCTCGTCAGGAATAAACAGATTCTTTTCTGTCACATGAATTCTAGCTGTTATACATATAAAAGATAAGAAATGCCCCCACTTCTGATATTACTCAAAAGCCCTTCAAAAAATCAATTAAATAGTGTCAGTGTATTTTGAGAAATTATGCGTTTCTTCTTGAAAAATACCCGTATTTTTCAAATAAACTATATGACATTTTTCTTCAAATATGTATAAAAAGGAAAAGATCTTGATTCGTAAAAGGTGGGCTCTCACCTCAGCAGCAAAATTAATGTTGTGGTAATGGTTTTTGACATTTTGACAACTGTAATTGAGATATTTGATTTATTTATGATAAATTGACTGTCTAAAAGCATTTTCTGAATAATAAAGATGAAGAGAACAGCTGAGGATTAGAAAGGAAATTTATAACTATTTGAAATAAATATAATTTAGCTATAACGGTAAGAAGATGCATAATCGTCAGGCTTCTATTCTCACCACATTAAAATAGGAAGCTTGCAATAGTAGACCGAGTTAGAACTTAAATTTGAAATACTGCTTCAATCATCCAAACACCAAAAGCGCGATTTACTATTATAACTACGGCACATAATACCTAGAGCAGTTAGCTATGGTGTCAAATAACGACATAAGCTTCTCTGTTTTGGACACAATTACATATAAGACTGAATGTCGCTCTCACCCTCTGCTTGCTTGAATACACTTGTTTCAGCTACAGCAACATCGAAGTTTTTTTAAAAATAACTTTCTACCTGGGAGGCATGAAACACAAAATGAATATCTTACGTAAAACACATCTTAACTAAATAAATGCAAAATTATACACCCAAGAATACAACATCCAACTATATATTGGGTTTACAAGATTACAAAATATGATTTAAAATCAAATCCATACCTCCAACTCTATCTCTTTTAATCCAAAGTTACATTAAACAGCAATAATTAATGAATCGATGAAATGAATGTAATCTGTTCCTCCCCAAACCACCAACTTCATGATTTAAAACCATGAGTTTTATTTCTTCAATGGTTTGTATACTTTTTAATAATTACCTAAAAGAAAAAGGTTTCAAATAATAATGATACAGAAATCCTAATCATACCATGACAATATTGAAACAAACTTAAATAAATCAAACAAAAAAGAAAATCCTAGTATGCAATATCCTGAAAGTAATAATTATAAGTAGAAATTTAATGACAAATTTATATAGCTATAGATATAGATTTATATGGCTGGGCAGAAATGGAAGATATGGAAATACCAGCCAATAAACAACTTTTGGCTGATTTAAGATTATCACTGATTTAAGATTAAGGCTGGTGCTGCAGCAACAACAGCAAATATTCCTTGAATTTCCAGTGATTTCCAGAACTTATCTAGTGAATTTAGTGCACTGCAAAACTCAGTAACAAAATTTTTGTTGTTGTTGTACTTAATTTTTAAAATTTAATATGAAAGAAAAGAAAATTTTCCATTTTCATCAAAGGTGTGGAAATAACAGCTGTAAATAAATAAAATATATATTTTATCTAAGTATTATCAATATTTTGATTAAGTTTGAGCAGGGTTCATAGCACTTTTCCTAAAATATTTTCCCTGACTTTCCCTGACTTTAAGGAGTAAAAAAGGTATCATTTTCCCTGACTTTTCTCTAAAAACACCTAATTATCCCTGACTTTATTGGCTACTTTAACTGCCACAGAGTCAAGATTACACATTCAGAAGTATCAATTTACAGGCTAGAGAAAGGATAAAACATTTTAAATTACCATTGAAGATATTGTCAAATGTCAGTGAAACAACTATATCAAACAAACAGTGAACAGAGCTAAATAAAGCTAATTGTAAAATGATCATAAGAACAACTTTCAAACAGTAAAATATAACAAGATCAAGAATTGATTTGCCAAAGAAATTCCTGATTTCTTCCTTCAATGTGACCTTTCTCTTATGATTCTCGCTTTGGGCATGTGATTTGAAAGCCTTTATCCCCATATTTGATAAAGAGAAACTCTTTTTGCATAGCTTACATGACCCTTTTGTGGAATCACTGGACTTGGTTAGCCAAAGAGAAAACTGCGAGTCACAACCTGCATCAGAAAAAAAGGTTTGCTTGACTTTAGGCATACCACTATATTATACTGCTATACTACCATACTATGTTCTAAAACAAAAAAAAGAATATTAATAGATGATTGGGTAAACAAATTTCATTGAAACAAAGTCAGTAATAGATTTTTCCCTGACTTTCCCTGACCTAAAGGGCAAAAAAAAATTTTTTCCCTGACTTACCCTCACTTTCCAGAAACTTCTCGTAAAACATAGTTATTTCCCTGATTTTCCAGACACTGTGAACCCTGTTGAGTTTTTATAGAAAAGTGCAATTTGACAATCTGTTACATTAGCTGCTTATGTATCTACACTGCACCAGACACTCCACAGTCTATCAGAATTGTTTAAATAGTACAGTGAGCTATGAACTCTGCATACTGTTAAGGATGTTTTTCAACATTAACACAGGAATCAACTATAGAACATTGCCTGACAAAGGTCCTTGAAGAGAACATAATACATACATTTGACAGTAACATACATTTGGACTTCCGACTTACAAACCATGTATATTATTTATATTACTTATATTACTTGTACATTATATACTTTTATACACAGAATATAAACAGAAATACACAAAACTTTTGTTTTTAGACCACTGCATGTATGCTCTCCAACACTCGACATTCAGTCAGGGAAAACAGCTAAACGCTGGATCCCATTAATTTGTGGTTTATTGTTTCTTAGATTCGCGTAAACCGTTTTCGACCCGATTTTCTGTCTTAAACGATTAGCAAGGCATATTCAGAAACTATTTATCTGGCCCACATGTCAGATTAGCCGATTCGATTTGAACGCTGGCTGCTTTCAGCACAATGTTTGTTATTATATTTCTTGTTTTTGTACTTCGCTGCTGAAAAATGAAAATAAAAGTGATTTGATTAGCATTTCAATCAGGGATATCATATTAACCAGGTTTGCCAACTTCATGAGGTTGAAATGGATACTGCAATTGTGGCTGTACCGTGAGTTGGGGCGAGGATTCAACTCTGTGGGGAGAGATTCAACATGCCAAAATCAAGCTGCATCTAGTCAATAATTTAAATACATTACATTTTTAAAACTAAACCAGTTATACAACACAAAAAAGATTTAAAGCAATCAAAACATTCAGGAATGATTACCATTTAGAGAGACTCTGGCTATTAAAATGTCACGATCCATTTCAGCTAATCTCATTTTGTAACGGGCTTGAAATGCTTTGTCGTCAAAATAACCGCGTAATAAAACCTGTTTTGCAATGGGAATGTTGTTTTAGTTTCTCTGTTAGAAAAATGTTCTCATAAATTTCATGTCGGTTTGTTAGATTTTGATATACAATTTAAGGTAACAGTTGCTATAAGAAATAGCTTAAAATCTTAGGTTTTGACATCAGGTTAGTATAGTAGTTCATAAATGGTCAGCGGGTTTTTTTGTGTGAATCACACAACAACAACGTGGCTGCTTGAAAACGAAAGTGAATGCCTGGTTTTTACATTGCAAATTGGTTAAGTTGAACCTATTAGGATGAGATAGCCTAGTCATAGGCATAGTCATTGCGAAAAATGTTGTAGATTGCATTTAGATTTTCAAATTTTTGTGCTATATCTCCTTCGCCGTATTTTACCCCCTGTAGAAAACATGAAAAATACTCCAAAAGAAGTTATTTTTGTTTCATTAACGGGGGCCACTGAAGAAGATTTTCCATCTTTCGAATTCATTGTCCAGTGGTGAATCTTTTCAACTGAGTAGCAATGGGAATTGATAGAGTGTATATGATGTGCACTTTAAATCTTTGCACAAAACCCTTTACACAGTAATTGCACAGTCATCAATTCTCTCCATCATTCATTGCGTTCTTTACATCTCAAAAAAAATTTATTGTAGAGTGTAGTATAGATTACATCTTGGTTCAGATATATATGCGATGTTGTTGTTTTGAAATTTCAAATTATTTTGTTGAATGTTGTGGTCTAGATAATGGTGCTGTTGAATCTCGCCCCAACTCACGGTACACCGCCGTAAATGCCCCCATATAAATGCCCATACTGTACTTTTCACACTAAACCTATTTGTACTCTCAATTTGGAACCCAGTAATCCATGTCTGTTATCTTATACACTAATAATTATGGTGCATCGTTCGCGTTCATGGAGATTGGACGTATTAAGATTAACGCGCCAAAACTTGTGTGGCATTGTTTACTCTTCCTACTTACCTTAAGTAACTAATACTTGTTTGTACAGTATGACTAGAAGAAATCGACAGCATAGAAGAGGAAATCCATCCACGTCAAGCAGGAATGTCATTTCAGATACTTCTTTGGAAATTGCGGATAGTGAGTTAATCACACTTGACTTCTTTAAAGAGCAAATTGAGCTTTTAAGAAAGGAAATAAATTTTGCAAAAGATGACATCATCTCAAAATTATCAGAAGAAAACCAAAATCTTAAGATCGAAGTTGACTCTCTAAAAAGTCGATTAGAAAATAGGGAAAACGACCTAATACAAGTAGAAAAGGACCTTGCTGATTTACAGCAATACGAACGGAGAAATAATATCGAGATAGCGGGTATTCCTGAAGATATAGACCACGCCAGGCTAGAGTCGAAAGTTATAGAACTAGCTAATGAAATTGATGTCTCATTAGAGCATAAAGATATACAGGCTTGTCATCGCCTGAAAAAAAGCAAAAACGCCAAAGCAAACCAACCCAGAAATGTTATCGTGAGATTTACAAATCGCAAACATGCAGAGCTGTTTTTTGCTAAACACAGAAGTATCAAGGACGTTGACCGTGAGAAATTGGGCATCGGTGATTGTAATCTTTACATCAATAACATCTGTGTCCCTACTATCGTTTTTTATGGGGGGGGACAGGTAAGAAACCTATACAGACATAAAGTTATTAACAGATTTTGGACTTTAAACGGGAAAGTTCATTATGCTATGGCAGAAGATAGCCCTGGGATCAAAGTCCACCACTTAAATGACCTGATAACCGATTTTCCAGACTTCTCTTTTGGATAAATTTTGGATGTAGTACCATAAAATCATCAAACTTTTTGATGACTTCACTTCATGGAAGAAAATCACATCGACAAGCAGGAAAAGTACACTCATCCTCCTGTGGGGGCATAGCAATGACTGTGTCAGGTTAAAAATAAGACATTGGGGACTATGATTCTTGTCGCTGATGATAAACGATCAATAATCGAAGTAAAGTATTTATTGATGGCAAGTATATACATATCAACATCAAAAACTCAGGCAGGAAGCCATCAGATTCCTGAAGCTTTGAATTATTAGAATAATATTATAGTGGATAGTCACTGATGCTAATTCATGCAAAGAAATAAGTGGATGAAATACCACTTAAACATTCAAAAGATAACAACGTATTCAGCATTCACGTTTTTCTTCTACTTACGGCAGCTGCAACGCCATTTACATCGGAAGGGATACATCATTACTTTACCATATACGGTAAATGTTACTATTTTTAGAATTATAACTACATGTCTCAAAATGATACATGAACGGCCTCATAATCAGTCGTGATTCTTTTCGCGCACTTCTCTTATGAATTAAAAGGCGCCTTAAACCTCGGGTATTTTTAAATTCATAATGGCGTTTGTGCTGTGGTATCCGTTATAGAGAAGTTCTTGCGTTCGCGTTCTCCAGTGTGTTTTTTTTGCTTGTGGTTTTTTTCTCAAGGTTTCTGCCACAATTTGTGAATATTTGTTCTTTTCCTTCTGATTTTTTCTCTATTTGAGTTTGTCTGTTTATTTGTTGTTTTTTTTAATGTCTGTGTCTGAAAACGAAAAATATTACTGTCCAATATGTAATAAGCTTGTTCCTGAAAACTGCAACTCCATCTTTTGTGATCACTGCAACTGCTGGATTCACAAAAAATGTAGTAAAATTTCCAACAAAGATTTCGAATCTCTTGTTAAGTCTGACAATAAAGCCCCTTGGTATTGCAAAGATTGTAATGCAAAAATTTTCCCTTTTCATAACACTAATTTCGACTCCCCCCAAGACTGCCCTACTTCTTCTAGTATTGATTTACGCGAATTCAAAACTCTATTTACTGCACTTAACACTCTAAGCCATGAATCTACCCAATATTCTTATGAAGACTTTACAATCAGTAACTTAAACTGCAAGTATTATGACTGTGATGAGTTTAAATTGATTAAGAATAAATCTAAGTCTTTTTCTGCCTTCCACTTAAATATTGCTTCACTAAATTCCCATTTCGAAGAGCTCCATACACTTTTACTTAGCCTTAACCATCATTTTGGTATTATTGCTATAACTGAAACTAGATTCAAATCTGCTTTTCCTCCTATAAATTTTTCACTTCCTAACTATTCTCATATACACACTCCAACTGATTCTTCAGCTGGAGGTGCTCTACTATACATCTCAAGCAATCTCTCATATAAACCTCGCAATGATCTAGCAAAGATATTATATAAATCTAAACAGCTTGAATCAGTGTTTGTTGAAATAACCCAAGGAAAAAAAGGCAACATACTGGTTGCCTCAATTTACAAACATCCTCTGATGCCTATTCAGGAATTTAATTCTGACTACTTAACTCCTCTTCTGGAGAAAGCGTGCAAGGAAAATAAAACCTTAATTTTGTTGGGTGACTTTAATATTGATTTATTGAACTCTGAAAACTCTCAGTGCTCCAGTTTTTTAGACATTCTTGGTTCCTATTCTCTTTCCCCCAGTATTCCCTTTCCTACCCGAATAACAAATTCATCAAAATCTCTCATTGACAATATTTTTGTCTCTTCATCTAAATTCAAGCTTATTACAGGTAATTTAGTTTGTAGCATCTCTGATCATCTTCCCCAATTTATATTTCTTCTCAACTCTGAAAAGTCAAACCCCACAAATACTCCTACCTACAAGCGTGATTGGTCAAAATTTGATCGAGCAAATTTTATGCTAGACTATTTTGATATTGACTGGGATTGTAAACTTGAACTATCTGCTGGTAATGTCAATACCTCTTTTGAAACATTTTTTACCACTATTACGAATTTAGTAGATCAACATGTGCCTCTCATCAAACTGACCAAGAAACAAATTAAATTTTTATCAAAACCCTGGATAACTCCAGGAATTAAGAAGTCTATGTCAACCAGAGATAGACTTCTCAAACAATTTGTTAAAACTAATGATGCATCTTTAAAATCTTCTCTTCACTTACAATACAAGCGTTACAGAAACCAAATTGTGTCATTGTGTAGAATAAGTAAGAAAAGTTATTACTCTGAGTACTTTAATTCCAATATCAATAACATTAAAAATATCTGGAAAGGAGTGAAAGAAATAATATCTGTTAGCTCCTCCTCTAATCTCAATTCTTATTCGATATCTGTTAATGGTGACATCACCTCTGACCCTTCTACTGTAGCCAATGCATTCAATGATTACTTCTCCTCTGTTGCTGATACTATAAGGGCTTCAATCCCCTATACCTCAAAACATTTTTCTCGATACTTAAAAAGCCCTAACCGTTTCATGGAATCATTCAATATATCTCCTGTAACCGCTGACGAGGTTGCAAAGCTTATTAATTCCTTATCTGATAATAAAGCAAACGGTCCTTATAGTATTGAAAACAACATTCTTAAACTTCTCAAATTTGAAATCTCACATCCACTACATACAATCTTTAATCTTTCCTTCTCTACTGGTGTCTTTCCTACTCTTTTAAAAACCTCTGCTGTTACTCCTGTTTTCAAAAAGGGATCTCCCCTGGAAGTCTCCAACTACCGACCAATATCTCTTCTATCTAACATTGACAAAATTCTTGAAAAATTAATGTACTCACGTCTCATAATGTTTCTTGAAAAACACAACACCTTGTATGAGAGACAATTTGGCTTCCGCAAAAACTATTCTACTTCACATGCTTTAATAAGCATCACTGAACGTATCCGCTCAGCTCTAGACCAGGGTCAGTTTGCTGTTGGGGTATTTGTTGATCTACAGAAAGCATTCGACACTGTGGACCATGAAATTCTATGTCAAAAACTATCGTATTATGGTGTTAGAGGAACTGCCAATAGATGGTTCAGGACCTATCTCTCTCATAGAACACAGTTTGTGAAAATTTCAAACTTGAATTCAACACTTAAATTAATTAAATATGGGGTTCCGTCTTGGGACCACTTTTGTTTCTTCTCTATATCAATGATCTTCACCAAGCCCTTGCATTCTCAGAAGTTTACCATTTTGCTGACGATACTAATCTTCTTCACTTTAGTCACTCACTTAAATCTATCAACAAGAAGGTCAACATAGACCTAAAGCTTCTCATTCATTGGCTCAACGCCAATAAAATATCTTTAAACACAAGCAAAACTGAGTTTGTTCTTTTCAAATCCAAATGTAAACCATCTAATTTTAACCTAAGAATTAAGATTAATGGGAAAAGACTTCAGCCAAGTGAATATATTAAATATCTTGGAGTACACTTGGATCAAAACTTAAACTGGAAAAAGCATACTGATGCTCTTTCCATGAAACTTCGTAGGGCTAATGGTGCCCTCTGTAAAATCCGCCACTTTGTTCCTCATTTTGTTCTTCTTTCTATTTATCATGCTATCTTCTCATCTCACTTACGCTATGGTTGCCAGGTCTGGGCTCAACAAGAATCTTTTATCACTAAACGTATCCTCCTACTTCAAAAGTCTGCTGCTCGTATTATCACATTCTCTCCTCATCTCACCCCTTCCAAACCTCTCTTTGCTAAACTTGGTTTTCTTACTATCTTTGATCTTGTCAAAACCTGTAATGTATTATTCATACATTCAGCCCTCAATCATCAGTTACCTCGTCACATTCAGAGTACTATCAAATTTTCTAAGCTATCACATGAATTTAATACTAGAGGAAAGTCAATGGGCACTCTATCTAAACCCTTAGTCAATACTACATCCTTCGGAATACACTCTATTACCTACCAATCCATAACTTGTTGGAATTTTTTCCAATCTACTTTTAGTCACCTGGAACTAAGTTCCATACCTCTAAGCCAACTAAAAAACCTTGTCAGTGGTTTCTTCTTATCACAATACACAGACAGTATCTAATAATTGAGCAATTTTTTTTTTTGTTTTTGTTTTTTTTTGTTTTTTTTGTTTGTTTTTTGTTGTTGTTTGTTTTTTATGTTGTTTTTTTGTTGTTTTTTGTTTATTTATTCGTCTTTTTCTTGCATTTTAGTGTATGGCTCTTTTGCTATTTGTATTATTTATTTTGGTGGCCACCCCCTCTGTTTAGATAAGTCTATTGGGATGGTCTCCAGTCAAATTGTATTTATTTTAGCATCTTAGTATTCTTTTTGTTGACAAATAAATATTATTCATTCGAATAAGCTCCCGTTTCTGAAGGTTGCAGGATGGGCGCTTAATCAATAGTTTCACTTCTAGTGTGGGTGCTCATTTGGGGGAGGGGGTGTCGAGGCATTGCAGTATAATATAAATGTCAACTTTAAATTTTTGTCTTTCCATCATTCATTTTTCTATGAGATGACCTTGCATTTAAATTTTTAGCAATAGCTGGGCCATGGAAACGGCAGAATCATTAACATTAGAAGAACCTGGTGTACTGATGCAGCGCGAAAGTAGATGTGTTTTAAGGATGATTCAAGTATTGGGTAGGCTTTGTTTCAATTATTAATTCATCTTAATGATTAAATCTGTATCTTACTATTTTATCATTTTATTTTATCTCATGTTTACCTAGGCATTGTACATATAGTTGTTGCTTTTGTCATATGCTGTTTTGGTATCGTTGTATTGGCTGAGTTTAATCTCAATAAAGAACTCAATGCACATGCTATGCCTGTTTGGAGTATGTTGGGATTTATTACCACAGGCGTTCTTGGAATTGCTCTTTTTAATAAGCCACAAAATCAAGCATTAGCAATATTTCACATTGTTTTCGCCATACTTTCAGTATTTCTATCACTTGGCATTATCATTGCATCTTCTCTTGGTGTCGAGTAAGTAGCTATTTCATTTTCTGATTACTTTAATGTTTTCTTGAGGGGAAATTTTAATTTTCAGACTCTGAACTTGGATTTAAAATTAGGTTGATATTTGACGTAGTTGCACGAAAGGCCCATAAAAAATTGGGTCATTAAAGATATATACTATTTAAATCAGTCTAATTCAATTTCTGTTAATTGTTTGTATTGGCTGCTTTGCCAAATCTATCTGTTTGTCTGACCACCATTGGATATAGAATTTAATAACATTAGACTATTGGTTATCAGAACATAAGAGAGTTTTCATGGAGGATTTCTTTACTATAGGAGATACAATTGCAAAGTGGAAACATATTTCAACACTTTCCTCAACCGGAACTTTACCAGTTATTATCCTAGCGATTGTCATTCAAAAACTATCCGAAATATTGGTGAACCTATTTATGGAATGTTGATTGCCCTGGGAATGCTTCAGTTTATCTTCTCCATCTTATCAACAATCTTCAGCTTACTCCGAATGTGCCATTGTGGCGGAGGCTGTTGTAAAGAATGTGCAACCGATTGCAAGAACTGTTGTGAGTACGAAGGTAATATAGAATTTAGAATTTCCGTTCCAATTGGTTTTCAACTTTTTTGCAAATGATGTTTCATAACTAGTATTTGGTCATCTGACTAAGGTATAACTAAAGCAAAGCAAGTACTGGTATGCAACCAATGTGAAGCAATACAGATAACGTACGATTAGTTCCCCATACATTTTCTGTAGTTACACAGGAAGTCGAAGTCACAACCTCACACTTTCTGCTTGATTTCTCTACAGACTACTATTGTTACTTACTATTACCTAGTGTTCTTCAAAGATAATGCTATAAAGGTGGTGAGAAAATCAAATTCAGCAGTTTCCCAATGTGCACATTTGTTAAAAAATTGCTGTGAGGGAGTGCATTTCTATAGAAATATACACACAATTTCAATAAAAACACTCTTCATCGAAGTGACTTTTTGGTGATTTTGTACACTGGTTCTCTACAATCATCTATTCACCATGTTTGATTAATGTTTTACCGTTTGTCAGATACCCATTGCCCATTTCATGTCTTATTATTCTATTACTACTGCTGACATCAGCATTACTACACTATCACATAGGTCGTCAAGCAATTTCAGACCATCAAAACTTCACCGTGTAAACCGTGTAAAATTTGTTTGGCTTATTTGCCTCGTTCTACCAAACTCTATTCATGAGAATTTTCACTGACTAGTTTGATCTGGATTTGGTAGGCGAGAATACACTCCTATGGAAAATTCACTAAGAAATGCATAATATTAAATATTTTTTTTCTTCATTAGGTTCTGCCAGTCAATCATACCAGATGCAGCCAGCGAATAGGATGAATCAACAACAACAACCCAGCTATGTTCCACCACACTACCAACATCCTAGCCAAGCATATCCTCCAATGCAAATACCCATCCAGCAAGTCAATGTCCCATTTAATTCACAACCTCAAATTGTCAGCGGTTCTTCTGGTCAGCAGTTTATTTTGATGCCAATTCCTCAAATGCAACCAATCAGTGCACCGAACCAAGCCGCCGTCTTTGTTCCATCTACGTCCACTATGCAGGGAGAAAATCAAGAACAAACTCTCAAGGAAGTTGATTACGAAGTCGATATCGTTCAGTAGATCTTTTGTTAATTTAAACTTAAAGCATGTATATAAACCAATTACCAATATCAGCCAAGCAAATTTCGAGGCATCTATTTTGTAGGTTAACCTATTTGTTATTGTTTTATAGTGAAAATTATTTATTTTTTTTATTTTTATTTGATTATTGCTTTACCGAGGCCATAGGAAATTGCAGTGTAACTCACTGATGTGGGCCTCTACCAGGAATGTATACCTCAGATTTTAAGGCAGAGAACTTGCACTTACTAGACTGATAGGTGATTGTGTTTTTACTTTGCAATTTTAAGCACTGGCTCATCACACCACATCATGTACAATCTCATATAGCTTTTTGCTGCATACATTATTATCACAAGTGTTCCTATTACACATTAGCATTCAGTGCGGGGATTTGAACCACTACCAACTATCACGCTTGTGTTGCAAATCCTCTGTCTTACCAAGTGAGCTATACACCCATTTTTAAACTTAAACATATTACACTTTATATTATATTAAACAAATTTTATTACATAGTATTTATTATAAATATAAGCAACATTTAATACATTATAATATGTTACCACAAGCTATGAAAAAGATCGACAATTTTAAAGTTTTTACCAAAGAAGTAAAAGGGTTTTGCAAAGATAAAGCTCCTGCCAGGGCTTTGACTTTAAGACCCTTTTTCTATTTTATTTATAATTTTAACTTTTACTAGCCATTACAAACAAATTTTAACACTTTTAGCTTTTCATTTATTTATTTAATTTTAGGCAGAAGAACCATTGTAATATATGGAAGCCGATTTATGTTTATAATAATAATAACTATAATATATATATATAATATTATATAAGTAGATGCACAGTTCCTGAATAATATAATAACATCACGAACTAGAATCTCTTGTCTTTTCGATAAAAAGCCATGGATTCAAGGTTGTCACTGTACAAATCAGAATTTGTAAGTTTGGCGCTTATTCCGAAGCGGTTGTATAAATTGGCCTTCCTAAACTTCTCGAACTTTTTAAACACACCTTAAATTCCACAGTACTGGCAAAAGAAACTTCAGGTCTCTCGTTCAAATGTCGCCTCCTTCATGAGTACCTAAAAGTCAAAAAAAGTCGTGAGCACAAATTGTCGCTTGTCTTTCGCGACATTTTTCTTTTTTAGGATTCGCGACTTTTTTACTCTCGACTTTTAAATATTTTCATAAAAAATATTTCGCAAGTATCCAGCTATTTTGTTTTTGTTTTTTTTTTTGTTTTTTTCATTTGCAGAAAGATGAACCCTGAAGAATTTGCGCCCGTAGAATTACCAGACACCCTTTAGTTGCATTCCAACCTATTGTGTCAGCCCATAAATGATTGACAAAAGTCAGTGAATGCAAAAAGTGGGTGCATTTCTATTGAGAATGACGTCCTTAGAGGAAAATTGCTCGATATTCCTTCATGTATGTATTTTACAGGATTTTATGCGTACTCGCGACTATTAATATACGCGACTTTTATCATTTTAGGCTCGTCGCCACAATTAATGCTCGCGACTTTTTGTGACTTTAAGGTACGTGTTTTTTTTATATATAAGAATTACATAAATCTACTCAAGCCATATGATTCTTTAATGATGCTCCAAAACTGAACTTTCAATATTCTTACGTGTTTGTTAACTTGGGATCCTGAATATCTACAAATTGAACATATACCTAATATTAACTTGTAAGTTAAAAATCTGATATTTTTCCAGTGTTCAATTTCATTTGATGTGAATTCGATTTCCGACCTAGCGTTCGAATGACTTAAACTTTCGTACGTGTGGTTTAAAAGCATGAAAATACCAACAAAAAATTTACCCACGGTCATGTACATTTAGTTTACGAGGCTTTTTGAAATTTTTGATTACATGTGTGCTTGAGGGTGATTAAATTTTGACGAATTCGAGCCTCGTCATTCTTACAAAAAGAATGCTTATAAAAACAAACAGTGTATTCATCTACAACAACTCGACGATTATGAACGTCCAAGATTAAATATCCAAAATGATTCGACGACGAAATCCACCTGAAAGAACGAGGCAAACCGAGGCATATGCCCTCACTAGCCAGACACATAGAAGTCTGATGATCATTTCACGTAGAAGTCCAGTGGCGGACGCAGGATACAGCTCAAGCTTTAGTAAAATTTCGTCAAGAGAATCATTACTAAATGATTTACGGTCGTTCTCCTTTTCGTCGATCTTTTACGGCATCATAATCACGCGACGCCGATAATAAATACCGTCACTCAAAAATCTGTCCAATACATTTATTTATGGATTAGCGCATTATTTGTTGGCGCCCCATTTGACTCGCCAAATTTAGGTAAGCTATAACTGCAAAAATCGACCCCTTTTGATCTATGATGATGCGAGTTATAATAACTAACAGTTTTGAGCTATATATATGCTATATTTTACTGTCCATTAAAAGCCTCCCAAAGTAACAAGATACTAGAAAATTATTATTCAGGAAAGTGATTATCCAGACAATAATCCAAGCGCAGAACACAGAATTATTAAAAAAAATCTAATGAAATTTATTTATAAAAAAACAAATAATTCTTTGAGGTTACTTTGAGGATACTTTGAAGATGTTTAAAGTGTTTTCTATAAAGGCTGAAATACATTATCATTTTAATGGATCAGTTTAAATTGTTTTAAATTGTTCTATTTATATGATGGTTTTGCCAACGGGGACTATATTTCTATTTAATTCGCTATGCTTATCACCTTCTCTTTTATTTAAAACAATAATAATTAAGAGAGAGATAATCGACAAGTACCCATAGTTTTAACTCACGGTTACGTTCTATGTGAACAAAGTTCTCATAATACAGTAACAACATAATATTGAAAGACTAGGTTATTGCCCCCGCAGCGAGCGTAAGCGAGCGAGGAGGCATAGTAGTTTCACGAGATAGGCGAATGTCAGTTTCCGATTTTGTTCATCATCATCATCATCATCTTCATCCTCGAACTTTTCGTGTTGACGTTACACGGTGGTATAGAATTATTAGCTGACTTTGCTTTTTTTCAAAGCATGGTACTGTAAGTGGAATGTTTTTTCGTATCTCTTTCCTAATTTATTATGTATACTATGTTATTTAGGAAGTTCGTATGCTAAAATTGCTTAGACGTTTTCCATATTACTTTTGTGTTGTTTTAGTGCAGTGAACGACTAGGATTTTGAAGCACAGCTTGAAATCTGAAATTTTGCCAACAATATTTTATTTTTGTTATATGTTTTAGCTCTAAATCTTTCATTCGATAAATTTTATTCAATGCACTGATTTTTGGCGGATCTTGCCTTAAAAAGATTTTAATTAGATTTTTGTGTATGCAAGAAAGCCTACAAATTGTCGTTCTTCGTGTTTTCCTTCTTTCTTCTGTCCTCCAAACCTGGTGTGATCATGATCAATAAAACCTTCTTATATTTTTTTATTGTTTTTATGTAAACTTTGGCTATTTCTTGTTTCGAATCAAAGTTTGAAACGCAGTTTTCTAATGGATTTTTCGCTTTAATTTTTTTTTTGAAAAAGTTTTTTTTTCTTTCTTTTGGTTCTTACAGAATTTTTTTAACAAATGTTTATCTTATTTTGATTATAAAATACGTATCCATGGTTTCAGTTCACACATTTCTTTTGTTTGTAGCCAATACTTTCTGATATTACTTGTTAAGCCTTAATTACACTTTTTGAAAGGTATAAATTAGCACCAGTGTGACATAGGACTAAGACATAACAAAAAGTAACAAAGTTTTCTTTGTTTTTGTTTCCGTTGTATAGCTTGCAATGTATAGCTTGCTGTGTGTACAAATTGGAATGCTTGAGCGCGGGGGCATTTTTAGCTAAAGCTACATGCTAGTATACTGACTATTACAATAATATGACATTTCAAAAAGAAAACCTGGATTCGATAGCTACCACCAACAAAAAAGTATAGCGAACTCTCTCTAATTCGAATACCCAAGGGACCGAAAAATACGTTCGATTTATGGAAAGTTAATATTATAGAGGTTCATTTACAAAGAAATGACAGGTGAAGAGATCATAAAATTCGTTCGAATAAGAGAGAGTTCGAATTATTGAGGTCCGAGTTATTGAGATTCGACTGTAATATTAACATAAAAATTGCGGCTTTACCAGCTTAAGGGGCTGATCATATGGAGCTTTTCATCCCGGCAGGGCGAGACAAGACGTTTTGACGAGATCCTAGTTTTTGTGCAATTCTCGCTAAAAAAATTTTTCTGATCATATGGAAAACGAAAAAAATCACCCTGTCCCGGTTAGGCGGGATCTCGTTTATTTCTGCCGGGATCCCGCTTAAGCGAGGTGTTTTTTTTCCCATATGATCACAGTTATCCCGTCTTGCCGGGACGAGATAATATTTCACGCGTGCCCAGTAATTTACAATTTTTATATAAACAATAACATAAAAATTATCCCGGGGTGGTTTTCATCCCGGCAAGGCGGGACAAAAATCTCATATGATCGCAATGTAAAAACCGTCCCGGTGTAACCGTAAATAAGTACTCCCCGAAAAAAGTACTCCCACAGTACTTTTTTCCTAGGAAATAATTACTCCCCAAGTACTTATTACCTAGTAAAAATGTACTCCTGTCAAGAAAAAAGTACTCCCTGTGAAGCCATTCCATTGAACATTGAAATCCAATTTGAAATGTATGCTTGTTCATTCATGTCTAGTTGTGGTCTACTTCGTTGCTACTTTTGCCCAACATTCCCATTGTTGTTACGATAAAACAGATTACAAAAAGAACTTTATTGAAAATCTCCTTTTCAATTTGATCGGACTTGTTTGTCTACTTTATGATACTTCCTTGCGATAAGGGAGTACTTATTTCCTGAAGGAGTACTTATTTCCTAGGAAATAATTACTCCCAGGAGTACTTTTTTCCTGGGAAATAATGACTGTGGAGTCATTATTTCCCAGTAAATAAGTACTGGGGAGTACTTTTTTAAGGGAGTAGTTTTTTCCGGTGATACCGGGACAATTTTCATCCCGCCCTGCCGGGATCAAAAGCTCCATATGATCAGCCCCTAAGCAGGCGTGGTTTAGTTACGGTTATGAAGAATGTCATGTATTAAGTTCCAACAATTTACTGGTATTACATCGAAAGTTGTCCAAATACTTCTATTTGCCATGACAGAAGTCATGTCAAAGTAATCATCCGCTCTTGCTGCCATGAATATAAAAACTGAAAGCAAAGCCATTAAAGGACAACGTATGATGCAAATCGATCCACTGGTCCGTTGAATTGAATAGTACACCATAAAGAAATTTTAAACAAGGATATATCTGCTGCCAATATAATAATAAAATATCCAATCCAAAAACTCCAGAACGCCTACTCATCAGCTTCAGTTATATAATTTTATAATTTTATATAATCTTATTTTCCCAAGCATTGCGCAGTAATAACAATAAGTTGAAAGTCCACTACCACCTCCCTCATAGTTGTTTTCCTGCTGAGTATGATCTGCAATCTTTTAAATCCAAGGTTAACCGCCACCTTGCTCTGTCTTTATAACTCTTCTTCCTTTTCTCATCCCTCTCATCTGTCTTTATAACTGTTCTTCCTTTTCTCATCTTGTAGCTTTCTGCCTAGTAGTGGCTTCGGCCTTGCAGGGAGCAACTCATTTAAAAAAAAAAAAAAAAAAAAAAAAAAACCACCGTTACATCTTTCACAACCTTTCGCAAAGTACGGTCTTGCATCAACACTCGTCGCTACCATAACAAGCAATAACAACACGACTGTCACTTTTAGATTCATTTTTTTTCTTTAACACGTCCTGAATGAAATCAGTGGATAGTTAACCTTTTGTTTTTGGGAGTTCGATGCCGATTTGTAAGTTTCATTTAAATGGTCATATACAATGTGTTTCAAAAAAGTTGCACCAAAAGATGTTACCGCAGTTTATAAAGTATATATCCAATGCAAACAACTGAATAGTTTTTTTTACAGAACACATCCACAACTGCATCATTATGTAAGGCAATTCTATCATAATAAACGTATAACCTTTATTCTTGTAGAAGCTTCTACCATAAAATCACGGGAAACAATTTAATTCAGCAGACCAGTTCCTTTCTGTAACTCGGATAACATCTTATAACATTATACAATTAAAGTTGTATACAGGTTTACAAAAGAACAAAAAAAAATCAGTCAAACCTAATTTTAACACTACAGTGTATACAGTGCATTATAAATACTTTGGGGTGGACATACAAGCAAATAACTATCAAAGCAAAAAAACACATTAACCAAACATTATGTGTAACATTCACAATTAAGAAGTAAAGAGAGTTATTTTCAAAAAAGTAGAATGACAATCTATTAAATTGAAACATCTCACAAACAATAGTTATTTCTTCAGGGTAAGAACTTTTAAACATTTACTGTCAATGTGATGAACGACCTTCCTAAATCCCAAATTTTAAAAAATAAATAAATAAATACACAAACAGATTTTGGTAGTGAAACATACATCTATAACCAAATCACTGAACCATATTAGCTGAAGACAGAGGTTCGTGTTCTGCCTTGATTGACAACACAGGATGTGCAGAGTTTTTAATTTACAAACTGTTATGTTGAAATGTGTTTTGATTTAAGTTCGTAATAAGAAAGGTTGTTTTTAATTAGGTAATATTAATTTAATTAATCAATTAATTAATTAATTTGATTAATTTAATTTCGCAATAAAATACAGTGTGTTTCATAATGTTGGAAACGAAAATTTTAAAGCTGTTTTTTTAAATGAATATACCGAATTTCAAAATAATTTTTACATTAATGGAAAGCCATTTTCAAGTTCTTTCCGCTAGTATATTTTTGTGAAAAATGAAAAAGTGGTTTTTGAAAAAACAAGCAAAATGTCTTGGAAAAATGTAATTAAATTTTTAATGGTCGATTAAGATGTGATTGAAAAGAAAAGATTATTGTTTTCCAAATTGCTGTCATTTTTTCGGGAAATACAGTGTGTTTCGTAATGTTGGAAATGGAAATTTTAAAGCTGTTTTTTTAAATGAATATACCGAATTTCAAAATTCTTTACACCGTTGGAAAGCCATTTTCAAGTTCTTTCGGATAGTATGTTTTTTGTGAAAAATGAAAAAGTGGTTTTTGAAAAAATAAGGAAAATGTCTTGGAAAAATGTAATTAAATTTTTAACGGTCGATTAACACGTAGTTTGATTACATCGCACTTATTGTTTCAAAGCACTGAATTCATACAAATTTTTTATTAATTTTATGTTTGCGCTGAGACCCCCAAATTGATATTTTAAAACATAAAAGTTAAACGTTTTTCGTGAACACACAGCCTAAATTTGTTTATTGTTTTCCAAATTGCTGCCATTGTTTCAAAAAACCTTTTCTTTTCATTCACATCTTAATCGACCATTAAAAATTTAATTACATTTTTCGATGACATTTTGCTTATTATTTCAAAAACCACTTTTTCATTTTTCACAAAAATATACTGGCCGAAAGAGCTTCAAAATGTTTTTCCATTGATGTAAAAAATATTTTGAAATTCGGTATATTCATTTAAAAAAACAACTTTAAAATTTCCATTTCCAACATTATGAAACACACTGTATAATCGATTTTACCACGAAACCACGACATTAAATCAATAATGATCAATTAACGCTTGCTTGAATAGGTGTTAACGACTCGAGTAGCATAGGAAATCATAAAAAGCTGAAATATTGTAATAAAGCTGCGTTTATACAGTGTGTATCAAAATGTCTTATCCACCATCTTTCAAGGCGTATATCTCATTACATGTCTTATAAAATATTGTGAATTTTATATCAAAAGAGAGAGCTTTTCATGCCCTATCCATTAATACAAAATGTTTGCCAAAATATTTGTTCTTCGAAAAGATATTGAAGAAAAACTCAAAGATTTTGTTCATTAAATTCTTAAAAGTCAATTAATTCATTTTACAATGAAGGTCATTAGTAAACACAATAAAAAAAATTAAAAATCATCACACAGTAAAAAATTTTTATTTGAAATTTTTAAGATAAGTTGTTATGGGAAATTGATACGCAAAGCTATACTTAAAATTTTCTAAAGGTTTCATCGGCACAACAAAAGAAAATTACACCATCAAAAAGTCATTAGCATGTCAGTTAATTGACTTTTAAGAATTTAATGAGCCAAATCCTTGAGTTTTTCTTCAATATCTTTTCGAAGAACAAATATTTTGGCAAACATTTCTTAAAATTCAGATGGCGCACGGGTAAGTGGGTGCTTCGATTTTTGAACACTTTTTAAGTATGCTTAATGGTTATACTTAAAACCGATACGTGTATATCGAAAATGACGTTCGCGAAGTCGAAATTACTTGCTGATCGTTACAGAAACGTTGCACTTACAGAAACGCGATGCAGATATATGCGTCAGCCGGGAATCGAACCCAGATCTACTGCTTGGAAGGCAATAATGCTAACCATTACACCACTGACGCTGCACAATTTATAAGACATTGGAGAAACGATTTCTTTCCAGGATTCTACATTAATTTTTAAATACTCCATTGTGATTTCTCATCGCACATTATCCTTCTACAATTCTACACGTCATTGTTGTTGGACCGCTTTCATATACAGTGTGATTCACAAAAAGCGGGACTCCGAGTTTGAGGTTAGATTACTTTTTATATGTAAAACATTTTTCAAAAACTTTTACACCATCAGACGCTAAATTTTATAAGCTTTCCAATGATATAAAAGTTGCAACTTAAAAAATTAATGGTCACCTCTTAATTCAAGGCCTTGTCAACGCAATTCATAGCATGAATTATGATTCCATAAATGAAGAGAGTATTATGAAAGTCTTTGAAAACAAAAAGGTATATTCAGCTGTAGATGCATTCAATGAAAGCGAATGCCAAGCTGTCCTTCAGATTGATACATCCAATGCTTTCAACTCGATTATTAGAACTGAGACACTTCATAACACTGATATCTTATCTTTTCGTCGTATGTTTACAACTGCTACAATAAACCGGCACACCTGTTTATAACAGCTGGCAAAGAGATTAAATCAAAGGAAGGTACAACCCAAGAGGATCTTGAAGCGAAGGGAATGTATGCTACTAGCCGTTCTACCCTTACTTATGCTGAGAAACACAGAAAATGGAGATTCTATCCAAAAATTTGCATATGCTGATGAATTTACAGAGATAGGAAAACTTGCAAGTTTGCGATCAATGTGGGATGGAATAATGCCACATGCTCCTAATATTGGCTATCTCCGAAAACCAAGCAAAAGCTGGTTGATTGTCAAGAAGCCGCATTTCGAGGAAGTCAGGAAAATGTTTCAAGGAAAAGGAGTAAAAATCACAAAAGAAGGAAACCGACACCTTGATGCCATTATAGGCAGTGACGAATATAAATCAATATGCATCAAAATAAAATTGAAGACTGGATAAAAGAAATCAGAAATTGCTGTTTATCTCTATGCTACATACAGCGCCTAAGTTAAAGGCTTTCAACACAAGTATACCTATATGATGCGCACTGCCCCAAATATAAAAGAGATACTGAAACCTTAAGAAGATCCCATTAGACATTAACTCATTAAAAGCCTTTCTAAATGGCTATGAATCTAGCGATATAGAACGTCTCCTGTTTTTGCTCCCAGTCAGGTTTTACGATCCAACGGAGAGATGCCAGATCGAGTATGAAAATTCAAGGAAAGTAACAAAATCAATGGTATCGAAAGTTAATGATTTATACGAAATATCAGTTGAAAAAGATCAACAGAAAGTGAAAAACGATTTGAAAAACGAGAAAGCAAGAACAAATAATGACAGTTTGCAGGTTATAAGAGGAGACCTAGCAACTGATTCAACTCGTTTACGAGCCCGAGAAGCATCCATGGAAAATGGAACATCAAGTTGGTAGACAGTATTGCCATAGGTTTTCTGTTAGACAAACAATCATTTTGGGACATGCAGTGTATATTCGCTTTGGTATCCAGCTAAAAAAGCCAGGTACTCATTGTGTATGTGTTGCCTAGTTTACATTAGAAGACACACTTTCGTTTCCAAAAGGAAGCTTCGTTACTCTGCGAGTCATTATTTACTAAGGGAGTCATTATTTCCTAGGAAATTTCTACTCTAGGGGAGTCATTATTTCCTAGTTTATTTTAACTGGGGGAGTCATTTTTCCCAGGGAGTTAAAATAATATAACTAATACCGTATTACTTCGAATAAACGCCCCCTTCTTTTAAACGCCCCCTCGAATAAACGCCCCCTTTTGGCAAAAAATATTTAATAAACGCCCCCCTCTTTTAAACGCCCCCTTCGAATATTCGAAGCAAGACTAATTTGCAAGACTAATAATGACTAATAATGGCCAGTTTTCATTTCAAAAAAGGCTTTTAGCCTGGGATTCCTTCGAGGCCCATTTAACCGATCCTGTAAAGAAGAAGTTGAAAGCAGCAAAATTTGAATCTGTGATTATTCCCGGTGGTTGTACAAAGTACATTCAGGCTCCTGATGTTTCGTGGAACAAGCCATTCAAAGGCAAAATCCAGGAACATTATGATGAATGGCTTGCCAACGGAAAACACGAGTACACCGATGCAGGAAATATGAAGCCAGTACCTCGCCGTCTTGTCATTGAGTGGGTAGTTGAAGCCTGGAAAGACATTTCTGTTGAAATGGTTGCTTCATCTATGAAAGCATGTGCTTTAGGACTACCAGTTGATGGGTCTAAAGATGAGGAAATTTCGTGTTTCAAGGAAGGAAAGAAATGTGAAGCAGGAGCGAGTTTGCTAAAGGATCAAACTCTTTTATTAAAAAGCGGAGAATTAGATGAAAATCCTTTTGTTATAACCGACGAAGATGTTACTGATGCAGCTCCTGAATTCACTTTAATTGAGGAAGATATTGATATTAATGTAGAAGATATTGATGTTGAAAATAATGATATTTTAGTCATTGATTAAAGAGAAAAAGGTGAGAGTTTCAAGTGAATTCATTTCTGCATCCAAAAAATTTAATAAACGCCCGGGGCGTTTATTCGAAGCAATACGGTATACTAAATAATCATTTTAAACACATTTTATATTTTCATGAAACATGGAATTCGTCTTCGCTCTCCTCAGGTAACCTTCCTAATTTGGGCTACAGAGATATCGTCGATCAAAGATTTTGACGTCATTACAGACCCGTTTTCCAAATAAAATTAGGCATAAATTTTTCGTCAAGCCATGGCCAATATTGATGGCTCCCAAAAACGCCAGGTATCCCTAGCTATTGGTTACCTAGATAATTTTTCGTAAACGTCGAGTCGATATGGGTCTTAATTTTTTTTTCACAACATTGATGGATTTTATTCACTTTAGGTAAGCATATATACAATCAACTATGAAAGTCACTCCATTCCACCATATTAAATCTTTTTTTTCATTTTTATCTCTCCATCATTGACTCTTCCGCGATAGTTTTCAAGTCGGTATTAGGGAGATTCGTAAAAATCGACAAGCCTGTTAAACGAATATGGCAGATGGCTAAAAATTGGCCCTGATCCCAAGTATTTCATGTCAAAAGGAGTACGTGCAAACATATCTGAGCAAATAATAAAAAAAAGAAATGAGTCCAATTTTCCAATTTGCAAAGGAAAATGACGAAATCTGGCCAGGAAGATGTCAATCCATATTAACCCCCCAACTATAAACCCTAAGAAAATTTAATGACAAAATGAGTTATAATATACCTTATGATATAGTTGAGTTAGTTTCCAACTAATTCGGACAGAGACTGACATACACACAGACATTCTCATTCTCAACTGAAGTTGAGAATAAGGTATTCGGTGTAGGAATGAGTAGACAAAATTTAAAGTCTCGAGGTCCAAGGAATGGCCATATGAATTTTAAAAGTTTTTAAGCAAGATTTAGAGGGGAGTCATTTTAAACCAGGGGAGTCAGGATTTCCTAGGAAATGTTAACTCTAGGGAGTCATAATTTACTAGTTTATTTTGATGGGGGAGTGACTATAAACTAGTTTATTATGACTGGGGAGTCATTATTTAGGGGAGTTAAAATTTACTGTGACAACGGCATTTACCCTATAGTTCACCTAGCAATTTAAAAGCGACTAAACTTGATGGTGTAAACCTTGTAAAATTTGTAAAAGGTTCAGGCTATGCCTCTTTTCCTTCAGACTATTTGAAGAAACTTTAACCGAGAAGCTTGATGCTTTCAATTTGTTAGATGAACACACTCTCAATGATTAACTCTATACGCTTATTTGCACCAAGAATAGCCACTTTTTCCGACATATACAGTGTGTATCAAAAAATGAGTTTTTCCAAACTTATCTTTTCGATTTTCTCTTCTTCTTCTTTACCATTTCCTACAAAAAAAGTTTTTGGCAAAAAGTGGAAAAAATGGCGTCATCTATGACGGCATTCAAAATTAAAAGTTAAAAAATCAGATTCGAAAATGACGTTTTTCTCCGGTATGATTTCCTGGGGAACAGTTGTATATTACCAAAAAGTCTCAATTTAAACAATAGTACTAAAAATTGAATTTAGGCCAGCCCACACACAAGTACCAAAGCAAGAAAATTGTTCCTAAAATCAAAAATATTTATATCATTCGAATGGAAAGCAGATCAAGAAAGATGTGAAAACTGCACGTCACGTTACGTCATGCAACAACTAGGAACTAATTAAAAAGGTATCAGGTAAAAATTAAAATCTTGAACATCCAAATACAAAATATTAATCATAAAATAATCGATCAAAAAGTTATCAAAATGTATGTTATTAAAATATCTCTGTCGACTAATTTAAAATCAAAAGAAATTTTATATTATTGCATTTACAGGGCCTTGCGGAATATGTCATGAAGTGTACAGACAGAATCTAATTACTGTAAAGATGTGGGTTCATGTTAACAAGGAAACGACTCGGTAAATAGCATTAAACATTTAAGAATACTGCAATCATCGAGGAAAGTAAAGTATTATTTATAAACATTGCATCACCTCTACTCATCTATAGCGTTATGAACATAGTCTCACGGAATCTGAAGAACAGATGAAAAACTCCAATTTCGATCAGAGTAGTGCAATGAGGGTGCTTAAATCGGCATTCGCTCATGCAAGTACTGCAATGAGCAAAAGGGTACTTTCCCCCCACCCCCTCCTTCTCCCTCCCTAAAAAGTATCTCTTTCTGACAAGGTTTGTTATAGCAACGATGTCATCAATCTTCGACTTACATATCTTGTTCTGAATATTCTCGCGCAAATAAGTTCATAATAAAAAGATTTTATTTCATCACTTCGAGCCATGAAGATAATAGAATTAAAGATAGTATTTATCAATAGAGCAACCAATACCCAGCTACCGGCTCCAATGATTTTACTCCTTGATCCAGATTGTCCAATGTACAAAAAATAGATAGCTGGCGTAATGTAGGTTACTAAAAGTAACAATGAAATAATGAAGATTGTAATTGAAGCTTTTCGATGTGCTGCGTTTCTCAGGATCGTGTTACTGCGTCTTTCAACGTTTCGAGCAGATATTCGTATATACAAAAGCAACAAACAGTTCATCAGAAACGCTGATGTGGCTTGAATTAAAAGAATTGCTCCCATATAGGTGACAAATATTTGTGTCATGTGAGATTCGTCTCGAGAATAATAGTCTAAAATACCTGAAACTATCCCAATGATCAAGGAGAGTATTACACCAATAGCAACAGTCATAATGAAAACAGTATTGGTAATATATCGTGTATAAAATGTGTTAAATACAATATGCGTGAAACGATCCGTTGAAATGAGAAGGACAACTGTTGCTCCTGTCGTTGTTAGTGATATGAAAAGTATTCTATCCACGGATTCGTTGAAACATGATAATGTGGTTTTGGACATGTTGAAAATATGATACGGCATCGCAACCACTCCAATTAGCAAATCGCTAATCCCCAAACACAGGAATAGACTACCATTTCTTTTTCTGTATAAATTTGTTTTGATTTGACCGTATATCATTGCAAGATTGACAGTGATGATAAATACCATCATCACTGAATGTACGATGGTTTCATTACTTCGCTCTTCTGGTTTAACTGAACACAATCTTTCTTCTTGAGAGGACAACTTTATACCATACATACTTATGTTCAGATTTAAACTTATTTTTGTACAAAAACAAACGATCAACTTTACGCTACAGTCTTCTCAAAACCATAAATTCTAAATCAACAACTTTATACTATCATCAACAAAAACAACAAAAACCATAATGTAAACTTCAGTAGGAATTTATAACAAAACCAAGCAGTAACTTTTTGTTAACAAACAAACGCTTTTATAAAAAAATAGAACGCCAATATAAACATGTAACTGAAAAACAAGTAAAACAAGTTTTATGAAAATTGATTTTCCTTCGTGAACAAGTTTTATGAAAATGCACTGCGACGGAGTACGAATACGACGATTAAAAGTCCGTGTAATCTCCATAATCGTCATAATCGCCTAATTTGAACACATTTGCAATTGTCAGAATCGTTGTTAAACGCTTGGCGATTACGACGATGAAGTATCGAAAGTTACTGATTGCTTACTAATTACTAATACTGCTGAAGTATTTACGAAAACCGTCATATATCTCGTGTGAAGTTACCGTCAACATTAAAAGAATGTTCTACTTTACAATTTTTCGATTTTAATGGGAATACTCTTTTCAGTGTAGACCAGAATTTCGTAGGGTCACGGGAATTTTCCTCAAGTACAAATTGCTAATACAGTGGAATCTCTATAAAACGGACACACCATAAAGCGGACATCTCCATAAGACGGACCAGGAACGGATGTATTCCCGGTCAAACTCTCATAAGGAAATCCCTATAAAGCGGACAAATATAAAGCGGACATTCCGTAAAGCGGACGGTTTTTTCAGGAACGAAATGGCATTTTCCCTTGAAAATACTCTCTCTAAAGCGGACAGGGTCAAAAAAACACAGAATAGTCACTTTATTTTATTTATTTCAAGCATTTATCTATTTTGTTTGAGAGCGCATCAGCACACTTCTCGACGCTCTTCTCCAGCCAATGCACTGCATTTTCTGGGCCTGCTACCGTGTACTTTGCGGGAATTTCCAGACCATATCCCCCGCCTGATGCGCTTGCCAGTCACTTCAACGGCAAATGAACATCCCGGTAGGCGTAAAAAGTTGAAAAAGAGTTTGCTAAAGTTTTTCGGAATGTGGCCCACGACTTTCTTCTGATGCATTATCGCAACTGCGTATTTGTCATGCTCGTTTTTTTCTTCTGCCGTCACTTCAAAGTCATCGTCTCCAACATTCGACTTCCAAATATCCATGTAGGCATGGTATCCACGTACATCAGAATTAAAACTGTAACTGCACGCTTTCATCACAACCACAGGGATTTCTTGATCGATATCTTTGAGAAGTATCTCATTTAGATTCTCGGCCCGAATTTGGTTGCTCATCTCAAGGAAAGTAGATGATAAAGACAAGCTAAGATTTAAACCCTTAACTTGTTTACAGTAGTAGTGCATAAGAGGCAGCAGAGGTAACAGATCAGACCAGTTAAAATCCTCGACAGACCATGACGTTGCCGTCAGTGAAATGCTGGCAACGAAAAATCAGTGAAAGAAACATAAATTTATATATCCTAAATCAGTACGTAATAATTTTTGATATATTTCTATGTATTTATATTTATATTGATATGTAATTTTTGAGAATATAATGTTTACAGTAGTATGCGTCTTCGAAAGGATACCATAGCATTGCTCGATCATCAGTCAAAGCAAAATGGCGATGTCAAAGTATCAACTAGCTGGCTCACTTGAGAAGAAAACGTTGACTTTGCTAGAAAAAGTCAAGTTTTTGGATTATGCTGATGCAAATCAAAAGCTTGGTTGCAGAAAACTCGCTGAAATGTTTAACATCGGGAAAACGGCAGCAGCAAATATTTTGAAAAACAAGAAAAAAATTCGTGAGCTTTACGAAAACTTTCACGAAAAAGGCAGAAAAGAAATCGTCCAGGAAAGTTTAAGGTTATTAATGATGTCCTCTACGAGTGGTACCAAAAATGCTGCTCCTCTGGGCTGTATCCGTCCGGTCCACTGCTCAAAGAAGAAGCCATGCAGATCAAAGACGCACTCCAGGATAGTGAACTTGATGATTTTCATGCTTCCGATGGATGACTTGACAAGTGGAAGTCGCATTATGCGATAAAGGAGAGGAGAATAGCTGGCGAAAGTGGCGACGTCTCGACAGAGACAATGTCATCTTGGATTGAAAGTCTCCAAGAACTAACACGGGGATATTTGTTAGTAGACATATGGAATATGGACGAAACTGGCTGCTTTTTTAAAGCCCTTCCAGAAACGGGCTTAGTTCAGAAGAAAATCAGAGCAAATGGTGGAAAGAGGTCCAAACAGCGCTTTACTATTGCCTTTTTCGTTAATGCCGCAGGTGATAAAATTGATGAGCCAATTGTGATATGGAAAAGCAAGGTTCCTCGATGCTTCAAAAGCTTAAGTGATACAACAAGACCCGAAAATGTTCATTTTTTTTCCAACCGAAAGTCTTGGATGACGTCGGAAGTATTTGAGGTCGTGTTATCACGTTTTAACAGAAAGCTCATCTTTGAAAACAGGAAGGTTATTTTATTCCTTGACAACGCGACATGCCACCCCGAGTCGATGGAAGAAAAGTTTTCCAACATTAAAATTGCATTTCTTCCGAAAAATACGACTTCGCGACTGCAGCCGTTAGATGCTGGCATCATTCAAAATTTCAAAGTAAAGTATAGAAAATCCTTACTTAGGTATGTTCTCTCACGTATTGACGAGAAAACATCTGCAACCGACATCATCAAAGAAGTTAACATTTTTAAGGCCATCAGGTGGGTTCAACGTGCATGGAAGGATGTATCCCCAACCACAGTAAAGCGTTGCTTTGAAAAGTGTGGCTTCCGAAAATCTGATGAGGAGTTGTTGGAAGAAAACGAAGAAGATCCGGAGTTTGCCGCGCTCCTCGAGCAGATTTGTCCAAATCTTTTTGTGCAAGATTACGTCAACTTTAATCAAGATGTACAAACCTCTGAGCCGTCATTTAAAACCGATAGTTTGGGATGGAGGCAGACCGCTCGAGATGAATGCATCAATAAAGTTACAAGTCCCGCTCCTGCGAGTGATGTCATTCTCTCTGAAGACAGTGATGAAGATGACGATGAAGAGGCTGAGAAAAAGAGTGCCCCGACTGTTGTAGAGACGCTTTATATGCTCGATCGCATAAGCCAATGTCCTGCGCTAGATAGTCAAATCTTAGCAACTCTAGACCGAATTTATAGTATAGAAGTATAGAAGAACTGCACTTGCGCAACAAAAAGCAACAATCCATTAAGGACTTTCTTTTGTAAACGGGACGATTTTTGTTTTTTTCTTTCCAAAAAGATGTGTCCACTTATTGTCTGTTGAACCTTCTGTTGTATTCCCAACCTCATCCCCAAGTTCTCTTAAGAAGAAGAAGCCAAAAAAACCCTAGGGGAGAGGCTGTTCCAAGAAACTCTTTTATGCAGTAGTGTTGTTCTTATGTACCAATGCATGACTAACTTTTGTAGTACTAAGGAAGTGTCCATAAATTTGTCCAAAAATAGATTTTAGAAGTTTTATTGGAACTTTCTATAAAGCGGACACTTCCGTAAAGCGGACACTTTTTTCAGGAACGAATGGTGTCCGCTTTATAGAGATTCCACTGTATTTCGCTTTGGCCAGAGCGTAATCATTATGTCAACGACGTTTCTTTTAATGCGACATTGTGCACGAGTATGGGCACGGGTACGGGCGGTACCTTTTCTGGCATTTTCTCAGCAGCCGATCGCGCTAATTCATGACTCTCTAGTGCTTCCTCATTTTGAATTACTGTAAATGAGGTCATCAAAACCTTTGATCAACGATATCTCTGCAAAGGTTGGTCATAACAAAACAATCCCATACATTTTTTTGATCAGTTGTTCGAGATCTACAACGTGGGCACACTTTCGTTGCCAATTCCAAATTTTTTTTCGTGAACTTTTAGGGGATGAGACATCGCAGGTTGAGCATGGGCACCGAGCGATGATCTATATATTAATACTCGATTCTCTGTCTGTTTGTTTATCTGTCTCTCACCCAAAATGGTGGATGTGAGATGTGAGAGATTATTATCAGTGTGAAACCAATACATTGAAAATTATCTAACCAATAGAACCAATAGTAACCAATAGAGATAACTGACATTTAAATATGGGGTCCACGATATTGACCGTAACCGGCTGCATTTTTGAATTTTGAATGAGAAATTTACTTAGTTGCAGATAATTTATGTCCTGATCAGTGTGAACGGTGGATTAATTTATTTGTCTGATCGTGGTAGATAGCATCAAGTTTTGCTCACCGTGTTGTAACAGCGATAAACAATTTTGAAACATCGGCTTCTTGTTCCAATGCAATTATTTACTTAACCATCACAGACGTCAGGCTATTACGCGGTTTCTCTCTACAATCACTGACACTCGCATTGTGATCATGACATGATCGATGTTGCATGAAAAAGCGGGACCAGAGGGTAAACATGATATGTTGAACATTTGAGATTGAAAAGAACCTTTTCTGGTTTGAAGCGATTCAATCGAAAAAAGGACATTGGACTGTTGTGTTGCGAAGGAGAGAACAAAAGCAGCAATGGCGGCTTAATCAGCGAAACTTTTATGCAGCTACTAGTAATACCACCGGTTTGAACACATCGGCTTTTTATTCTTCTGAAGTTGCTATTTTAGTTGCTATTTTATGTTGAAATATAGCAAAACATATTTGTGAACATATTTACATATTTGTAAATTCCAGTTTCAAGACTGAAGGCTATCGATCATTAACACGAGCGTAAGCAACTTTTAGAGTCTAGATTGCTGAAGAGCTTTTCCACAAATTCATGATTATATGTAAGGACTTTGGTAAACTTTGTGA
Organism: Turritopsis dohrnii; assembly: GCA_027922465.2. Lineage (NCBI taxonomy): Eukaryota > Metazoa > Cnidaria > Hydrozoa > Anthoathecata > Oceaniidae > Turritopsis > Turritopsis dohrnii. The sequence continues at coordinate 434,056 of BQMF02000365.1, read as the reverse complement.
TTAAGTTTAACGGCTTTGGGAAAATTCTCCTGTTTTAGATAATCTTTTATATCACTTCTTTTCTAAGAAACTACTTTATTTATTTACAATGTGTAATGAAATCAAATATTATAATGTTATAGTGATGAAAACTAAACAACTGTATCACATTCAACCAGGAGACTGTGATAACTTTAACTTTAGCTGGAATCTATATAAAAAATAGAAGCTAAGATTTCCCAAATTTATACTAAAATTCTTTCTTATGAAAGCTAGGGAACGGGTATGGTGTTGCTTTTAAGATCTCAGAGGCCTTTAAGTATCCTTTAAGTGGGGAATTGGATCACAAGCTACTAATACTTTCTCCTTATCATTGGGTACCAATACTTGTTATGTAAACTCAAACGAGAAAGTGTGTACAGAAAACAGAAAATTTGAGAAATGCAAATCCACAAGCATTCCTTTTCTACACCCTGCCTGGAAAATTGGAAATCGTGAGCAGTTCCTTTGTTACATTTGTAATTTGTAATTCATACCTCATTCAGTCAATTCGTAGACGAAATTTGTCAAATCTTTCCCAACTCCGTTCCAACAATTTGTGGATGGTCCATGACGATTGTATGTTACTTTAGGGGTAGGTCCTGTCCAGCATTCACCAAAATATTGAACACCGAACACTGTATATCCTATAATTTTGTTATGAACAACAATGTTCGTTTATTGGATTATTGCATTCAAACACACAATCAGCAAATAACAAGCAAAATGGCTGTATATTAAACCTTTTTTCAAAAAGGATTTGTTTCTTCACTCATAGACGAAGGGAACTCCAGCAGACGAAAATCAAACAAATTTCATGAGAAATCATGAAAGTCAAGTAATGTACTAACACTCACCTAACTTTTTGGCAGCATCGACACATTTTTGTATTGATATGGATATATCTCTCCAAACTATGTGGGATCGAAAGTTGGCGTACTCATTAGGAAGAGCACGATCGTCTCTGACATCCTTAAAACATCCAAGCGGCTTAGCACCTTTAACTAAATTATATTGAAAATTGTAAAAAACCAAATAACTGTACCTTATACGAACAAAATGATGGGCAAAAAAAGGAAAACTTAATTTTATTTACGTTTTGAAAAAGGCAATCCAGAAAAACTAGAAGTCGGTTTTCTTGTTTTCGGTCTCCTGGTGGTTTCTGGTTTTCTTTCAGGTTTTGTGGTTGGAGGCTCTGTTTCAGGCTTCGTAGTTGGTGGCGCAGTTTTTTGTTTGGTGGTTGGTGGCTCAGTTTCAGGTTTGGTGGTCGGTGGCTCTTTTTCAGGTTTGGTGGTTGGTGGCTCAGTTTCAGGTTTGGTGGTTGGTGGCTCAGTTTCAGGTTTGGTGGTTGGTGGCTCAGTTTCAGGTTTGGTGGTTGGTGGCTCAGTTTCAGGTTTGGTGGTTGGTGGCTCAGTTTCAGGTTTGGTGGTTGGTGGCTCAGTTTCAGGTTTGGTGGTTGGTGGCTCAGTTTCAGGTTTGGTGGTTGGTGGCTCAGTTTCAGGTTTGGTGGTTGGTGGCTCAGTTTCAGGTTTGGTGGTTGGTGGCTCAGTTTCAGGTTTGGTGGTTGGTGGCTCAGTTTCAGGTTTGGTGGTTGGTGGCTCAGTTTCAGGTTTGGTGGTTGGTGGCTCAGTTTCAGGTTTGGTGGTTGGTGGCTCAGTTTCAGGTTTGGTGGTTGGTGGCTCAGTTTCAGGTTTGGTGGTTGGTGGCTCAGTTTCAGGTTTGGTCGTTGGTGGCTCAGTTTCAGGTTTGGTGGTTGGTGGCTCTTTTTCAGGTTTGGTGGTTGGTGGCTCAGTTTCAGGTTTGGTGGTTGGTGGCTCTGTTTCAGGTTTGGTGGTTGGTGGCTCAGTTTCAGGTTTGGTGGTTGGTGGCTCAGTTTCAGGTTTGGTGCTTGGTGGCTCTGTTTCAGGTTTGGTCGTTGGCGGCTCAGTTTCAGGTTTGGTGGTTGGCGGCTCTGTTTCAGGTTTGGTGGTTGGTGGCTCAGTTTCAGGTTTGGTGGTTGGTGGCTCTGTCTCAGATATGGTGGTTGGAAAGTCCGTCTTGGGAATGGTAGTTGGAGCTTCAGTCTCAGGAACAGTTGTTGGAGCTTCTGTTTCAGCAACAGTTGTTGGAGCTTCTGTCTCTGGTAAAGTAGTTGGAGGTTCTGTCTCTGGTAAAGTCGTTGGAGCTTCAGTCTCAGGGACAGTTGTTGGAGCTTCTGTCTCAGGAAGAGTTGTTGGAGGTTCTGTTTCTGGTAAAGTCGTTGGAGCTTCAGTCTCAGGAACAGTTGTTGGAGCTTCTGTTTCAGCAACAGTTGTTGGAGCTTCTTTCTCTGGTAAAGTAGTTGGAGGTTCTGTCTCTGGTAAAGTCGATGGAGCTTCAGTCTCAGGAACAGTTGTTGGAGCTTCTGTTTCAGCAACAGTCGTTGGAGCTTCTGTCTCTGGTAAAGTCGTTGGAGCTTCTGTCTCTGGTAAAGTCGTTGGAGCTTCAGTCTCAGGAACAGTTGTTGGAGGTTCGGTCTCTGGTAAAGTCGTTGGAGGTTCTTTCTCTGGTAAAGTCGTTGGAGCTTCAGTCTCAGGAACAGTTGTTGGAGGTTCTGTCTCTGGTAAAGTCGTTGGAGGTTCTGTCTCTGGTAAAGTCGTTGGAGCTTCAGTCTCAGGAACAGTTGTTGGAGCTTCTGTCTCTGGTAAAGTCGTTGGAGGTTCTGTCACTGGTAAAGTCGTTGGAGCTTCAGTCTCAGGAACAGTTGTTGGAGCTTCTGTCTCTGGTAAAGTCGTTGGAGGTTCTGTCTCTGGTAAAGTCGATGGAGCTTCAGTCTCAGGAACAGTTGTTGGAGGTTCTGTTTCAGCAACAGTTGTTGGAGCTTCTGTCTCTGGTAAAGTAGTTGGAGGTTCTGTCTCTGGTAAAGTTGTAGGAGGTTCTGTCTCTGGTAAAGTTGTTGGAGGTTCTGTCTCTGGTATAGTTGTTGGAGCTTCTGTCTCTGGTATAGTTGTTGGAGCTTCTGTCTCTGAAACAGTAGTTGGAGCTTCTGTCTCTGGTAAAGTTTTTGGGGGTTCCGTCTCTGGAACAGTAGTTGGAGCTTCTGTCTCTGGTAAAGTTGTTGGAGGTTCTGTCTCTAGTATAGTTGTTGGAGCCTCTGTCTCTGGTAAAGTTGTAGGAGGTTCTGTCTCTGGTAAAGTTGTTGGAGGTTCTGTCTCTGGTATAGTTGTTGGAGCTTCTGTCTCTGGTAAAGTTGTTGGAGCTTCTGTCTCTGGTAAAGTTGTTGGAGCTTCTGTCTCTGAAACAGTAGTTGGAGCTTCTGTCTCTGGTAAAGTTGTTGGAGCTTCTGTTTCAGCAAGAGTTGTTGGAGCCTCTGTCTCTGGTAAAGTTGTAGGAGGTTCTGTCTCTGGTAAAGTTGTTGGAGGTTCTGTCTCTGGTATAGTTGTTGGAGCTTCTGTCTCTGAAACAGTAGTTGGAGCTTCTGTCTCTGGTAAAGTTGTTGGAGCTTCTGTTTCAGCAAGAGTTGTTGGAGGTTCTGTCACTAGTGAAGTTGTTGGAGCTTCTGTCTCTGAAACAGTAGTTGGAGGTTCTGTCTCTGGTAAAGTTTTTGAGGGTTCCGTCTCTGGAACAGTAGTTGGAGCTTCTGTCTCTGGTAAAGTTGTTGGAGGTTCTGTCTCTGGTATAGTTGTTGGAGCTTCTGTCTCTGGTAAAGTTGTAGGAGGTTCTGTCTCTGGTAAAGTTGTTGGAGCTTCTGTCTCTGGTATAGTTGTTGGAGGTTCTGTCTCTGGTAAAGTTGTTGGAGCTTCTGTCTCTGGTAAAGTTGTTGGAGCTTCTGTCTCTGAAACAGTAGTTGGAGCTTCTGTCTCTGGTAAAGTTGTTGGAGCTTCTGTTTCAGCAAGAGTTGTTGGAGGTTCTGTCACTGGTGAAGTTGTTGGAGCTTCTGTCTCTGAAACAGTAGTTGGAGCTTCTGTCTCTGGTAAAGTTTTTGGGGGTTCCGTCTCTGGAACAGTAGTTGGAGGTTCTGTCTCTGGTATAGTTGTTGGAGCCTCTGTCTCTGGTAAAGTTGTAGGAGGTTCTGTCTCTGGTAAAGTTGTTGGAGGTTCTGTCTCTGGTATAGTTGTTGGAGCCTCTGTCTCTGGTAAAGTTGTAGGAGGCTCTGTTTCTGGTAAGGTTGTTGGGGGTTCTGTCTCTGGTAAAGTTGTTGAAGCTTCTGTCTCTGGTATAGTTGTTGGAGCTTCTGTCTCTGGTAAAGTTGTTGGAGCTTCTGTTTCAGCAACAGTTGTTGGAGCTTCTGTCTCAGGAATAGTTGTTGGAGCTTCTGTCTCTGGTGAAGTTGTTGGATATTCTGTCTCTGGTAAAGTTGTTGGAGCTTCTGTCTCTGGTATAGTTGTTGGAGTTTCTGTCTCTGGTAAAGTTGTTGGAGCTTCTGTCTCTGGTGAAGTTGTTGGAGATTCAGTCTGAGGAACAGCTGTTGGTGCTTTTGTTTCACCGAAAGTTGTTGGAGTTTCTGTCTCAGGAAAATTTGTTGGAGCTTCTGTTTCAGCAACTGTCGTTGGAACTTCTGCCTCTGGTAAAGCTGTTGTACGTACCGTTGCTGTAGTATTGTTTCTTAATGCTTTGGTATCATCCGTTTTACCTGCAAGAATAGAGTAAAGTAAATGTTATTCAAATTTTTCTTTCCGCTGCAATTATCCATGTGAAGATTTTTTGTTGGCAACTTAACACTATTACAAGCAAAAGGATAAGGTGGACTCTCAATACAAATAGCTTCAATCCCATGTTACTTAACATTTTATGTTATATTGTCTTGAAAATTCACTCCTTATATACGATAACAATGACTTCTGATACTTTAAAAAACAGTTTACCGATTGGTATGCATGTTGCACAAGATACGAACAAACAGATGATAAAAACCTTCATCTTGAAAGTCTATCCTCTGATGATAGTTGAATCCTCAACCCTTCCTTTATGAGAAGAACAGCAAACGAAATTAATATTACGCTAATTAGATTTGAATGATTAAGCAGACTGGTGCGTTTGGAGTTTTATTGTAAAATATATCTGGAGTTTGCTCGCGTATTGAAACAGGTGATGCATCTAAGAAAGAATTTGCTCCTTATGGTCAAATATTAAATTTGATCAATACATAGTTTTGCTTTTGTTTGTGTTTGTAAACAAACCTTTATCTTTGTTTTTGTCATTAATAAGAAAATTGTTTGTATAAATTTCTTGATGTATCGTGTGTAAGTGAAGAAATACAAACGGTGAACATACCGCACGGAAAGCGTTTGGTTCAAAGTCTCTGACAAGACGCCAAATTCTATTGCAGTGAACTCTTCCAATGACGACTCCGTTGGGCAATTTGATTCTATGCAACTTGAAGGTATTGGGATGTTAAAGATCAAACCAGGTCAATTTGTTAGTAACAATTAAACATCACTTTTAAGCGAATCGTTTGAAGGACATGTGGGTTAAACATTAAAAACGGCATCTTATACAGTGTGTTTCAAAAAATTTGCTTCAAAAATTTCCATCGCAGTTTTGAAGAAAATATCCAATTTATTTTTATAAATTTTATATCGATGGTCTTTGGTCTTTCTGGTGATGTAATTTTTGTAGAAAATGGAAAGGTAGAAGAAGAGAAAATCAAAAAATAATTTTGGAAAAACCCATTGATTTCTTTTGAAACACACTGTAGACATAGTGGTAGGATTATTCCTAAAGAAGGAATGAAAAATTCAGGAGAAATTTAATATAAGGTTTTATTGAAAATAACAAATATTATGGTACATATACAAATATTGATTCATAAAGACCTTTATTAGATATAAAGGACAAAAAAACTTTCAATACGAAATTACTTAAGTAATCGGACGAGAAAAACGAAGGTTATATTAAATAAGTTTGTTTATTTTTCGTTAAACTTCCGATACGTCGTCGTCATAACGGTCGGTTTTGTAAACGAAATCATTATTCTTTAGCCTGTACACGTCACGTCTATCTTTATTTCTGTTTAGCCTGGACATTTTCTCATTATTTTTGAACAACTGAATTTTTCTTCCTCCGCTTTCAAATCTGTCCTTGCTACGTACGCCACCGCCCACAAATTTATTCAGATCACGTATGCCATCGCCCACAAATTCATCCTGATCACGTATGCCACCGCCCTCAAACCTCTCCTTGCGACGTCTTGATAGAACGTTTTGTGATCGACTCGATGTTGAAGGTCTACCACTGAAGTACTCTTGACTTCTCCCATTTCTCGGTGAAAAAAACATCTAGATAAACAAGTAAGGAAACCATATTGACTTGATTTTACCTCATTTCGCTTTATTCCCTGCAGAAGCCTTAAACACAAACACTACAAAATATAAGATGAAATTAAGCTCACTTGTCCAAACAAAAAATACACATTTTCAACATAAACCTACGGCTAACTAAGATGAGTTCAATACTTTCTGATATTTCTTTTTCAGATTTACTGCTTGAATAAATGCCTAACCTTTTCTGAGTTATTTGAATCTGATTCTTCTACATAAAACTGGTTCGTTCTGTGCCCCCTGGTAACTGCTGTATTATGTTTGTTAAAACTATCATCGCTGTCGATGTAAAGTGTCAAGTCTCGGTTTGATGTATGCTTATAACGCGGACTTTCTTGTGAATACGAACGTCGGTAAGAACGGGAAAGTAATCGATCTCTGTTAGTTTTGCTTTCGTAATCATTTTCGTCAATGCGAATTGTGATGGGTTTTGTTGTCATCCGACGTGCCGGGGATAAAGATCGTTGACGTCCGCTCGTAGAGCTTCTACTCTTTGAAAAACTAAAAGTTTTTACATTTATAGGTGAGCGCAAAGATCTTCTTCTTTTTCTTTTAATCAATATTTCACCATCACTATTGTGTCTTCCACGTTTGCTCCTGCCACTTCTAGATTCCTTCACTTCCATAAAGATAGGTACATCCACTAAGGCATCCGCGTCTCTGTAACTTCTGGTTGTACTGTATGATTTTTCCCGCTTAAAAGGAATTTCCTCAACGATGATTGGACGCTTTCTTTCTTCAATAATCAACGGTTTGGACCGACGTCGTTTCTCCCGAAGAAAACTTTCATTGATGACAACACTTCTCGGTGTTCTGTCTTCATATCGGTCTATATATACACTAGGTTGTCTTGGTAATCGAGACGGTAGAGGTACTGTTTTTAGTAATGGCTCCCTCGTAGCCATTTGAGTTGTTCTACTGTCGGTAGTACCCCGGGCGTCTTTGTAAGATTCTGTTTCGACTTGTTTTGGAATTGTGGGAAGTTGTTTTGTAGATGTTTTTGTTGAATCGCTGAAATTATAATCCATTTCTTCTTGATCCTCATTTTGCTCTTCGAAATGAATCGAGGATTCAGATATAGGGGACGGAGAAGGTACTTTCTAAAAACATAAACTAGAGTTGTAATTAAAAATGAAGCTTGGTTAATAATTTTTTAAAGATTTTTAAGCTCAGTAGATTAATAAAACCTGACTCAGTATTGGATAAAGCTACTGGAATATATTAGAATGAAGATTGGCTTATGTCTTGTTTTGTGATCATGAGTAAAGTGAAGTCATAATGAAATCAACTGTCTTACCCTTGGTAAAGGTGCAACATCAGAAAATTCATCTGGGATTGAATAATTTTCCATGATGGGTTTAACAGCAGGAAGAGGGTCCTCTTCAACAGATGAAGGATTTGTCCGATCGTCATCTAAGATTGAAAGTGTTTTTAACGATTGAAGTGCATATTTAGACCAAGTCAATCCAATGGAGAATAGTTAGTTCTCAGTGGACAAACCCGTCAAAAAATCACTGCGATGAAGAGCATCTTCATTTAAATAGTGCGTAAATTTCTATAGGCATGTTCACCATCGCAGACATTTTTAAACAAATTTGTCCACTGTGTATGATCTACAATCCAATACCTGGTTCATTTTCATTACCTGTTAGTGGTGCAATACTAGGCTCATCCTGATCGTTTGGTACTCCTGCAACTCCTGAAGAATAACGTTTTAGTTAATATATCATGATCAAGTTGAAAATATTTAAAACAAAGAACTAAAATGAAGTACCTGTAGTTGTATCTGGTTCATCACGCGGCATCGCTGCAACTCCTATAGGAAATAGAAAGGGATTTCTCAAACTCATCAACATGGGTGGCAGGGGCGTAGAGTGGAGGACGATAGACGTCCCCTCTCCACCCGCCTTTTGGAATCAGGCGCCCTGTTTTTAAATTAATTGTAATTAATTGTTCTAATAAATTTTTGTACCCCTTTGAATTCTAAAAACAATCCAAAATGTGTCATGTATAACTCGACTCATAACTCGACCTTCTCTTTTACTTGGTCATCAAAAGAGAAGGAAAGAAAGCATTACCTGATTCTATATCTGGTTCATCATCATCACGTGGTATTGCTGCAACTCCTATAAGAAATAGAAACGGTTCTCAACTCATCAATATGGTTCGATATGGTTCGATATGGCTCGATATGGTTCGCATGAACGTATCGTGAGGCAATTGACGGATTCAGTCAACACCCCGCTCCACACGCCTTTTTGAAACCAAGGGCCCTGTTTTTTTTCATACTTTCTTCTTTTAGTGCACGTAATTAATTGTTCTCATAAATTTTTAATATGACTCACAACAACAATTGTTTTACATACAAGCAAACAGGGCTCGTCCAAGCACTTTTAGGGCTGAGTTGTTTACCCTTCCCCACGTATGATTCTCTACGTAATAAATACACACAACTACATCTGAACTTATATCATGTAGTTGCTAAGCAACCGATTGTCAACATTTAAACCTGAAAATTTTGAAAGGAAGCTTTTTCTCGGACTCAGGACTCACATAGAGCCAGGCTATTTTTGTAAAGAAAGTGGATTATATGTAACAGTATTTTCGAACTGGCAATCATACTAAAATTTTATATAAATAATTCTATATTAGTACATAAATGAATTTGGATAATCAAGAAACAAGACTGTTTTGATGATTTGACAAAAAAATGATCAACCTGATTCGATGTCGTTTGGGTTAGCGGCTTTATCGTTAAAAGAGGAATATGGTGCTCCCGGCTGACAACATGTCCCGCAGCATCGACTGCCACCACAGCAACCACACAAAGTAGGACAAAATCTTGGACAACATAACCATAGCAACCACAACAATAACGCTAGCAACGCAATCCCTAACAAAACCCATAAGATCCACCAAGGGAATTCAGACTCGGCATCCTTAAGAAAACCCGTCGGTATTAATGGTGCACAAGGACCAAACCTTCGCTCTCGAACCTGTACAACCTCGTACTCAGGAGCCATGTATTGGATGACGTTTGGGTTGGTAATATTTGCTGACGTCAAGAATTTTTGTCTTATCTCTGTTAATGTGTCATTGCTGCAATTTCTTTCCGTTAATTCTCGATAACCCCAGACGATTTCGGTATAATTTTTTGTGGTTGTGTTATACTGATATATCTCTTCTACTATCAAATCTGTCTTATTGTTGCCAGTGTATTGAGCGATTTTCGTGAAAAACAGATCGATGTCTTGACAGTCTGCCATAAAGTCACCTTCATTTTTCATGATCACCATGTATAATAAATAATTTCTGGAACGAGGATATGAAAGGACGTCAAGAGTTGAAATTGTTCTGCTAAATATCTCGTTCGAGCAGGAATCTTCAGCAACGATGTTATATTCATAAAATCTGTTTTGGTTAATACTATATCCTAAGCTTACGAACGTTTGGTATGGCAAGATGCCACATAGTTTCTGATTTTTGATTTGAAGCCAGTGATTTGATGGAAATGCTTCATTATTTACTTCCCTCACTGACAGAGACAAACTTCTCGTATAACCATCTTCTTTATCAAAGAAAGTTTGCTCAGGTATTGATACTTCATAACACTCACCAACTGGTATCAATTCATTCGGCATTTTTTGATTTATTACTGGGTCAGAATTTTGCAAACAGTTTCCTTGTTTTTGATCAGTGATTGTTCTCAGAGTATGAGTAGGTTGTAGAGCTTTTGAAAGCATGGTGTTTGGTTGGATCATTTCGCGATATTCCTTTAAGATATTGCATGGACAGGTATTACGCGGAAATTCACAAAACGAAAACTTCAAGGTTGCAGTATCTGATTCTTTTGTAAAAGAGATAGCATTGATGTTTCCTTTGTTGAAATAATCTTCAAGTTTCATGATCAGTTCTACCTCCTCATCAACGTACGGACGGTTGGAAACAAAAGATTGTGTTGTAAGAATCATGTAGTAATCGAGAGGCGGCACTTCCTCTAGGATTTTGATCGAAAGATCTGTGATCGTATACGCCTGAGTACTGTCAATTGCTTTTAATTTATAAATAAAGCTTCGTCTTACTTGGTCACTAATCTCGCCTGTATTTGGATAACCACGAACAGTCTGCGTGATTGGATCAAATCGAATCCATTCATTGTTCGGCAATTGTTTTAAATCTTCTGTGAGCAGTTGTAATCTCAGTTGCCGCGTGTTACCATCTTGGACATCCGCAAACGTGTTCACAGGAATCTGGTAAGTAAAGTTGTGACAAAACCTTGTAAAGATAACAGGTGGTGTAATCACTCTTGGAGGATCTGTATCTTCAGAACAGTCTTTAGATCGGATTTCAGAAGCAACACTTAGAATGTAGTCTTCCTTGAAACAGTCTTTAAGTGTTTGACTCACAACATTCGGTGATGAAAATGTTTTAGTGTATAATCTATCAATAGAATCTTTATTGCATCCTGATGTTAAAATAGAACAACTGCTCCATTGGTAGTCCATCTCGTTGCTAAACCTCGTAAATGACTCGCTTCGTATTTTGTTTAGTTGTGAACCATAGCATTCTTTCAATTTCTGATCAATCGTCCATAACTCAACAGAATTTGGGAGTGCACTACTTCGTTGGAATCTCAAGCGAATGGAGTATGGAGATAATGTGGAATCTCCATTTAACTCGATTCTTAAATTCGTACGAGCTGTCTGTCCACATTTATCTGAAGCTTCAAGTATATAGTTTCTCAATCCTTTCTGTGTTGAAGACACAATAGGCATTATGTATACAGCGTTTTGATACATATACACCCAACTGCTGGCTGGGGTGGTGTCACCATTTTCTGAGTATAATTTGTAGTTCAGATGTGATTGTTCTCTGTCAGAGAATAGTGTTTTTGGAATTTCATATATTCTACTTGAACAGAAGTCAACAGTAATAAGTGGATTGACATTGCTAGCTACGGGAACTTGATCCACATCGTAGAGAGTTTCCACAAAAGCATTGTCTAGTTTTATCTTTTTTTGTGACATTTGGTCCACATAATCAATGAATGCCCTGTTTGTAACGCCACCTACTGAAATTTTTTCTTGTTTTGCTGCAAGAGCGTTTCTTTCGGACTGACAGATATATTGATCCACAACACAATATGATATCTTATAATAGTAAGATTCTGCATTTAGTGAGCTTGATATTTGAGAGAACGTTAAAGTTTGATAAGAAGATATTGATTGATCTCCAATATAATTAGCCAGTATGAGCATTACATTTCGTTGAATCTCCACATATGAGGTGGAAGATGAAAATGTACTTTGAAAGGACAGAATAAATTTCATGTAACTGGTCCTTACATTTACAATGTTGACAATTAATGTAGATGTGGATGTCTTCCCGGAGCTGTCTGTAACGGAAATTGTATATTTTCTACCAGTAACCGGTAATGAGCTGATTGCAATCTCATCTGGTAACGCCACAATCTCCTTTCTTATTTTGTTGAATTGGATCCATGAATTTCTTCTCAGTTCAGAACCATCAATGTTTTTCATTTCTACTGAAAGATTTTCCAAGTATCCATCGGATGAGTCATAAGCAAAATCATTTGGTAATCTGTACACATAATATCCACAAGCAGGAATGTCCAACGTCAGAGTTTCGTTAACTCTTGGTGGGTTATCACTACAGGATGTATCGAGTGACTTCACCTGGTACTGGCTTGGAAATGCGGATTTGTAGTCATTGCTAACGATTCCATTAGTAAACAGGCGACTGTTGGTAGATTGAACAGCAGTATCTCCACAGCGTAATGAACAGTTGAACCACGACAGCGTCAGCTCCACTGGATTGGTGTTAAACCTTTTGAATGAAACATGCTGGATAGAATCTGAACCTCCCAGATATGATGTGGTAATTTTCCAAATCTGATTGATGTAGTAAACATCTGATTGAAGAACTGCAGCAGCGTTGGTGACTATAAGTGTATACATTTGACCATCTGATGGTGTTGTATCTGCAATAGAGATATTTATTTGCTGGCCAGAATCCAATGCTTTACCATTTTCCTTCAGGCGAATCTTATATGCATAACCATATGGAGATTGTGAATCTAACAACTCTCTTGTGGGATACGCTACTATTCTATAAGGATTCTTCAGTAAATTTACCCATGAAGAGATCGGAATGGTATTTCCACTAACTGCTAGCATTTCAACATCAAGCTGTTCGACGTATGAGGTATATAGAAGGCTAAGATCGTACTCATTTCGCGAACATAGCTTAAATTCTAACTTTTCGATGCTTTCCGAGGGATATACTTGGTTGTCACATTGTTCAAAGATTTCATCGATACTAGAAAATATGAAACTGATATCGACAACAGTAACTCTTTGGTTCACCCATGCCTTGAACGCATCTGCATCTGTTTCCACATATTTCATTCTTGTGTAGTAAGTATTATCACATTGTTGGCAATAAGCTATTTCTATTACAGCAAATATATCATTGACCGTATCAAAAGACTTCACGTAGAAATTATCCTTTAAAGACTTGAAACTTTCATATGATTCGATGCGATTGATTAATGTCCATTTATATTCCAATTCATTATCAGGAACGGAAGATATGGAAGAAGTTATTTTTAAGGTGATTATTTCAGGAGTCCAAGATTTGATAGGCATCTTTATGGTAACACGTGCTGTTGCAGATTGTCCATCTGTGTTTGTTGCTATCAAAAGAAATGTATATCCACCTACAGGTTGATTTGTGCTTACATCTTTACCAATAAGCCCATAAATATTCTGATTTTCATCTACACTTATCCAGGATGATTTGGGCAAATCTTCCCCAGCTTGTGACAATAATCTCAATGATAGCTGTCTGGTATCACCATATTTTGGATCTGAGAATGTATCAGCTGGTATCAGATACATAAACATTCCACATTGTTTGTTCAAAGTCACGAGTACGTCGTTGTTTGGGATTGGTGGAGCTACGGGTGTGCTTGTACAAGTTGATGTAGTTTGCAAATTTTGAAATAAAAATTCTGGTTTAAGATGTTCTTTGAAGGATGTTTTAAGGTCAACAACAGTGTTTCCTGTGATCACAAAATAAACACTCATGAACTTCAAAACCTCCTGTAAGTAATTTGATGCAGTTTGACTTTTCAATAAATTTATCCATGCACATTTTGAAAAAGTTAAAGTCCATAAATCATTTTGACGCAAAAAATCAACTACTAGGAAAGTGTTGATGCCAGGGTTAGGATTCTGGAAAGATGATATTTTTTCTAGAAGCTGGCGAAGTATGATAACGTAATTGGCATGCGTGTTGGATGAACTTGTAAAGGTCATGGTTATTTGGCAGATTTTGTTATGTACAGCTTTAACAGATGAATAGTCATTAATATCAAAGGTGATTGGTGTTGATACTTTTTGTCCCGATGCTGGATGTATTGCTATAAAAAGAGATAAAAGAAATTATAAAATGATATGTACAATATGATATTTATATTGTTTTCTGTAAAGCTAAGAACATTCTATGTTGTCTGAAATGTTTAACAATTATTATTTTAACTCTCAGATAATTTGAAATGTTCTTAAAAAGCGCTTAAAAGAATGCAATGGTTTTAACATTCTTAACATGATGCTCTGTTGTTTGTTTCATTGAGCTTTAACTAACCTTGAAGATAGCAAAACAAACCTCATACCTTGTAACAACATTAAAATTTATGGATATTTTCACTTTTTTAACTTTTTTAATTTTTTTTTTAAATTTCCAATATCACATCTATATATTAATAGCCGATTCTCTGTCTGTCTGTCTGTCTGTCTGTTTGTTTGTTTGTAAGTCACGCAAAATGGTAGATTGAGTTGTGAGCGAAATTATTTCTTTTTTTGTGTGCGACGTGAGTTCGAAGCAAATACATTGCAACCCCAATCGAACGTGACTTTTTTTGGCTGATGAACTAATAGGAATAACGTTTTGTTTTTATCATTATTGTTAGTTTTATATTCCACATTATTGACGTGGCTTTGAAAACAGTACATCAACTAAATACAAAGTCACTAACTGATTAAATATTTGGGACAAAAAGCAGCAGTGGCAGAACGTGGCAGCATATGTTCGGTTTGCCACTAACTCTTGCCTGACTGTCTGAGACGGGTGAACTTTTTTTTTGAGCAATCAAAATGTTTAAAAAATGATAGGTAAAAAAAGAGTATCATATCAAAACAAAATGTTTTTTTTTTTTGCTTTTCTTTTAATAAATTAATTTCTTCTTTTAATTGTTAAGCGTTCTGATCGAACGTTTTTTTATTCTATTTATTCATTTAGCACGTGCCTTTTTTCTCTCCTCCGTGTGAACTTTTTAAGAAGAGAAACCATTTTCCCCCTGTTTGATAGCACCCATGTTAGAGCGCGTAACGTTTTTAAAACAAAAGCTAATAAAAAGTTTTTTTCTCTCTACGTTTTGAGTGCAAATAAATAACACATGAAATTTGGGGTTTTTTGGAACCATTGTTTAAACTGATATTTGATATTTGATTTCGAATCTGTCGCTAGGATAACTGACGTTTTTTCGGGTCCGCGATACAGGCGATGGGGTGACAAAAAATTTGGGTCTAACTTTTTTGGGAGGGGTCTGTGACGTCATCAAAATCTTTGAAGAATGATATCTCTGTAACGGTTGATCGTAGCGGAACGATCCCATACATTTTTTTAATCAGTTTTTCCAGCTCTACAACATGGTAACACTTTCGGTTGCCAATTCCTTAATTTTATTTTTCGTGAAGTCAACGCATGCTGAACATGGGCGGCGAGCGACGCCGCCTTGGCGGCTAGTCTATATATTAATAGCCGATTCTCTGTCTGTCTGTCTGTCTGTCTGTTTGTTTGTTTGTAAGTCACGCAAAATGGTAGATTAAGTTGTGAGCGAAATTATTTATTTTTTTGTGAGCGACGTGAGTTCGAAGCAAATACATTGCAACCCCAATCGAACGTGACTTTTTGGCCGATGAACTAATAGGAATGACGTTTTGTTTTTATTATTATTGTTAGTTTTATATTCCAAGGACTACGTTGACTACGTTGGCTTTGAAAACAATACATCAACTAAATACAAAGAAACTAACTGATTAAACAGTTTGGACAAAAAGCAACAGTGGCAGAACGTGGCAGCATGTGCGGTTTACCAATGTATCCTAACGTATCCTTGCCTGACTGTCTGAGACGGGTAAACTTTTTTTTCGAGCAATCAAAATGTTTAAAAAAAAGAGTATCACGAAACAAAATATTTTTTTGCTTTTTTTTTATAATTTAATTATTTTTTTTTTTTATTGTTATGCCCTTCAGATCGAACGTTTTTTTATTCACTTTATTCATTTAGCACGTGCTTTTTTTTCTCTCCTCCCGTGTGATCTTTTTAAGAAGAGAAACCATTTCCCCCTTACGCTTGATAGCACCCATGTTAGAGCGCGTAAGTTTTTTTTAAAACAAAAGCTAATAAAAGTTGAAGTTTTCTCTCTCTATGTTTTGAGTGTATTGTTACACTGACAAAAGATTGGTTTTACCAGAGGTTGTGACTTCGAATCTGCTTCTGGTTGAACACAAGTTGTACGAGCCGCTTATAAGGAAATTTGACGTTTATTGATACAGTGATACAGAGCAGGTGGACATGGGCGGCGAGCGACGCCGCCTTGGCGGCTAGTCTATATATTAATAGCCGATTCTCTGTTTGTTTGTTTGTTTGTTTGTAAGTCACGCAAAATGGTAGATTGAGTTGTGAGCGAAATTATTTCTTTTTTTGTGTGCGACGTGAGTTCGAAACAAATACATTGCAACCCCAATCGAATGTGACCTCTTTTGGCTGGTGAACCAATAGAGATAACGTTTTGTTTTTATTATTATTGTTAGTTTTATATTTCAAGAACCACCGTTGAATTGGCTTTGAAAACAATACATCAACTAAATACAAAGAAACTAACTGATTAAATATTTTGGACAAAAAGCAGCAGTGGCAGAACGTAGCAGCATGTACGGTTTGCCAGTGTATCCTAACGCCTTCCTGACTGTCTGAGACGGGTGAACTTTTTTTTGAGCAATCAAAATGTTTAAAAACCGATAGATAAAAAAAGAGTATCATAAAACAAAATATTTTTTTGCTTTTGTCTTAATAGTTGTCTTAATTTCTTTTAATCGATTTCTTTTAATCTATTTTAATCTGATCGAACGTTTTTTATTCAATTCATTCATTTAGCACGTGCATTTTTTTCTCCTCCCGTGTGATCTTTTTAAGAGAAACCATTTTTTCACCTACTTCTGACAGCACCCATGTTAGAGCGCGTAAAACAAAAGCTAATAAAATGTTGAAAAGTTTTTTCGTTTTGAGTGTATTGTAACTGATACCTTAAGGGAAGAAATTGTTTGCGGAAGAAATTTGTACGGAACTTTTTTTCGCGGAATTTATTTTTGCGACTTTCGCTCAAATCCGCAAAATAAATTCCGCAAAAATTAATAAATATTGGTCATCCGCAAAAATAAATTCCACAAAATTTTCGAAATTTTTCATCCGGAAGGAAAAAAGTCGAAGTTATTGAACATCTAAAGGCGGATTTCCACTAGGCGAACTTTTTCGCGCGACGCGAACTTTTTCGCCGCTAAGCATGCGTAGTAGCATTATTGCGTAATGTTGAGAATCATTCTGCGATCGACTTCGACGAAAAAAAAAGTAGAATTCATTTCAACTTTTTCGCTTCGAAAATGTTCGCTAACCAATGATGAAAGCGTTATTAATTTGCTAGTTCAGCATTAAAGAAATAAATTTATTCACAATATTCAAAGTGGCAGCAGAACATGTGTCACAGTCACAAAGTTTTCTACAGCAATTACATGGAAATGAAAATTACATGCTTCTCAATGGATGGAGCAATATATGCCAGTCATTCTTCATAAATTGATGGTGTCATTCGAAAATTTTTAAAAAAGTATTCCTGGTCATGTAGCATTAACTCTTTCACTAAAAGACGAAATTCGAAATTCACCTTTTTGCAATCTTTCTTGGTATATGTTACGGACCCAAATATGTTTTTTGCTTCGATGTTCTGTTATTGTGACAAATTTTTAGAATTATGATCTTTTTTAGAAGCAGTAGTTTCTTTACCTTCATGTTTATTTACAAACCAATTTGCATCAGTGCGCCCGCCAAAAGTGTGCGAACGTGTGGAAATCAAATTCTGTTTGTCGACGAAAATTTCACATCGAAAAATGTCGCGTCGCGCGAAAAAGTTCGCCTAGTGGAAATCCGCCTTAAGGACTTATTATTACTCTTCGTCAATAACAATACAAGCAGTATTTGCACTTGCAACATATTATAAACTGATATTATAACTGATGAAAAATAGATGCTATTCCATAAATCTGCTCTTTCCATTCCAACTAAAGTTTGTATGCATACCCAGGCACTGAATTAGGTGTTTCCCTATTTCGATTTTGTTAAATTTCTTGCATCCGCATAAATTAATTCCGCAAAATCTCTTTTGAAGTCGTCATCCGCAAAAATTCCTTCCGCAAAATATGGCATTTTTGGGTCATTTATCTGCAAAAATATATTCCGCAAAAATTTCTTCCGCAAAAAATTTCTTCTGTTAAGGTATTTGATTGGTTTAAAATCGTAAAGAAAATACACGTGAAGTTCACGTTCGGAATGCATTGTGTAAAGCAAGAAAGTCTGCTGACATTTTAAATGCGACCGCGACAATAAACGGCTGAGTTAAGAACATGCAAGATTTGAAACACCAGGAACGTATTTCTCTTCACGTGCAAAAGAGCTTTATTTAGCGATAAAGCCAGCAGCAAAGGAAGTTTTATCACTGGTTTTAATTGCAATAATTTGGAGCAGGTGGTGATACAACGCAGGCTGAGCATGGGCGGCGAGCGACGCCGCCTTGGCGGCTAGTTTTCAAAATTTAATAAAGTGAAACTACATTAATTACTACCTTGAACTTGATAACTTTGTGATACTGCTAGCTGGTTCCAGATTGGAATTCCATAAAAAGATTGAGTTGGTATGTTAAATTGTAACCACGAACTTGTTGATAGAACAGACCAATCACTTTGATAAACATTGATCAGAAATTTTTTGCTATCTCCTCCTGAAGATGAATCTTTGAAACATTTTGAAGAAACGATGTTAGTGAAGGAGCCACAAGATTGAAGGTTTATTGATTGGCAAACACCTGGTGTTATGGTTTCATTTTGGTTTGGAAAACATTCGGGCGCACTCACATACACATAAGACACTTCAAAATTTGGTCTTAAAGCTTGAATCAACTTAAAGCTAGGGTCAGTCTGATACTGTACAGCTTGGAAGTCGTTGAAAATTGTTCTGAATGTGTTTTCGTTGCAAGCCAAATCACAATGTGAAAATCTAATATACGACGATCTGTCAAATGACTTGACAAATAGCTTTGTCTGCAGATCGGTAGGGTCGATAAATTTTGCAATTTTTTGCGTTAGATCTGACAAAATTAACGCAGAAGGAACGGTATTTCCAAAATTGCTCCTAAACCCGATAAGAAAGTCGTTTTTGTACAAATTTGACTGTTGAATAATTGATACGAGAAGAGAAAGAGTAGCACTTCGTCCAGAGCTATCGGTACATTTAATCAAGTATCTATAACCAGCAGCTGGTGCACTTTCCATCACACGTTTAGTTACAGTACCATAGATGAACTGACTGTTTTTATCATCTGTGTTTATTTGAATCCATTCATCTATAGAAACAACTTTCCCATTGGTATAGGTAAGGGCTAGCTCATGTTTCGTATATCAACATCTTTTTCATCAAGAAATAAATTTGATGGTAGAACGTCTTTGAAATGTGCGCAAACTTTAGGATAGATCCTATACACTTCTACGTTACCAGGGTATGGGTTTGCCTCGATGCATTTATAGCTGGTAGCTGCTGAATTAATCAGGAAATATTGACTAAAGGAGGCTTGGAAGTTATGGTTAACCTGCTGGGTATCAGTAACAACAACTTTGGAAAAAATCTGTGTAATCGCCGGTCTGTCTGCTTCACTTAAACCCTTGTTTGCTAACTGCTGAGTTGCAAACGAAAATGTACAGTTGCTCCATTGCAAACGATAATTTCCCGATGCTGTCTCTAAAAAGTCAATAACTTTCACATTCATTGAAGAATCTTGGTAATAGCTTTTCAGAGTATTCAAAAACAACCAAAGAACATCAAGAGCATTTGTTTGCGATGTTTTGTAAATATATTGAAAGTCAATAGTGATTGGACAATCAGCAATATATGGTGTTGCATCAAATTCTACATGTAAAGGTACTGATGCCGACAATCTGCCACTATTTGAAACGCTGATCATAAATGTCATCTTTCTTGATAATATTGATTCAGAATTAATGGCATACACATTTAGGTTGCCTGAATTCAATTGTAAAAATGAATTTCTTGGTAGTTTGTTGCCATTAGAATCAAGCAATTGCACAGCAAGACCTCTTAGACCACCTTCAACGTTGTCAAAAAACAAATTACTTGGCAGCTGGTATGAAAACAATGAACAGTAGAAGATCTTCATGGATGGTGGTGGGTCATTGTTGTACGGCGGTGTGGTTGGAGGATTACAACTGGTAGTATAATAAACACGGAAAATGGTAAAATCAGTTAGAAATGCGTTGGTAAATTGTGGAATTAAGGTACCCGATGATGAACGTAATGCTTTAGTTTTAGCCAAGATGTCTGAAGAGCAAGAATGATATTTGCATGTTGTCCAAATCATTTTTCTGTACTGGAGGTATGGATTTGTAATATCATATGCTTTGACCATTATTGCTGGAGAATTCAACATTTGATAGTAAGATTGGATTCGCTGTGCTGCAATGATGCCTTCATAAGCCAGTGGTCTTGAAAACTGGCCGTTATATCTTAATTCAAATGTGATTTCAAATGGTGATTGCTGATTTTCATTATCTTGAAATTTTTCCAGAACAACATTCAAATTGGTACTTAGTCCTTCTGAATCAGTTGCTTTAAGCACAACCGTGTATCGACCTGGTACTAGTTTTCTGACAGTATCATCGCACATGATGACAATGGACCTCGTTTTTCATATCAACATTCACCCAACTGTTGATCTTCAGCATAGCATTTCCGTCACTTTGATGCATCGTCAATTTCAACGAGGATGTACCGCCATCCTCGAAATCATAGAATAAATTATTTCCCAAAATTCTCTGCGTAAAGCCACAGCTAGACAAAGTGATTCTTAACTCGTCATTCCCGGGAGTGACAACAGGAGGGAGATTGAGGCAACGTTTGGTAAATTGCGTTGCAACGTTCAAAACAGTATACGAACTACCGAATGCTGTGTAAAAAGATGACACAACTGTTTTTCGATCGCTAGTAAAGAGTTTCATCAAAACTTTTGTAATAAATCCATAGTAATCCACTTGACCTGCAGATGAAGCCGATGATGAGCGATACAATGGAGAACAATAAGACCAAAACAACTGAAAATTCATCGAATTTTGCTTCACGTAATTAACAATGGAAATATCACTTTCGGACGCCAGATCGAAAAAAGATTTTAATTTCTTGATGATGTGGTGCAAACGTGTCATCATATTTGAATCCGTTTCCGTTGTCTTAAAATCAATCCGGAGTTGACATTCGGAAACGATATTCGGGTTACCGTTAACAACGATTTTAACAGGTGTTTCCGCTGGAAGATTTGAGTTATCCTCTGCAATTAGGGTATAAACAAACCCGTCTGGAGATGCTATAACATGCTGTGCTAAGGGGATACCATATATGGTTTGCGTGATACTGTTGAATTGAATCCATGAATCCTTTGCCAAAGGTTGTTGGTTGGATCTAAGGCTTAGTGTTAGTTGCCTGGTATTCCCATCTTGAGCATCATAAAAAGTGTTTTCTGGGACTAAATATTCATAGAAACCACACAATGATATATGAAGCGTGGAAATTTTGGTGATAACCTTTGGAGGGGTGAGTGTATTACCACTACACGACCCAGACTGTTCAGTCAGTCCAAACAAGATGTCATATTGAGGTTGCATGAAGTGTTTGAATGAAGCAACTGGGAAGTTATTGGAGCTTATGAATGTGTCCCTCAACTTTGTCAACGAGGCTAAATCGCACGGATTATAATTTATGCGACAGTCGGAGAATTTGAAAGACCTTGTAGATGATGGAAGCATCGTGTAAGCTTGTAAAGCAATGCTTGATGATGATGTCAACATGTAATTAGATAACTTTGTCGCAAATGATGTTATTTCTTTTACTCTGGACAACTGCATGGAACTGACTTGCGAATATTGAAATGTGAAAAAATACTTAGGTTCAACTGGTAACGTTATGGTAAAAAACACTTCAATTGTAGCGAAAAGTCCTGTTGAGTCAGTTGCTTTTAATTTCAATGCTCCGTTCCAGATGATCACTTCTTGCCTTGTTGGGACAGCGTAGATTGTTTGGGAGGCGGTGTCAAAGTAAACCCATTTTGGTGGAGGGGAACCATCTGTCCTTGTAAGGGATAATATCAGGTTTCTTGTGTTTCCGTCTTCACTATCAGAAAACATGTTTGCAGGAACTAGTTGTGTTAACCCTCCACATTGGTTGAAACGTAAAGTCCAAGTAGTCTGTAAGGGTATCGGCGGGTTCAAAGGTCCGCTGCAAATGTCTTTCAAAGTCATCGATACATCGTTCAAACTGTATCTGGATGACAATGCAACTCTAAACTGTTCCACTATTTGGTTTTGTATTTTAAAGTTTCGAAAGAAAATGTTGGCAGCATTGGGATCGCAATAATCTGGTAAACTGCAAGAGCTCCATATATATCTTAATCTGTTATTTTGAAGAAATTCGAGAGAAATTGTGTTGGTATAATTTCCTCCTAAAAAATTATTAATGTATTTGACGAGGTAGAATTTTTCGATATAACCGTGCTCTATTTTTCCCTTTTTGCTTATATCTAATATGACTTGATAAAACGTTTGATGTGTCTTCCCAGTGATAGTAATGTTCCACGTTGCGTCAACAAACAGATGCTGGCTATCAAAAGCTCTCACGGTAATCTCATAACCACCATTAACACGACTAGCTATCACACCATTATCGACCACACCCAGTATGTCTTTATTAGCATTGTTATATATCCATGTAGTGTCAACATCGATGGCTTTGCCATTAATATAGATCAACACATAGTTCAGAGAAAACCCATCTTCTTCGTCCTTAAATGTTTGAGATGGTAGTTTATAATTGATTGCAGAACACGAATGAAAAGTCATTGTTGGAATAGGTCTAAATAAACTGGGTGGTTTGTTCTCCGTCTTGCACGGTCCTTCCTTTTGATCGGAAAGTGACAGTATAATTATATTTGGCAGTAATGCAGTAGCATATTCTGTTCTGTAAGTGACACCTGTCGAATCGAAAATTTGAGCTTGAAGGTTTTCAATTTTGTTTCTATCGCAAGGGTTGTAATTTATCCGACAACTTGTTGCTTTAATGGTAAATGAATTCGATGACGTGGACTGTCGTACGATGTTGATCGGGTATATATCATTCCCATTTTGATAACCGAGTTGAAGGCTTGTTTTCTGTTGAAATTCCTTTATAATAGTAGCTAAAGAAATCATACCAACGCCACTCCAGAGTCCTGACATCTGGAATGAATAACTAAATTGAGGAGGAGATGACTGGACATCTACGTGAAGGTTGGTTGATATAGATAAACCTCGCTTGTTTGTTGCAGTCAATTGATAAGTGAAACGCTTTGGAAAGATCATATCAGTGAAAAAACTTCCATAAGGAGAGATGGTAATAGTTTGAGTAACTGGATTGAAATATACAAAAGAATTCATACTTATTGCCATGTTTTGTTCTGTTAGTGATAAAGTTAATTGTCTTGTATTACCATCAAGTTTATCTGAAAACGTATTTGAAGGAATTAGGTAGTTTTGGCTACTGCAAAATGTTACTGCCAGTGGTGGTATTGCGTTATTAAGTACTGGCGGAAGGCGAATATCGTTGCAAATCCCATCATAAAAGAATTGAACTGTTAATACGTTGAATGAAGATGAAAGTGCCGAAATAAACGATGCACTTACGATATTCTCAGCAGAAAATAATTTATCCTTAACGTAATTGATTTTATCATTTTCACATTGTGTTCGTGATATGGTCGTATTAAACCAAATTACATTCAATGTTGTTGCAAAGTTATTTGTTACAGTGTGATATCCAACCGTGCCAATGGAAATGCTGTCTCCAAAATAACTGATGATACTGGTACGCAGTTGATTGTAAATACTTACAAAAGTGGAGCCAACCAAAGCATTTTGTAACGTTATTTGCATGCTTATATAATGACTTAGATCACCTTGTGGATATGAGACCATAATCTGCAAATTCTGCATTGCACTTTTGCCGTTAATATCGTAAGCTGTTAAACGAAGAAGTACAACAGCTGTTGGCTGAAGTGATATTGCTACATCCCTCGACGCAATAACTGTCAATGTTTGCGATAAACTGTCAAACTGGATCCAATAGTTCTTTTCTAATTTCTCATTTGCAATATCTGTAACTTCTAAACGTAAATTTCTCGTCTGGCCTTGTTCTTTATCGAAAAAGGTGCCCTCAGGAACTCGAAGAATGTATGTTTTCGAAATGCTGACTTGAATGGGTCCCCATTGGTTAATCAGTTGAGGTGGTTCATCTATTGCACACGGTCCACTTAACGAGTCACTGATAAAAGCCTGCGTGAATTCAGGTTGCAAAGCGCTGGTGAATTCATTTTTCCAACTGCCGTCGCTGTTTTTTAACATTTCTTTGTACTCTGCCAGTTGAAAAGGCTTGCATGGTGAATACGGAATTGTACAATTTCCAAATTCAAATATAGTAGATCCGTCAGTTGCCAATGTGGAGCCAATTGCTTCGAATCCTTTACCATTGTCACCGAAATAACTTCCTATTTTTTCAGCAAGACGCACGAATGGATTAACAGTTGGTCCCAGAAAGGGAAATTTGACTTGCAGGATAACTTTATAATCAGTTGGGATGTTATTACCATTGATATTGAATGTAAGAGTTTGAGATTTGGACATCATGGTTTTGTCAGTAGCAGTCAGTACAAAACTTTGAGTTCTCTGTAATTGACTGCTAAAAGACTTCTGTGTCAGCAAAGCACTTATTCTTTGTTTAGAAGCATCGAATTGAACCCAAGAAGACGTGGTAAGAGAATTGCCTTGCAGATCAGTCAACACAAGTTGTAGACTTCTGGTGTTTCCATCTTCAGCGTCAATGAAAGCTGATTCTGGTATTAAGTAGGTGAAAAGACCACAAAATGATACTTGCAATGCAGGAATTTGGTAACCAATCACAGGTGGATTTAGTGCACAACCACCAAAACCAGAGAGCGACACATCTGTTATTTGAAAGTGCGTGTAACGTTTTTTGGCATGATCTTGTAAGTTTGTCGTACCACTGTTAAATAAGATGTTGCGAAGGTTATTAATAATTGTAAAGTCGCATCCATCGATCGGTAAGTCACACGGAGTCCACACTAATCTGGCGATACCGTCATTTCCTGTTAATCCGGTAATTTCATAAGTTCGTATACACATTCTACCTTCATATGTGCTACCTAATATCTTCCATAACTCTTCATACATCCTTACGATTTGTAGTGCGTATGCAGATGTAGCAATGCTATAGATATTCATCGTATATGTGACTTTAAAAAGGTTTGAAACTGTCCCTGTCGGTTTCATAATGTACTCCGTGCTGACACCCAAGCCACCTGAATCGATTGCACGAACAATATACTTGACCACACCCTTACTAGTTCTTAACAGATATGCTTTATCCATTGGTACCGCATACACAGTGTATGTGCTATGTTCATAGTATATCCAAGATGAAAAGGGTAAATTAAAATTTGAGGTTGTCGATTTGAATGTGATCTCTTTAAGATTGTAAGTGTCTCCATCTTCTTCATCCGCAAAAAGCTGACTCGAAAATTTGGCTTCATATATTGTTCCCCATGATACAACGTGAGGGCCTAATTCACCTGTTGCAATTGCCGATAGGCTAACGTATGGACGAGTGTTCTCTTGACAGCTTCCATTTTTCTGACTGGAAATTTCAATGACATCAAAATCAGGACTCATGGTAGCCTTAAGTAATGGATTAGGATCCGTGCCCTCAAAAAGTTTCATGTTTGCTGCAATTTGTGCTTGTGTATCACAGGGGGTGACACGGAATGATGTGTTGTAATACAATATATCCATACGTCTCTCACTATCAATGGTAATCACTTCTTTCACCAATAAATGATCTTGCTTTGTATCTCCGAAGTATGTATATAGTTTCGAGAAAAATTTAAACAGTACCGCAGCTATTGATGAGTAAGACTGGGAGTAGCTTATACGAAAGCGATAGATATAACTCCAACTTGGTTGCTGTGTGTTACTCTGAACAATGAATGTGTCATCAACATAACTACCAACACTATTCGTTATTCTTAATGTAAAGCGATAAACAACACCTTGTTTAATGCTGTTACTGATTGGGACTCCAAAGATTGTTCTTGTGACTGAGTTTACTGAAATCCAATTACTTGATGAAAAAGCACTTCCTTGATTTTGTATGGAAAACTGAAGATTTGGTCCATCCCTTGGATCTGAATAAGCGTCAGCAGGAATAACATACTGGAAGAAAGTTCCCCAAGTGAATTGAATTTGTCCTATAGGATTTTTGATCACTGGTTTACTGCAGCTGGTACTAGTGCTTATACCAACGCTATCTAAAGTGAAACCAATATTAGCCATAGTGTTTTTTAATGCAGGTAGTGGTTGACCATTTGCTCCAAGAAGTTTTGACGTATAAGAAGTAATCAAGTTTGTATCACAAGTACCAGTACTAAGACTTTGCAATGTCCACTGCAATACAGTTCCTGTTGCAGTATTCTCAAAACCATAAACAATGATTCCTGATGACTGCAAGTATGAAGACATTGCTGTAATAAAACTTTGGATGAATGAAGTATATTGAAGGGATAAAATGGAAGTAGACGTGAACGTCACGATAAAGTTCTTTTGGATTGGTTGAAACTGAGTGACTGTAACATCAATTGTACGATATGTTTCAATCAACAATGGCGTTGAAGCGACAAGTCGAAATTGGAAATTTGTTTGTAAGGATGCTACAGAGTAACTGACAAATCCCTCCAACTTTGCACCTTGTGCGAGATTATTTCCATTCAGGTTGATCCAACTTGAAGAGGGGATATCACCACCATCGCTAGTTTTCAATTGCAGCAGAAGGTTCATTGATGAAGCACTGCTGGGAGGTAAGAATGCATTTGCAGGTATGGTAAAACTAAAAAAGTTACCAAAAATAATGTTGAATGTTGGTAAAATAGTGGTACTGATTAGAGGGGGATCGGTGGACAGATAACTACATGCTCCTGCAAAAAATTCCTGAACACTGATAAACTGATACAATGGACCAAACATTGACTTGTATCCATTTTCAAACGACCCGATAGTTTTTGTTCGTAATTTAATGATATCTTCGACAATGCATTGATTAAAAATAAATGTTGCGACACTCCATGTTAAATCGATTGTGGTGACACTATTTGCTTTCGAGATTGCCAACGCGTCAGTCACTAAAAATCGCACGTCATTTACTCCTTGGTTGGTTTGTAAGGAATAGTTTAGTAATTTGTTCTCTTGTATGTCAAATAAAATCTCCACGTTATTACGAACGTACGTCAAAGAACTGAACGATCGCAAAATCAACCGACGTTTATAGAGAGGTTGCCGACGTGGTTCTAATTTGAAATTGTAAATCTTTTGACCAACATTTCCATCACTATCAGTAGCTTTCAGGACATACTCATATCCAATCGTTGGTTGATTTGCAACCACGTGACTACTTATATACCCAATCAGCTGCTTTCTATCTGGTCGCAATTGAATCCATTCATCGCTTGAAAGAGGATTGCCGTTACGTTGCAGCAAATCAAGCTTCAGATTGTTAACATCTCCATCTTGCGGGTCTGTAAAGGTGTTATCAGGTAGTTGCAATATGAAACGATATAAGTTGCTGCCGAGTGTTATGTTGTGGATGAGGAAATCTGGATAAGGATCCTGTTGACATAAAACCAACGGCAGCACATGAATGCTAAAACAATAACAACTACATTAAAATCTGTAAGCACTCCTAATACTGGAGATCTTCTCAAATTCATGAAAATAAAAATTTGCGCAGTTTTTCAATACTGTATAGTGGACACGTGAAAGACTTTTGTTGAAGATTTTAAATGTTTTTTCAGCAATTGTTTTGGCAAGGGATGGTTCCTCAATGAAAGAGCAATTTTAACATTGACTCTCTACTGCCATCTCAAGACCTTTATTTGTGACAATATCATATCCACAGCAACACAATGAAACATCAAATACCTTTGCTTCCTGGCTGTTTCCAGTATATAACACAACAATCCTTATGATTTAACTAACTCTGCTGACAACGCTTCATCAAAATGTTTAACAATAAAACACACCCACCTTAGAAACAGCAGATATAATATCATATTTTCAAAAGGTCTTCCATAAATTATCTTTTTTCGCCTTTACTTGAATCCACTTCTACCATAGTCCGATCAAATTATTCTTAAAAGTCAATTTTTAATTTTTTTAAACGCTTTCGTTTGAAAGAATGATTGCAAATTCTAAATGAAATTTATGGCACTTCTCATTATGGTTGCAATGTCCAGAAACTCCAAGCTCTTCATTGCTTTCAAATCAGGGGGTTTGTTAGAAAATTGAAATGCTAAATGAAATGTTAAATTTTTTGTTTAAATTCGTAACAGCAAAAGATATGAAATTTATCTTCTTGTAACAATTCTTCAAAAATCTGAAAGATTAGAATCAATACTGTTATATACTTCTTCTATACATATTTTTCTTTTACTTGTACCCCTTGAATTTTCTGAAGAAAATTTAAACAAATTATGAATCACTATAATACTAATAATCAACAGTTGCTATTAACGAGTAAAAATAGCAGGACGAAGAATGTTTCTTATGGCAACAGGTGAACGTTGAATTCTGTGAATCAATTCACTATCAATATTGATTATTTTATATCGACATGAGTAAAGCCTAGCGTCTTTTCAAGATGTTAATCATGATATTGTATTGAATCACATTTCGTCTATAAAAATCTATGCATATGTAAATGTTTGTTAATATCAAAATTAATTTTTTATGGAAGAGAATATTTTATGTTCCACACGTTTTTTTTTATAAGCAACCAAGGTCAGACCTTAGTACTAATGTTGCTCAAAAAATGACCATTTTTTAGTAGTAATGTTGCTTAATTAAGTATTAATTGGAAAAATATGCATTTCCAATCTTGAAAACCTTTGTGTAAGTTTAAGTATCTAAGTACAAAGTCCAAGACATAGTACTGCAACCTAGTGTAACCACCTAATGTAACAATTTTAAGAAATGTGCTGCAGCTATGCTAGTGCTACATCAATTTCAAAATTTCATGTTGCTAATTTATGTATGATCCTTGTAGTACTGTTGCTTAACTTTTTGAGAAAATTTACTAGTGTTGCTTATAAACATGTTGCTTATAAAAAAAAACGTGTATAATGTCAAGTGATTTCGTGCATCTAAATTATAATTGCAAACTCATCTCCAGGACTTTTTGCCACGAGGTTTTGCATTCAAAAGAAGAAGCATGAAGCTGCGGTTGTCTTTGAGAACATTTAAAACTTTTTGAACCTACAAAAATGTACTGTTGTATGTTTCCATAGTAACAATTTTGTGGCGTATTTTAATAAGGCTCCGCTTCTTTATAGTTGCGCAACGATCTGAGTAACAATTCTGATTGTGGGTCTGAACGTGTTTTGAACATGAATGGTTGGTGGTGAAAATATTATAATCCCTACCATGTATAGACAATCTTTTAAATCTCATATTTCTGAAACTTCAATTTCAATTCAATTTTTCATAGTTCAAATAAGCATATTTTCCTCTCTGGTAACCCAAATCGGTTAGGTTGTGCATATTTAAAACTTGATTTAATTTTCCTAGACAACTAGATTATGTTGGAAAAAATTTTGCGTTGAGTATGATAATGCGTTATCCATTTCTTCTACGAATTTAAATATTTTTCACCGTTACGCCATTGACCTAAATTGAGTACCAGCAAATCATTTAAATGCTAAACATTGATTGGTTACATTTTAAAGCGCATTTTCGACATGGAAAAAGAAAGTTAAAAATTTTCAACTTTTTCATTGTCCGCTCAGCGTTGATTTTTTCGCTGAAATGATACCGAATTGATTTCACTCGCGCAGAATGTTTTGTTGAATGGAAATCGGCCTTTAAGCCGTATTTACGCATAATAATCGCCCTGTCGAATTAAACTTCTTATTAAATTCGGCGAAAATTCGACTGCATGAAGTGAAAAACTAATTAATTGTGACATAATGAATTAAATGCAGCAAACTTTATCGAATAAAACGACAATCTTCAAAGTTAATCCGACAGCACCTTACGCAGCTCTACCGGGTGAGTAAAGAAAAGTAACGGTGTTTCACACAAAAATACCTTTCGTTTGAACAGAGGAATCCTTTACCTATATTTTGGTGTATCATTTTTTAAAATTCAGTTGAGTAGAAAAAAGTTATGGACAAAAAACTGGAGCGGTCCTTGTAAAAATCTTTGAAAAATAGACAAAAAAAGCTGAGCAAAATGTCTCAAGACAAGATTTATATTTTCATTGCAAACCAGAAGGGAATGAAACACATACACGCTTAAATGAGCTAAAACTTGTTTTTCTTTTCCCAATAATAAAGTTAAGTAAAAAGGTTCAAATTTTTTTCAACATTTTCTTAAAACTTTATTCGTTGAGACTTTTTACAAAGACTGTCTTGTAGAAAATATTGAGAAATGCCGCAAATAAAATACGATAAAGAGTTTGGGTATGCATCCAGTTTGCTGGGGTAAATAATGCTAAAGAGGTGTTTAGACAAATGTTGTCTTTTCTTTCAATCCCCATAGAGTTTTCATAAATATTATCGAATTTAATCAAATAATCACGCAGGAATATTTTGCTCGGATTTTTTTGTCTATTTTTCAAAGATTTTTACAAGGACCGCTTCCATTTTTTTGTCCATGACATCTTTTCTACTCAACCAAATTAGAAGAATGATACACCAACTTAACAGATCCCTCTAATCAGAAATAAAAAAACTATCTTTCATATTTATTCAATCTAAAAATATTTCTTGTGAAACACCGGTACTTTTTTTGACTCACCAGGTATAGTAGTCGAATTTAATAACAATTTGATAGAACTCAATGAAACAACATGTACGAAATGACAAGTAAAGATGGGGAAGAAGAATCTAATTAATCTTGCTGGAATAGTTTGAACAAATAAGTACACGGTTTAATTAAGCTACACAGTGATACATTCATGCAATATTTATATCGCTGTTTAAAGCCGTGTCGAATTTGATATTCAGTAACAAACTTGTAAGTGGTTTCTCCAATTTAACGCGTACTCTAATTTAACGCGTGGCCTGATTTTTTCGAAAAATCGTAATTGATTTTACTCTAACTATTAACGCGTGGCAGGAATTCTAAGTAATTAATTTTCCTCAAATTATTACGCGTAGTCAAGCCTTGGACATGGAAACTTAGACAAACAAAGACAATTAATTCTTTTTTTAATTTTTATTTTTTCAAATGACACTCAAATTTAGATTACATTACAAATCAAAGGGATCTTCGTCATCCGATTCTTCCTCTAAACTGGCAGGTGCATTTCCCATGCACTTCTGATAAAAATCATTACACCTAACTTTTTGGGAATCGGATGTGGTGATCCCGCACACCTCAAACGACTTTCCAACTATGGTGACATTGGAGGAAAGATTCTCATATGCCGCCTTGACCCAATCAACCATTTGTTGACGTGTGGGAGTTGGGATTTTGAAATTGGGATCTTCTTTTGAACCAGGAAATTTTTCGATAACATAACAATGTAATTCACCCAGCACTTTCTCAATACAGCCTTGAACGGTCGCTTCAAACAAACATCCATTGGCTGACATTTCGACGTACAACCAGCTGGTATAGTCAGTGTATCACAGTCTTCCTTTAAGAGCTGATTCTTGACGGATTCGGAAAGATGAGCTGAAAACATATCGAAAGTTAACAGCGAATTCTTGAAACCCAGCTTTTTAGATTCAGCACGCACGTGTTTCAGCCAATTTTCATCAACCCACACCTTCATCAAATTGTCATCCATCCAGGCTTCTTCCTGAGTTTTAACAATAAATCCAGTAGGGATGCTGAGATCTTGGATAGTTTTTTCAGTTTTTCCCTTAAAAATAATCATTGGAGGGAGCATTTTTCCATCTCCAGTAGCTGATAAAACAACGGAAAGATGCTTCTTCTCGCTTCCAGTTGTACGAACAGCACACTCCTTGACCCCTTTTGAAGCGAGATTTTCAAAAAGTCTCTTATTTATCGCGTCTTATTTATTTCCCCCTAATTACTAACGCGTACTTCGAACGCCGAAATCTTGTAATTATTCTTTCTCTGATTTTAACGCGTAGCGTCCAAAATAATTATTTATTGCCACGTGTTAAATTGGAGAAACTACGGTAGAGGAACTGTTCTTTTTTCGAATTTTAGCCGAATAAAAGTAATTTAATTCGACACGGCAATTGCGCGGCCGCATAAACATGTCCCAAAAAAATCAAAGACTTATTTTAATGATCTTCTTCTTGAAATGAATTCAATTGGGATTACTTTTTGGCTAAAAAATAATTTCAAACTTTGCCAATCGATGGCGCCTGTAACTGTCGAAACGTTGCCAAAATAAACTCGCTTGTTCACGACATGATAAACTCTGATTTCTTCAACTATAATGACTGAACAGATACACGTTTACTTGAGAAGAGAAGAGTCCCCAAGAATCCATTCTTTTTACTTTATATAAATATGCATCTAACATCTAATAATTCAAAGTCTGTACTAGCTTATTTTTTAAGTTAAAAATATTAGACAACTCTGTGAACAAACTGGTTATTTATTGGAAAGTGGTTCAGAAAACTGGTTATTTATTGGAGAGTGGTTCAGAAAACTGGTTATTTATTGGAGTGGTTTTCTGAGCCACTCTCCAATAAATGACCAGTTTTCTGAACCACTTTCTTTAAGTAATACTTTTAATTGAACCCACTCTCCATGGCAACGGTGGATAACGGAACTTAAAGAAACTGACTTTTATTTTCCGCCGAACGGGTTCTATACATTTATCTGCTGACTAAAAAGTTTTTAAAGTATTTTTAGTTCTTTAGATATGCGAGAAAGAAGTGGATTGAATGTAAGGCTAACGCTTCATAGAACTTAATTTTTTGTACTTCAAAAAGAAATGATTTGAAGTCTTATTATACAGAGCGAACAAATACCGGCTTATGAAAATATATAATAACAACTATTGTAACTTCTACAAGTAATATACACCAAAGTCTGTATGTAAGTGTCCACGTGTTACCTTGTTCGTATTTGATGTGACGGTAAATAATTTCTGTTTCGGAGTCGGTCTGAGCATCTCAAAAAAAGTCAATTATAGAAAGCCTCAGTTACAAATTTTTGTTTACGCAAAAAAGATATTATTCTCAAGCATTTTGGCTGGGGGTTTTTTGTACATACTCTATTTCAAATTATTTTACAATATGTTAATTTGTACAGTGTGCTATTTTGTAGAATGGGTTATAGCGGAATCCCTGCAGAACGTTCAGAAGAGATTGGACAATATAATTGAGTTGAGTGGTGAAGGCGGGTCAGAGGAAAAAACATAAAACTAGAATACCATAGTGTGTACGTATGCAATTGAGTTTTCAGTCTTTCGGCTTCCATCCGTAAAAGTTGGCTCTTCCACCCGCCAACTTGCAACGAACATGAAAAATAGTGCCGCTTGTAATTGAATAAGTCCAGAGTTTATCATGTCATGAACAAGCGAGTTTATTTTTAGCTACGTTTCCACAGCTACAGGCCAGTGTGCAGTCAGCAGATGGCTCCTGATGATACACTGCTTTTAAATCGGAGTGGAGTATCGAGAAATGCTACCACATAACTGTGAGACTCGAACAGGGTCGCAGCGGTCGCACTCGAAAGTACTAACCACTACGTCAACGCAGCGAAAAAAACTATTGTATGGAAAATAAGCCATTTCATTGTAAATTACTTTTGTCATAAACTTTGATTTTATCCTTTAATTTTCCATTCATCTATGAGACAGATTAAACTTTTTACTATGATATAATGTATGTTCGAAACTGCTCGAACCGCTGCGAATCGTGTTCGAATCCCGATCACTATTCTGTATGGGAATACTTCACTATTTGCGAGTTAAAGCAGTGTTATACACAATGTTACAGCCCCCTCTCTCTCTTTCGTCTCTTAGGAGAATATTGACATCAAACTTTAAAAAATTTATCGAAAATTTCGGACGATATAATATCTTACCTGAAATCTCCGCTTGACCGATGAACTGCGCATGCTTACTTACTTGTGTCTGCTTCATAAGTGTGAATCAGGCTTAATATCGTTGCAATACAACAATACAAGTTAAATATCTATTAGAAATGTTATTGTCCACATCCAGTGCTTATTTTTCACTGCTTAAGTTTTATGACCTTCTCTACCAAATAAATCAACAAACAAACAATTACGTCATTATTGCGCAAAACAAAATTTTTTTAATGCAAGAGACTTCGCGCGCACGATCACGGCGGGGGGAGGGAGAAGATAAGAAGAAGACATCAATAAATTATTGATTAAAAAAGCACTTGGAAAACGCTAACATGGAAAACACTAAAAGTCGCCTTTGCTCACGACATTGGTTTATTATTTATTTCCTGTACTTAAAAATGGCGGATGAAATGGAAGGTAATGCGCTCAAAAATTATTTTTTTATTTCTGGTTACAATGTATCAACTTCTCGTTTCATAAGAAATTCTTTTTATCTCATTATATTTTTTTCGACCTTTTCTTTCGACCTCTTTTTTTTCGCAGAAAAAATTCGCCACAAGAAACAACTTTTTGCTAGCACACTTTTTCTGAGAGCATGATGGATGAGGAGGATGGAAAAAAAAACAAAAACAACAGAATAGTTGTTCATCAAGGTAGTCATCATTCCAAGTTCTGAATGACAAAATTATGCTCAAGTTATTTGGCATAATTTCTTAGGACGAAAAGTAATTTTTTACATTTCAGGGGGAGAAGTAAATAGGAATTTAACAATAAATAAACGTCATCCCCCTAGGGATTGCAATAGAGGAGTTTCTTAGTGACGTAATGTTTATAAACACCAGTGTTCTTTGCTTGATAATTACGGTATATTGCAACATAGGATATCATTAATCAAGTCATTTTCCTGTGAGTATGCGCACGCAGCCTCACAGGAAATAAAAGTCTCTTTATACACTTCAAAATGTTGTCACTTTATTTGGTTCTCTGGAGTCCCCTTAAAGACAATCGACATTAGAGAGTTTCAATACACATTAGCACTTCCTATTTTCGTACATTGTATTTGATTTTTAGTATGTACAAGGTATAAAAGTGTAATTAACATTGGAAACTCGTCTATAGCAATCCTGTCAAACAACTTAAAATAGAATTGTAGCAAACAGTTTCTACTTCTATTAACTTTTAAAATAACTATTGTATCTTTTATCTGTAACTGAATGAGAACCAGAATCATTATCATCTAAGCAAACATTGAATTTGAATGTTATCAGGAAATGTGAATTGAAATTAGCGAAATGTTTTGTTTACATTTTTTTTCGATTTTTTTCTTTGATACATATCAATTGCGTATGATGATTTTACAATACTCTTCTCTACGTAATGAGCACCTGCGTATGTTTTACAGTTACGGTAAATTCATTACTTTTCTGTCGTGGAATGTACACTACGGATTGGTAGCTGCAACGTTATTTCATGATCTCCTTGAATTTCCTAATCATTTGGTCACGCCACCGCGATAGAATCGCAGTTGCGTAAGCTTTCTAATATCACTTCATTCCTAGGACCTTTAACGATGTCTTCTAAAATTCTATTACTTAAAGTAATTAGATTATTAGATCTGTTGTTTAGGTAGAGCCCTTAAACACGTAGTTGATCTCAAGGGTACAGTCAATTAAAAGTGTTTCATTTTTGTTAAGTTCAGTTATGACAAGTTTTAGATTTAGTTTAATTGACAGTGCAGTATGGACTTTTATTGATGTGGTTTGTATTTTGCGGATATGTTTTTTTTTATGTCCGAAGTCTGGAAGGATGTCCGAAGTCAGGACGATTGACGGTATAAAAAGAGCTTATGTGATTTTGTGTGTATCTGTTAGTCAATCAACAATATTAGGCACCACGTGTGGACATGTTTGGTAGAAATATGCACCGTAAAATAAATGACTTTCAAATGCTTAAATTTAGTCACTAATTATATTTAACTATTATATCTAAGTCGTAATTTGAGATTTATATTTAGTAATTTGGAGCAGTATATATAAATGCAGCAGTTTAGCAACACTCAACTCGAGGTCCATCGTTGAAATAATCGTCATTAACTGTAAAAAATCTCGATAATATATTGTTTCACTTTCCCATCTAAATAAAACCGGTTGAATCTATCTTAGCAACTTTATAGAAACAGTTCTAGGGATAATTTGCAATGGTAATATTTTTTATTGTTGTGGTGAAACTTTACGTAAAAACCAAACTTTTTGCTACTGCATTTTTTCATAGTTTTTCAGAAAATGAAGAAAGAAGAAAACAAACAATTTTTACATTTTCGGTGGAGTACTGCTTTTCTAGCAATATTAAATTGTACTATTGTGTGGCATATCAATGAAACGAATATTAAAATCATTAACATAAACAATGCCAAAAATTATATATAATAATTAGTATTGGGGCCTGATCCAATACATAGAACACACAGGTCCAATAGGTTTACTCAAAGTTCTTACTGAATTTAGGCTATAATGAAATACAAAAAGATCTATAGATAAAAAAAACTAGAAAAACTGAACTAAAAATGACGGACGAGCAAAATAAATTTATGTAAATGTAAAGTTCAAACGTAAAAACAAGAACTATGTAAATAACAAACAAAATAAGCGACAAAATACTTACTAAATCACTAAAGGCCACCACAACTACCACACGTCACTAACATATGACAAAAAACATTGCAAACGCGTTATATATATACAGATGACGAGAGAAAAGAAGCAATACAAATGACGTGAGAAATTAACTAACTATAACGAAATGTACAATACAATAATAAGTACAATAATAAGTACAATATAACAAAGAAATGTGAACTACACAATATAATACGCAAGAGACGAACTCAAATACACTCACAGACTAGTAAAAATGTAACAATTAACTATTTAACAAATAAAACACAACGAAGGAGGGCACACTTTGTCGCAGCCGCCTCTGTGCTGCCTACACAGGGCAGCAACGATAAGTTTCCAGGAAGCATTCAGGAATAAATAATTCAACTAATTACCATATTGCCATACTGGTCTCACTTATGAGACATCCTTTCACACACAGAAAATATACAATGAAGAACACTTGTCTTGAGAAGCGCACTTATCAAACACTCTTCTCATAATTGAACTCAATGTTAGTTTGAGGAATGAGGTTCTGCAAAGACACTTTCCTTACCACACTTCATCTGAATCTTAACAAATTCCATTTATGTTCTCGGTTTTTATGGAAAGATGAAGTAATTTTTCTGGACCATTTTTGTATAGCTCACTTGGTAAGACGGTGGATTTGTAATACGAGGGTGATAGTTGATAGTGGTTCAAACCCCGGCACTGTAAAATGCTAATGTGATATCACCACTTAAAAATGATAACGTATGCAGTAGAAAGCTGTATGAAATTGTGTATGATATGAATGAAAGGAGTGCCAAAAATTTCATTAGACCACAATCACCTGTCAGTCTAGTATGTGCAAGTTCTCTGCCTTAAAATCGGAGGTATGCATTTCCGGTGGAGGCCCACATCAGTGAGTTCACTGCAATTCTAGCCTTGGTAAAATAAATTCAAAAAAAACAAAAACAAAAAAACCCCCAAAAAACCAAGAATGTTACTAAGTAAAGTGTCTCTAATTACTATTTAACACTATAGAAGTTGTGAGTATCTTAAAGCAGTATGAAACGTTTGTCATAAATTTCGGTCGAGTGTCCTAACTTTCACATACCTCTTCCGAAATTTGATAATCCAAACTTGGCTAAAAAAAACATAATATTCAAGGAAAGTGTTTTCAGATTATGTGAAAACATATGAATAACAACATTGTGTGGGGCATGTGCATATCTTAGTACTGAGGTAAAGAATTGTATCACGAATATATGATAGAGTGTAATAAAATTGTTTTTGGGGAATAATTAACTTTAGTTTAAGTTCTAATCTAATTATGAAGATGTCAGATGCCCATTCCCAAATTCTTTTTTGCCCAAATTTGTCATCTCATCTCTTCAAAACATCAAACCTATTGTTACGGGCATACAACTTGATTCTGAAGATGACCATTCAGACCTTGCTGGTCAAAATGTTATGAAACAAAATAACTTTAAATAACTTCGCTATCATATTTAGAATGTATAAGCTTCTGGTTGCACTATTTTTAACCAAAAACATCAGTTATTTGTATTGGTTTCTGAAATGTTTATATTTATTTTATTTTATTTTAACAATTATTGGCACAGAGATTGTTAACAATCCTGGCAGACAAGACCACTGCAGACATTTTTCCTACTATCTTGCCTTGTGTTAAGCAGAAAGAAGTGATTTTATCAAAATGATTTTATAATTTCATTGCCAGCATGACTCATGTGGGGATTGAAACCACGTAAAACGTATTTAGTTCCTGATTTATTACCCATTTTTCTACAGTTTTTACGGAAATAAGTCAATCATGTTTTTCCATCGTTAACATCTTAGGCGACAGCGTATTTTTATCGTCGTAATTAATGTTTTGCCATCAGAATTTTCAAGTATGACGGCATTTATTTGCTGCCAGTCTTTTCCTAATTCAGAGGGCTGGGTAACTCAAGGCTACTTAATTTTGTATTGATATGTGATGTGGTGTTTATGCTAAACTTTGGGTGGAGTAACTCATTCTACGAATCTACCAATTTGCAACCAGCAGATCAGGTGACAGATGGATTGCTAAACAGAAAGAAACATCACTTAATATATGCATACAGTCTCCACAGTTAGAAACTTTTTTGTGTCAAAGTTTTTTCTCAAAAAACATTTTCTGGAAAAACATTTGATAATATTTTCGAGCTCAACTGAAATTTTTACTTTCCCATTCCAGCTGACATTTAATCACAATTTGGCACCAATTTTTTTCAACTATTCCGTCATACATGAGTTAAAACTTTAAAATCATTTTGTTTATAATAAATGTATAGAACAAGCGAAAGATTAATTCAGGTTCATGATATAGTTGCAACAGTAAACTGCTGTTAAGTTACAAAAAAAAACAATAGTATACTGTATTCATTCTGCAATCTCACAGTCATTTGGAGGAATATTTTTTCCACCAAGGCTATCTCATTTTATATTTTTGCAAAACATGTACTTGAGTTATCATCCATGTTTTTGACCTTTTGTTGATGTCAGTTAATCTTCCTAATGATGTTCTTCAGTCAAAAAGAAAGTGTTACTATTTTCAATTTTAATTTTCAAGAACGATTTATTAAGTAAAGATAACTAAGTGGTTGATTAACAAATTTCGTCATGAATGCAACTTTATTTTTTTGTGTCAGCTCCCATTATGTTTATCATGTTTGTTCGGATTGCACATCGGTTTTATTACTTAACATTTGTTATCCGGATTAAACCTGCATTTGTATTTGTGTTTTGACAATTATTTCAAATAGTGAAAAATCATTAATTAAAAATGTATTTGTTATAACTGTATTTTAAAATACTTTAAGTTTTATTCTATATAAGCATTATGTTTTCATTTCAAAGAGAATTTATCTTCTTGATAAAAAGAAAGAGAGCCATTTTTTATCAAGTTCTCTTATAACTAGTCTTAAACTTGTGTTTTGGAGAATTATTGGCTTAGCTTTAAGTTGCTTGGAAACATATCCAAATGAAATTAGATTTTGATTAATGTTTTTATGATATCATAAGAACAATAATATCATAAAGAACAATTTCTATATGCTAAATGTTTTATTCTGTGTATTTATAGATAAAAGTATGGAAGAAAAGATAGAACTTCTACAAGGTGTAAAAAGGGAAGTAAGTAGTTCAAAATAAAGTTCTTGAATCCTTTAAAATAATTAAGCATCATTAACCTTCAGATTTTGTTTTGTTTTGTTCTGAAGAATGAGCAACTTAACTTAAATTAAGTGTTTTTCATTCAGATAATGCAATATTTTTTTAGTGCAAAAAGTTAATGGAAGAAGCAGTGACCAAAAAATTCATCCACACAGACAGCAGTACAATCACATCCCTCTGTGGTAAGGGCTGCTCATTTTCAGTAAAAAATTAACAAGCAAATGTCTCTGAAGGCACTTCTTGTGAATAAAATAAATTCCAGAGTGTGTTCCATTAGGATGAACACATATCGAAAGGGTTGAAACATAAAAAAGGAAATTATAAATAATATATGAAATCTAATGGAGGGAAGGCTTTAGTTTCACTTGTAAATATAGAGAGCAATTTGTTTTTAGGCTAGCTGTGCATATTCAATGCAAGTTTCTTTGTTTATATGGACCTTCTGTGTTGTTTATAGGTTCAATTGAATATTGCCTTGTTCACCGACTTAAAAAGCGAGCTGGAGGTTTGTTACCAGCATTGACAAACAGCGAGGAAATTTTGTACAAGTTATCCAAGTTATCTCCAGAAGCTGAACAAATACTTAAAATCTCAACACGGTTACAACAGATTCAAGATCGACGTTCTCTGCTGACTCTAGAATCAATAAACAGTATGTATACAACTTTAGCTTACTATGTTTTTTTAACATTAAGTGATTGCATTCCAAAGAAATGATGTTTGTGTTTCGCACACATTGCAGAAAAATGAAAACAAAAACAAAGATGTATTCTTAATAGTGATTGGCACCAATTTACAACAAAACAAGAAGTGAAACATACATTATTAGAGCTGTAACTGTTACAACAAGCTCTGTCTACGTCATCAATGACAACTCACCAGGTTTTCTATTTTACACCTTAAATAACCATCATAGGTGCTAATTTAGAAGCTCACTTTGTATGAATTTCTACAATTTTTGAGGGGTATTTACTATAGGATGCTAGTAATTAGAGTAATACTTTGCTAAAAATGATAATGATTTGCCTATTATATTGTAAAATCTGGAGTATGCAACTCTGATGGAGACACACACCAGCTTTTAATCCATAGAAAGAAAATGTAAAACACCATTTCATTTTCTATCAAAACGTTTGTTAGTAGTTGACTTTAATTAGCATTCTTTCAGAATGGCTACATAAGCTTTTTTATATATTGTCTTTTAAACATTTTATGATGTACTTTAATATTGTAAATATTTTTTTTTCTTTTTTTTTAAATATTTGTAACTTGTAAATTGTCAACGTAGTAGTTTGTTTTCTGGCATTATTATTAGTTCAGCAACTTCCTGTATTTGCACTTTACGAGGTGTATATAAATTATTGATGATGCATTTTTTTTCTTTATATATTCCATGGATACTAAATAAATTTTATTTCCTCACAGCTAATTTTTTGTCTTATTTTTATTCATTATATTCTAGGTGACTTAAACACAACAGAAAAAAAGCAGGTTAATGGATACTCCAACACCAGCTTCTCTACGAAATACCTCTGGATACGATTAGCATTACTTGAAAAGGTCTTAACAACGATTATTGCAACATTAATCAAATACTCCAGGTATGATGTAGTTAGTTAAAGTCGCACCAATGACGTTATGAACAAAAATTGTCCATCATATTTTTCAGCATGATTCACAAAATATTTATTACCATGATGATCAAGATGATCAGCCAGATATAATTACTTCATTAATATTTCAACATTTCATGGCAGCGAGCAATCTTTCGCACCATGTTTATTTTAGAACTTTGAACGTGAACTAGTACCCAGTTTATTTTAAGTTTGCCATTAGATATATTTCGACATTTTGTCATTCAGTCTGTTACTGTATTATTTTCTAGACCAGACTTCAAATGGATCTCCTAAAACTTAATTTAGTAATAAAGATAAGAAAAACTCTGGTATTATTTGTAACAATCCTTGGGATTTTGATAACAAACCATAATATTTTTTGGAAGGGCTAGTATACACTAGATTCCTATGTGAACTTAAAAGTTCTTTGAAAGTCTTTGCTAGAAATCAATTCATTTTTTACACTCAACATGTATATTTTTCTTTTCAGTGAGTTTTATGATCCAGAAGCGTTACTTTCAGATAATGTTCATGCACCCTCTTTTGTTTGGCTACTTGGTATGTAAAAATGTCTTTCTTTTTAAATATCTTGTGAGATGAATGAATGAATGTAGCAAAGGAATTAATTTTTTTTGATATTACTACAAAAGTTGTTCTCAGTCCTAAAAACATTTAAAGAGAAATAGCGAAGTTTGGAAACTACACATGGTACAAACAAAACTAAGTCATAATCACAGGAACCAATACAACTGTTTAGATCAACCAAAGAATTTATTGGTTAGTCTGAAAAGTTCTAAAAGTTTCTCTTTCTCGTTCATTGTTCGTTCTTAAATGAGTGATTCGAAGAAAATGAATTTTGTTTTTTTTTTTATTGTGTTTATTTTCTGATTTTTTTTGACTGAAGTTTATGTCTTTTGATCTTTGTAACTAAATCTTCTAATTTCATCATGGCCACTTTTGTTTGATTCGATGATATGAGAATGTAACATGTAGTTGCTGAGAATAACTTCATTCATTTCAAATAACAAATTTAATTATTTATATTTCTGTTCTTCCTTTTTATCTTCTTTTTTTCATGTTTGTTATTTCCTTCTATTTTTATTTTTTGAAGGAAATCTATATTGAATTTTTATTTGTAATTTTTCCATTCATTCTTAAAAAATGTGAACATTTTTCAAGGCTTTTGAATTATTGTTCTTTTTTTGTCTTCAAAGCCACCATAAGGTTCTTGTCTCAAAACCCAAGAAATCTTTCATGTGGAAAGATTTTTTACCAAACAGGTCTATCTTACATGAATTGGATTGTTTTTTGTCAGATGGTCCCAGTTCATTGGACTTCTCCAAGATGAAAACGCCAGACAATTTGTACTATGATCCTACGGCATATGAATTAGTCCAAAGACATCGAATCTATAGTTCCTCGTCGATAAGTCATGGTGTGAAACTAAGCAGTAAAAGAAGAAGACTGTTCAGCGTTTCGTCTGTTGAAAGTGAAACTGCGGTTTTGAGTGCACCAGTGGTTGCTCGCGATCATGTGGAGTCTCTTCACCAGAATGCTGAAACAACACTCCTGTTTGGAAAGAACAATGTTGTATTGGAATTAGTAAGTTTTGTTTACCTCAATAGAAATTTTCAACCAACTTTATTTTGATAGATAATGATAGATAGATGACATTCAATTTGTCTTGTTAACATGCTCAGAGTAAGCCTGGAAAAGTGCTTCACTGTTTTTTTTTAAACACTCAGCAGCATCTTCTTGCAGATGATATGAGTAGAAGTACTTGTCTTCAAAATTTAGTTCAGAATTGTTGCAAGTAGAGGCCAAAAACAGTGATGTCATCAAGGTTACAAACAGTGAAACTACTAGCTGTACAATAATGTTACAATGTCACTCTTCATTCATTGTAAAAGCATTTCTAGGTCATGACTTGTCAACAAGCATATATTCAATTTCAGTAAACCTCTGTATAATGTTCCTCATTCAACTAACAGTGATGTCATCCACAGATGTCAATTTAATATTGTGATGACATAATGTTTTAACATTTAAGAGATCCAAAAATATCATGTTGTATTCAAATACTATGGAAATATGAATAACTGTTTGAAGAATTGCTTTGTTTCTAATCAGTACTCAAATTACTGCAAAAAACTACCAAAGCTTATATCCAAGTATGCATTCAACACGGT
This sequence comes from Turritopsis dohrnii, assembly GCA_027922465.2. Lineage (NCBI taxonomy): Eukaryota > Metazoa > Cnidaria > Hydrozoa > Anthoathecata > Oceaniidae > Turritopsis > Turritopsis dohrnii. The sequence goes on along the minus strand of BQMF02000365.1, from coordinate 390,509 downwards.
TGTTGCATTCCACAGGCTGTGTTCGATTGCAAGCCATAACATTTTCATAGTAAAAAGTTGTCCTTTTTCAATAACAAAAAATGGTTGTGAATCTTTTGTTTCTGATGGCTTGTTTATTTATACATACTTCTGAAGAACTTTTTCTGTCAAAGCTACTTCTTTGTTTTTCTTTAAGATATGTGTGTGAAAATAATTTATCATTTCATTTAGTAACATAAATCTGTCACATAACTCGACAAATATATTGCATTATAACTTTGAAAAACATCGATATGATTTTTCTTCAAAAATAGCATAGGATTTTACCACCTCATGAGTTATGTTTTCAATTTTGCAAAGAAAATTATTCTTTGTGTTGCCTCTTCTTCTTATTAAGAATATCTTGATAAAGCTCTATCTACATTAGTGTTATCTGATTTTGTGTGTGGTATAAGTGAAACACAATACAAAACACAAGCTTTTCTTTCATGGAAGTGTAAGTGGAGATTAAAAGGTTCACAGGTGAAAAAGAATGAATGTAAATATTCACACATAGGTTTTTGTACAGCTGGAAAATTCAGAGCTAGCCTATTCTTTCATTTCTTATGTTTGTTTTGTGTAATTTGTGGTGTTTCAAGCCTTATTGATACTTTTGGTTCACACGAATTGTTTCTAATCATTCCTTATGAAAGACTTTCATTAGCAATCTTGTTAACATGGGCTTTAGTATGTTCTTTTCAAAAATTCTTTTTAGTCTGTATTACCTTTTATTATGGTGTTTTATGGAGATCGATGTGAACTGGCTATAAGCTTGTTATTGTAAAAGTTGTCATTTTTTTGATGATGAAGTCGTGGATGTTTGCTGTCAACAATGCTTTTTTTTCTGTAAATCTAAATTGGTTTGTGATGATTGTTTCACATAATAAGTCAAAATTTTATTGATTTAAATTATGCAATTAATTAGGCATAATTAGCCATAAAGAGAAATCAAGTTTACAGAACAGTCTTTGAGACTAATCTTGTTGTTGGTTGCTATGACGCTACTCAAAAGATTAACTGTTTCCATTGCCAGAAACCATGTTAGTAAGATTTTTATTGTTTGTACTCTGGAGTGATGCTCAGAAAAGAATATTTCCAGCATATAGATTGTTTGTAAAACAAGTTATAATAGAAAATTTAAAAAAAGTTAATGATGTAAATATTTAGATATTTGAAAAGCATATGAGTTGTTTTTGTGATCATGTATGTGATGATGATCTTATCACAAACTAAATGTGAAATGACATAGACTCTAAAACCAAATGAAATTCAAAATTTGATCATTATTTTTAAGGTTGATTTTTCATCACCAGTCCAAGGCTATTTGTCATTACACAAGACAGCTGACAGCTTGTTATTAAAATGGACGCCTAATCCCATGTTACATACTAAGGATGTTGATATTGTGAATCGTAAAAATAAATTCTGGGACCAAGCCGTGACAATCAACCTTGCTGATGTTGTTTATTTACATTGTCATGATGCAGGTAAACAAAATGAATATAAATATAAAACATATTATTTGTTTCTTCACCATTTCTTGTGCTAAAATTGTTACTTCTTTCACAATTGTTTGGAGTTTTCTTGATTATCATATTCAAATCTGGATGTCATCATAGCAACACCCACTAATATTGCAACAAACCTCTCATAGGATTCAATACTATTTTTATATTACAGGTGCATCAGGTGGAAGTATCGTCCTGATAAGTCAAGATGGTGTACAGTTGCCTCCCTTGTTGTTTCCAACAGGTGGCTCAGTACTCTCTTTTTTAACATGTCTTGAACAGGGCCTGAATCCGGACGGAAGGCTTGATCCGCCATTGTTTAATAAACAAAATCCCATCATCACATGGCCGAAACTGAGGAAGAATATCCTCCCAGACAAGTTAATGAATGTTTTTCAAGATTCAGTTCCTGAGGAGGCAAAAGCTCAGGATTTTGTTTTTCGAGTTGTCTCCAACCTACCAGCTTCATCAATAGGTAAATTTTATTTCCAACAGACCTACTCTCATTTTCCAATTACTTGGTGTTTTATTGTTTCATTTAATCTGGTTTTACTAAAAAGAAGAGCAATGCTTACTAACACTATTGATTTCCTCAGTTTAGGCTTGTTCTGTTTGTGACAGGAAACCTTTAATTTATTGATTGTTTTGTAAATCTCTTCCAATTTTCAATTTCAGCCAAACAAATAATAATAATAATAAACCATTGAAATTACATTGTTTGGCTGGAAGTGAGGCTTGTTATTTTGAATCAGAATCCAAGAAAAGCTGTCGACCTTAAAAAAGGCCACTTTGACTGTCAGTTTATGAGCTTACTAAGCTAGAGAAATATTTCAGCTTTTATGGATTGATTCTATAAAAATTTGCGTTTCTGTTGATTCTTCTGATTTGCTGCCAACAAGCGGTTAAGAAACGTCAAGACAATCAGCTTGTCGCCCAGATCTCCAAATCATGTCAATGGCATCTCCAGTGACAGGAGAATGTGTATGTGGTTGCTAAACACTTCTTCGTGAAACTATTTTGAAGTGTTCTTCAACACAGATGGAATTCAACTCAAATGATGTGTTTGACTTGGCCATTCACTCCTTGGAAAAAATTCAAAAAATATTGGATTGATCTTTGGTCATTTTCAACCACAAGAAACCTTTTCTCTTATACTGCAGTTTTTGATGAATTAGTTAATTCAAGAACCCAGAACAGGAAAACTGTAGTTTGTCGGAAAATCTCCATGACGACGTTAATTGTGTGACGCTCGATTTTGCGGTCAGCTAATTGCTACAGGAAAATTTGAAATCAGATACACCATGTGTGAGAAGTCGTTATACATAACATTTTTTTTTTATTATTAAAACTTCAAAAAAATTACTCTTGTGTCATCTATATGCTTGTTTTGTGTTTAAATCTATTTAAACATTTACATGAATAAACGGAAGACGAGGAATCATAATCAGCAAAAAACAAGACCAACTATTTTTCAGCCGTATTGCTCCAAACACAAACAGATTTAACTGTCTGATCAACCAATTTTTTCAGGAGATCGTTGCTATTTCTACCATTTTGATTTCTGTTACCGTAAGAAACTAGCCTAAGTTGATGTTTTGTTTTTTAGATAAAGCGGAGCTAAAGAAACTTCTGTTCACTGGAAACAGTCTGCAAATTGATTCCTTCTGGAAAAACAAGAAAAAACCCTTTCCATCAAAGATGCACACTGGTTGGCTGAATCGTAGTAAATCTGTTCCCTCGAGGTACGCAACTATTTCGATTTTTGATTGGATTGTAAATGAAAATATGTACATTCACAGAACGTATGTTTTTTTTGTTATTTAGGATCGCGCTCGATTTAGCTTGCGAGAAAATGAAACATCAAATCTTGACAAGAGCTTTTAACGGATGTAAGATTGTTTATTTTATCAAAAAACTTGTTTGCCTTGATCATTTATTTATGCCAGTCACACGTCAAGATCTTATCTAATAATGTTCCTTTTTTTTGCATTCATTTGACTTCATCATTCAGGCGCTCTTTTTTCAAGCTTTGCAAATGGATAAGAATGTTTTTTATGTGTTCATGTTTATTTCATAGGAGTTGTTGTTATTGTTGTTGTTGTTGTTGATGTTGATGATGTTGATGATGTTGAATCTTGTTTTAATTTCAGGGATATCAAGCTTTCGCCATCTGAAAACAGTTCGTACACATCTAGCTACATTAGTTTTACCATGGTCAAACGACGAATTATTACCTGATGATGTTGACAAGGGACTTACAAGGGAAGTGTGGGAAAGGATCAAGCGCAATGGAATTGTAAGAGCAGAGATGTTGTTACTCGTAACGTATAGTTTTCACTCGCAGATCTCTAGCTCGTATACTTCTCACTCCTACACTTCTCACTCGTACATTCCTCACTCGTACACTTCTCACTCCTACATTTTCACTCGTACACTTCTCACTCGTACATTCCTCACTCCTACACTTCTCACTCCTACATTTTCACTCGTACACTTCTCACTCCCACATTTTCACTCGTACTTTTCTCTATACCTTCCTTGTAATAGAGTAGAACTACTTCCCAACATGGGAACCTTAAAGCTACACTTGTTTCGGGGTTTTTTTGTTCTTATGCAATAGATCTGATTGAGAAGTGGAACCTCTAATTAGCGGACTCCATCGGGGAAACGGATCAGTGTCCGCTAATTAGAGGTGTCCGCCTTTTGGAGGGTTTTGAATTTCGGGCTCAAATCTCAGAATTAAACCGTACTAGGGTGTCGCAAACATAAAATTACGGTCTTAGGCATTTTCCTAAAGACACAGGAACATGAAAGGACACCAGAAAAATTATTTAAACACAACAAACTACTTTTTGTGAATCGTACAAGAAAAGTCAAAAAATACTAAAAATAACAAAATCAACATCAGAAAAGAAAAAGAAGCGTTATGAGCTGAAATCGTTATTTTTATTGTTTAAAAAATACTTGATTGTTTTTTGTTTTTGTTGTTAATTCTTACAACCTCAAGTCTGTCTTTTAGCGAAGATAGAGTAGACCTTTCATTATCATTAAGTTCTTTTAAATTAATCAACTTGTCAATGAAAATCAGGGCATCGTGTGGTAATTGTACAACTCATTAGTTGTATTTTCATGTCTGAAAACAGTTTTACCCTCGATGTCCGCTAATTGGAGGGGAAAAAAATAGGTTTTTGACCATTCCGTGCAAAATATTTTGTCTGCTAAATGGAGGTGTCCGCTAATTGAGTGTCCGCTTTTTGGAGACTTTTTTATAAGGATTTGACTAGAAAATGGCCGGGGAAAAATATTTTGTCCGCTAATCAGAAGTGTCCGCCTTTTAGAGTGTCCGCTAATTGGAGGTTCTACTATCAGGAAAATTTTATAGCTTTCCATTTATTTCTGAACGCATATGTGCGTGAGTAGATAGTCCTTGTTTACGATAATTGTTTAACCGGAAACAGATGTTTAGAGTGTATTGTCAGTAGATCGTCAAATGTTCACTTTCACAATCATGCACAACTTTGTTGATTTTATAGAGGGATCACGTGGAAGAGATGAAACAATATGTATATTATGGTGGAGTTGAACATTCAATACGACATGAGGTAGGCCTGTGATGATGGAAATCTTTTATTGCAAAGTATTGAAGTATGAAGAGATGATGCCTGTTTTTTATAGCTCTGTATGTTTGTAGGAAAAGTGTTCTTTTCAGGTGTGGCCCTGCTTGCTCGACAAAATTCTGTATGTTTATAGAACAACTTTTCTTTTAGGTGTGGCCTTGTTTGCTCGATAATTACTCGTTTAATTCTTACCCACACCAATTAACAGAGAATGATGGGCGAGTTGAACAGAGTTACTATCAGGTACTGGAAGAATGCAAAGCCATCGAGAAAGTACTGCAAGAGAAGGAAAGAGATCTCCTAGCCTTGAACGGGTTTGCTAACGGGGAAACGTTTTGCCGGCCGGATTCCGGAAAACGCAATGACGACGGAGACAAATCATCGAGAAATTCGGGACTGGGTCAAAGCAACGAAACTTTGGACGATAATATTTCAGCTGACATTAGTGTGACGTCAGATCCACTGGTCAGTGGAAGCTCGTTTGATAGTACGGACAGCAGTCAAAAGCCAAAAGAATTCTCTCTTGTAAAGAGTCTATTGGAAACGAAAGACAGTCTGCGTGATATGGTGGAGACGGCTTCCGCGCGTGGTGCTTCTGCCTGGCAGAAACTCATGAAAAGTAATAAGAAAGAACAGCGCGCCAAATCAGATACAGAAACTAGTGGTAGAACGTTTGATGCACTCAGTCAAGAATTTATACGAAGTCCTGACGAAAGTTTTGACTTGGAACTGGAGTGCAAACAGTGCGGAAAAAAGATCATTGAAAGTCGACAGAGCGTCATAGAAGGCAAACTAAGAGACAATGCGATGGAGAGTGTGGAGTGTTTTTCGTGTACACAAGAAAGAATGGTGTCTGAACATTATGATGAACAAGTGTCTCAGTTTAAAGGCTTGAGTCCTTCGTCCGTAGTTTATGATAAGATAGAATCGAGGACTAATGATTTTGTTGTCATCAACGGTGAAAATGCACCGTTACAGAAGAGATTCTCCATGTCATCTGTTGGAAGCTGTTATTCGGTATGATAACTTAAGGTTCAACTACTCAGGATAAGGTCTTGAACTCCTGCTGTCCTGATATCCTGATATCCTGGGTAGTTTGTTATTACCTAGTGGGCAAATTTGGTGAAAAACCACTGCAAAGGAGTGCATTTCTGAAAAAGTACATACACTATTTCAATAAAAACACTCTCCATCGCAGTGGCTTTTTGAAGATTTTGCCCACTGGGTTAGGGTTAGCGTTAGGGTTTAAAATACAGACCACCGATTACGATACTTTATTATTATTTTATGATTGTCAATAAATTTACAGGAAGATTTAATGAAAGATTTCGCCCTCAACATTCACCGGATCGATAAAGATGTGCTCCGATGTGATCGGAATCACCCGTATTTCGAATCCGAGAAAAACTTGAACAAACTTCGGAATGTTATCATGTGGTATGGACAATCAGAGTTCGTTGGTTGAATGGATTAAGACTAATCACTTGGTTAACCTTTTTTGATTTCTCTTTAGTTACGTGTGGGAACGGATGAATATTGGATATATTCAGGGGATGTGTGACCTATGTGCTCCATTCCTGGTTATTCTTGACGATGGTGAGCTCCTTTCCAATGACGTTTTCGAAAAACTTTTTTAAGAAAGTCTCCTCGTTGTAAACAACGGAAGGCTTACGAGCATGTTAACTCAGAACTCCTCGAATTTAATTATGATTATTTTCGACTATTTTTAAGCTGTTAATTTATAAGCCGGTTGACAAACTTGAGTGTTGCCAGTTGTGGCAGCTAGGTTATTCGATTAAGCAACGCTCGCCAATAAATGACACATTAATGCGCCGTGTTGTTATATACACGGGGATGGTCGTTTAGTTTATGGAAAATAACACAGCATGGTTTTTCATGTTTTTCTTAGAAGATTGCATAAAGAATATGTTTTTTGTATTCATAAAATTAAATAAATTATTTAAGCGCTGCTCCCGATTAATGAAAGGACATGACCATGGCGTCGATTATACTTACAAGAAGCTTATTTCAAAGAACTTCATATTAAGCCGCCCCATTCCGCCCCATTTTCTAACACTGTATAGTTTCGTTATTTTGTTTTCTTCTTTGGTTAGAGGCGAAAGTATTCTCTTGTTTTGTCAAACTCATGAACAGAATGACCAATAATTTCCCACATGGCTCTGCGATGGATTTGCACCTATCTAATATTGCCTCCCTCATTCAAGTTAGTATTCAAATTTCTTCCTTCTGTATTTTATTCAAAATTCCTAATGATCTATTCTGCGCATGCACCTTCCTTATAAGCAAGCCTCGCTTTGCGATGTTAAATATAAACCAGGTTTTAAGGAAAACATCAAGTTACAGTCGAATCTCTGTAATTCGAACTTGTAAAGGAACCTCATTAATTCGAACTCTGCTCATTTCGAACCTTTTAGTCTGTCCCTCCGATGTTCCAAGTACAAAATGTGTACTATATAACCCAGTGGGCAAAATTGTCAAAAGTCACTACGACGAAGAGCGTTTTCATTGAAATTGTGTGTAGATTTCTATAGAAATGCACTTCTTCACAGTGATTTTTTAACAAACTTGCGGGCTGGGAACTTGAATATTATATCCGTCTTGTTATTCTGTTTTTATAGATTTTAGATCCAAAACTACACGAGATCTTAGAGGTTCAGGATGATAGTACCATCTTTTACTTCTGTTATCGATGGTTCCTGCTTGATTTCAAACGAGGTTAGACCAGCTGGTTTTGAATGCTCTCATATTTTGTCGCTATGTTTATATTTGATTGTAATTATTTATTTATTGCTTTTATAGAATTGAAGTATGAGGACGTGTATTTAGTATGGGAGACGATTTGGGCTGCAAAAACTGTTTCATCGGAAAATTTCAACTTGTTTGTTGCTCTAGCAATAATCGAATTGTACAGGTATCTACAGTTTGATAACTCTAAATTACCACAAGTTTGCGGTGAAAACCTTGTAAAATTTCTCTGGAAGGTCGAGTCTATTATAAAGAAATTATTGCCTTTTGAATCTCAACGCTTTCATTGGCATTTTTACAGCGAACCGTATAAATATGACGTCATAGTAATGATTAATTTTGTTTATGTGTTTGTTTTCAGAGATATCATTGTCGATAATCGGATGGATTTTACTGACATCATCAAATTTTTCAACGGTCAGTATAGTTTTGAAAATGAAAACCATGGGAAAAATCATTGAATTTTTTATGACGTCATTTTTATGTCTTTTTCTAGAAATGGCCGAACAACATGACGTGAAAGCCACGTTGAATCTTGCTCGTAACATTGTCCGTAAACTTCAAGATGTCATGCATCCCGGCGATAACGACGTTGTCGGACGTAGTGACGTGTATGGCGACATCAAAGATGCGTTGGTGTCGAAATGAAAGAAAATAACGACAATATCTTTTTTTGACGTCATTTGACCGGCCAATATGCCTTATGGTTCTTTGTATCTTCTGACGTCGCTAGACGTTTGTGCCGTTCGTCTGATGTGGAATAAATGACGGCTGGTGAATCTATCAATGAACTTAGAAATTCTTAAATTAAAACAATATTAGTTACGCTCAGCGGAAACATGCGTTACATTCGTTACTTTGGAGACTTAGGAGAGTGTTCTATTGTTTCCTGTTGTCTGAGGGCGAAACCGTATTCGTTGATACACATATACTTTGTCATTGTTTGCGGTTGAAATTTTACGGTAGCCGATGATGTCCGTTTGAAATAAAACGTTAAACAATATCACAATTAAACAATCTTGAAGTTAGCCTTGGGTGCTTGCCAAATCGAACTTGAAAGCCACTAGTCTAGTTTTTCTGTTTCACTATGTAAGGGCTGGTTCCTACTTGTATATCTTTCGAATAACCGATAATAGTACGGATTTGTCATTTCTTGTTAAAGCCGGTTTACACTGGCATTAACAATCTTAAATAAAGTAAATATTATATATATATATATATATATATGACGAAAAATAAAATGAGATTCTCTATAGTTTTGTAAAACAATGTAAATTTGAATTATGTGTGGGTTATTGCCGATTTGGCGCTCTGTATATTTGGTTCATACACTCATAAACTTTCGTTTGTTTTTTGTTGAACTTTTTCATGTGTACCTGTTTTAATGTTCGATAGGTGAGGTCCGTAAATATTATATCGTCAGTGAAAGAGAAAGTTTGATCCCAATAACAGCTCGAATATTCTCGAAAGTAACATGACTCGTAATTTCAAATTTCCGCTAACCTGAATCTTCTGATATTGAAGATTTCCTTATCAGAAATTGTATATCTCGCCCCAACCTTCTTTTGTGTCATCTTATACGTCAATGACGTCATTCGAAATATAATCCCAGCAGGCAAATTCGGAGTGCATTTCTATAGAAATATACACACTATTTCAATAAAAATGCTCTTCGTTGCAGTGACTTTTGATAATTTTGCTGGCTGGGATGATTCAACCCATGGTCGACATTTCATTTCAAACCATTTAAATTTTTTTATTTATATTTTTTAATTTATCGATAAACAAAATGTTATTTATTGTAACGTTGGTACCAGATAATTTCTCTATCAGAAACTACATCCTTTAATGTTTAAGTCTACAGTTACACGTTGAAATTGGAACCCTCTACTCAAGTGAATGCACTGTTTTCACATGAATGAATCTTTTAAAAGTGTATTTCCAATCGTGGTCTCGTATCTTCGTTATTTTCTCTAGTTTTTTATCGTTATTAGTTTTGTTTTTTAGGTATATGTTATTCTTTCTGTATTAATGCAGTATATAAAGTTTTTGTTTTTCTTGTTATTATTTTAGGGGGATCATTGATGTGAATAATTTGAACCTGGATTATGAATCTTAAATCGCAAAAAAATCTCACGTTCACAATTTTTCCCAACGATTTATTAATGACGTCATCATGTCGTCAACAGGTAGCATCTGCTGATTTCTGGACTTGCGGGCGTTATATTCAGGAGGCGCATTTATTGAAGGTGTCTTTTTTACGATGACCGTAATAGATGGCGTTAGTTTTCACTACACGGTGTTTTCATGAACGAAAAATATTTAATAAAATTTGCTAAAAATGAAGATTTTGTTTTGGCTATGTTTAAACACCGTGCTAATGCATTGTTACCAAGTTTCATTTCGTTTCTGTACCAATCTATTTTACGTATAACATATATGATTACTTAGTAATATTCACTATTTTCAGTAGTATAATTAAAAGAAATCAAAATCTTTGAACGAGGCCATTTGTTGACATTACTTTATTGGGAAAAATATTTTTTACCTTCGATTGCGAAAATAAATCTCCGTGGAGAATCGGCAATGATTCCTTCCGCGAAAAGATAAATGTTGCAAAATCCCTCGACATTTTTTTCGTTACAACTAATTTCTTTGTAATATGTTTTTAAGTTTTAAAAGAAGTGAGGGACTTCAAAAGAAAGTTATCTTGATTATAAAAACACCATTTCTATCAAGGTTGGAAACTCGATATCCGACAAAAATTTGAAAACAAATATCCGTGAAACATTGGAAATCCCAGTAAAATGTCCGAAAGAGGCTGATCCGCGTAAATTACTCCACGCGACATAAAAAAAAAATGAGTTGGTGAAAGGTCAACCTCGTGCCCAAGGGTTCTTGCCTTGGGAAAGAAACCCTGGGTATGAAGTGGAGTGAAAAGTCTATTAATTCCAATGTTCGATCAATCCATATAATCAATTAAAAGTCAAGAAAAATAAGAATGGCGCCAGTAGTGAGAACAAAAGAAAATTTCAAAAGTTTGGGAATATATATATATATTTTGAGGAAGACAAAAAATTTCTCAAAACGAAAAAAAATACAACTACTAAAATATAAATTCATATTTTGTCTGTGTTCTGTCAATAACTGGAACACAGGCTAATTTCGAACAGATAAAAAAAATGGACACTCATCATTCTTAAGTAGTTTTGTTTTTTTGTTTTCTGTATACTGTAAAAATTAATACATCTGACATAATATTTTTCGAAATGGTGTATAAGGGCTAAAAACTGCGTAACACAGTCGGCAAAAATGTCAAAATCACTGCGAGGAAGAGCATTTTCATTGGAACTGTACTCCACCGCGGTGATTTTCAACAAATTTGCCTGCTGAGAAGCTTCTCCTTCGATCATGAAGATGCAGAAATACGAAGAAAATAGCGAGAAACATTTTGTATGTACGAGACAAGAACTCGCCAACCCTCAGCACACAAGGCTGTGATGTTCTTTAACATTCGGAATTTCAATGCTTTCCTTGACCGTGCTATACAGAATAATAACCAATCGAATGTCTGTTGGAATGGAAGATTAGACACAAGTTTAAAACACACGACATTCAACCAAAGAGAAAAGTACCAAAGAAATAATCATTACGGACGAGATAAACACTTGGGTGACGCGCGAGAAACACTTGGGTGACGCGCGAGAAACAGTTTTGACGCGCGAGATAAACACGAGGCGACAACCGACAGTAGTTTACAGAAGTCTCCCATCTACAGTGGACATTAATCCCGAAATGCATTGTTGAACGAAATTCATGACGTCACTCGTTTAATTGATTTCAATCTACAGAAAAAAAAAACATCTTCGTAGAATCTTCAAAACGATCGGATGATTAACGACGTATTCATTATAAAAGAACTGGGGAACATAAGAAAGAAGCACTTACCAAAATACAAAGCTCTCTCCATCATAGTTGATGAATGTTAGTCCAATGCTGACTCTTCGACCTTAGAAGGGATTTTAATAGATTTTGTAGAGTCATCAATTTCTTCGATCTTGTTAACTAATGTTAAGATCTTTTTGTCGAACTTATCATCTTGCAACTTGGGAACTTTGGTTGGATTGACTCTTCCCTTCTCCGCAATCTCTTTCAGCTAAAATTGGAAACGGGAAAACTTTCGGAATGTTTCGGAACATTACTTAAAATCTGTTGACATCAATTTTTTGAAAATGTCAGATTTACAAGACATGTAAAATCAAGTGTAGAAATTAATCGGAAAGTCGGGTAAAGATGCTTGAATGAAAATCTTTTGAGAAGTGATGTTCTAATGCAATCTATGATTTGACCTCAGACTTACAGTTTTCTGCAGCATAACAGCTTGGTTGAGTATTGTGTTCAATGCATCAGAGCTTTCTTTCGTTCGTGCATCGTTAGCACCAAACTATAACAAAATCAAATCCATCAAGGATACTTGTTGCAAGAGCTTCTCATGAAAGAGGTCGACAATATCCAACAAACAAACTTCCAAACTTGATAGCAAAGTCTACCCAGGAGGCAAATCGTCAAAAGATCACTGTGGCGAAGAGCATTTTTTATCGAAATAGCGAGTTTATTACAATAGAAATGCACTCCTTCGCAGTGATTATGGTATGGTACTACCAAGAGCAAAGGTGATGGAGCAAAGGTGATGGATGGAGCAGTACTCACGTGTTTCTGATAGATGGCGTATGTCGTTTTCTCACTGGTCAAAGCTTTCTTATAATCACCAAGAGAGGATAAGACACGAGCGACCAGGTGGTGGCTAGTCGCAGTATGAAGGCTACCTTCACCGTGGAACCGAGACTGTAACTGGCACGAATGTTCTAGGAATTTACACGCTATGTTGAATTCACGTTGATTGTGCAACATAAGTCCAATGTTCGTCTAAAACACGTGATATATACATTGTTAATAATTGATGCGAAACTACAAGTTGGCTTAATACCATATCTGGCTACTCACATACCAAGGCAAAATTTAAAGCGAGGTTCACCTATGAGGCTCATAAATTTTTACTCATACGGCATATAAATCGCAAACATAAACAATGATTTAAAGAGAAGTACTTGTGACAGCATTGCATGATTAGTTACTTACATCGAAAGTAGCCATATCCGGATGATCTTCACCAAACGCAAGTAAAGCCAGATAACGCGCACGATACATCAACCTTAACGAAGCACTCACTAATCCAGCATGATAACAGTATAATGCAAGATGAACCTGCATGAATAAACAAGACAAAATTGATTAATGGGAAGGAACTAACACAAAACAAAACCAGTAAATACGACTACTTACATATGAAACTAATGTTTCTGGGTGATCAATCCCAAATATTCGCTCCGCCACAATGACCGCCTTCTTTTGAAACGCCACAGCTTGGGCAGCATCATCCGCTAAATAATGAATCCTTGCTATCGATCGATAACAAATGACAATATCTTGATGAAGCGGTCCATAAACTTGATTAAACAAGTTCAATGCCTCGATCATCAATTCGTGCGCTTCGCCGAAGAACCCTTTGAAAACAAATAAGTCAATCAACTAAAGAACATAACGGAGAAATCGTGTGTTCCACTACGTGACACTGCAGACAAAAACACCAAGGAAGACTTATCATCATTTTACGATAAAGAAGCTACTCCGTACCTGCTTGTAGCCTACTTTGTGCCGCTTCAAATACCATGGAGGCATCAGTGGCTTTTGGTGTGACGCACTTAACCACAGGGAAGATATTGATGATGTCATCTTCATTAAATGTCGGATATTTTTTATTATCGAAATCGAATTCTCGTAACAATATTTGGAGCCCAGTCTTCTTGCAGAACTCCCTCAGTAAACTCACTTTCTGGATTTCGAACTTTTCGACAAATTCGTCTATGTTGGTGCTGAAGAGAAAAACTGGATTAACTTCTCCCACACGAAATCAAACAAAGCATATGGAAAAACTACTAATGATGGAGGAGTGCATAGAAAACTTTGAATATCGACGGTGGAGATAACAATAAACGCGAACGGTTTTCAAAAATCAAACCTTTTCAATTGATAACCAAATTGTTTTTGTACATGAGTTATCAGAGACATCCATAGCAACGCAGGTGACAATGACATCCATGCAACTAGAGTAAACATAAAATGGTGTTAGAAGCTGTGAAGCATCATCTATTTTCAAGAAGCTAAAACCAACTCCATTCAAAAACATTATGGTGAGAACAAACCATTGCTGTTCGTGGGTAAGTGAGGCAGCTTCTGTGTCTTCTTCTTGTTCTTCTTTTTCTTTGTTGACTAAAGAAAGTTAGATACACAATGAAGAAGATGACGAAAAAACACGAACTCGAGAAAAAGTAGTGGACACACTCACCTCTTCACTTGGAACATGTGGTTGTGGTGAAGAAACAGAACTCTACACAAAAAAACAACAGAAAGTAGAAGTTATAAGTGGAAATCAAAAGTGAATCTACAAGTAAAAATTAAACTTACGAGAAAGCAGTTCAAGAAATGACTAACTGCAGCTGATAAACATCTTTGGTTAGCTAGTAAGAAATTCGTTTGTTAAATTAGAACGTAAATAAATGGTGGGTTTCAAATCAATTCCTAGCAGTATACTGAGGTGACTGTAAGAAGTAACCAAGTACCACTTTGTAAGCATCCTTTGAATTGTTTTTTGGCACTTCGAAGAATCATTTCTTTCACAACAATTTTCTGTAAAGAAAATATGGCACCACTGAATAGACGTTGACGTCAATAAATACCAGAGAACAACAATAGTACCTAGAGAGACAGATTGAAACAGCAATGACAAGAGAAAATTCTTACATAAACATATGACAGATTCTTCTTTTCACATAACATGGCGATTTTTCCAAGATATCTCATATTGATGCCGCGAGAATGCATGATCTCAGTTAAAGCGATGCCGTCAATCGGTGAAGATGAATAACAAGCAAAATCATCTACCATCTTGGGAAGAATAGTGTTCGATAAAAACATGGCCAAATCTTCAATCAGAGCTTTTTCTACTTTATCAATATCTTCCTGAAACAAAAAGCCGAGACACATTACATATCCATCATAACATAAAGATTATATACCAAAATTTATCAAATTAAATATAAGAGAAAAATAATGTGAAAATGCAATCCAATCACCTCAGATTTACTTAAAGTAACTTCAGGGACATAAGCGTCAGGATTGAAGCGGATATCAAACTCTAAAGACAGTTGAAAAGTTGCACTAAATGATTCAAAATAAGTTCAGTTATAGAAAAGTATATTCTTTAGATATCTGATTAATTACAGGTTGAAATTCGTAGATGCAAGAAATAAGAAATATGATCAAAAGATTTACCTCTGTGACTGAGTGACCCTATTGCTTTGGCAGCTGTTTCCACAGCTCTGATATCTAAATCAGAATTTCAAACAAAAGCATGGACATTTGTTGACAAAAAAATCTTGACATTTCTTTTTATCTGGTTAAATTATCTAATAGAAATGGAAGATACCAAAACAAACTAGATGGGGATCACCATCAGAATCAGATCATCAGAAAAAAATGAACCATGTTTAATATAAATTTATAATTGGGTATCAATATTCTTTCTTTCAAAATAATTATTAGTCCCGTATAACTTGACAGCCATCCTGGTTAGAAGGCATTGTGAGTTAGCTTTAATTGAATGACCAAGACAACAATGAGCACCAGTTTTTACACTATACTCATCAACAAAAACAGCAACCATAAAATGTTTTATGACACCATAACTTTGCTTTCGCACAGAGGGAGTTGTCGTCATAAGGATCTTTACAACTGAACCTTGCTCCAGAAAAGACATTATAGCATAGCATTCATTTGTCTAAATTTCATATGTTTATGTAGTCAAGTTTATTCAAAAATTGTTAACAATACAACTTGCAATTCACATTGATTGTGACTTATCTCATAAAATAGAAACTTACCAGATAACTCATCGTCTTCCTTTTTGCCCAATTTTTCCTCTGAGCATTCGACTTCATCACTTTTATCAACACTCTGAACATAGACAAACAATTTGAGATGTATAAAAAACTGACGTTGACCTCTTCAATCTTTAATCTTACTACTTCATTCGCAAACAGAAAATATGTTCAATTAAAACTAGTTCAATTAAAACACTCTTAGACAACTTCATGATGCAGCAATTAGAAGTCACATGATTAAATATAATGCAAAAGAAAGCAAGAATATCTTGCTATTGAAATCAAACCATTTAAAAACATTAGGAAGCCGACCTTTTTCTCTTCTACAGCTAGTTCTTTTCCTTTGTTTTCATTTTTCACCTTCTCGTCTTGGAGTTTATTGATGGCAATTACTTTAACGAATGAGACATACTTATACCTAGATGAACATCGAATAGTTAAAAACATTTCAAAACCATCAGTTTAACCCAAACTCTAACCGTAATTTTGGCCCAAAATATATTTGGATTTGAAAAGAAGAAGTGGTTACTAGTGCCATCAAAATGCAAATCAATGTTTCCACTAAATGCATTGAAAT
Source organism: Turritopsis dohrnii (assembly GCA_027922465.2). Classification (NCBI taxonomy): domain Eukaryota; kingdom Metazoa; phylum Cnidaria; class Hydrozoa; order Anthoathecata; family Oceaniidae; genus Turritopsis; species Turritopsis dohrnii. Next base: position 374,023 of record BQMF02000365.1, on the reverse strand, counting down.
GTCAGTGAGAGTGGTCATATTCTTATATCAAAATGTATTTTATAATATCATAATTATGATCAAAACATACCCAATGAAAGCCTCAAGAGCAGTTGGTCGAACAGAGACAAGTTGCTGTGCGTGTGGAACAGGATATGAGAAATCCGATTTTGGATTCTTCTTGGCATTATCTGTTTCAGGGATGCTTTCACCATCAATGAGAGATCGGCCAACCTTCTTTACTATAACATGTAGAAAATAGAAACAATACCATTCCACTTGTTGAAAGAAATTATTTATTTTGAAGTTTTCTGGAAAATATTGTACCATTTAAGAAGTTGATGTCTGGGGGGAATGTCCTAAATAAATCTAATACGTAGTATCTACCATCAGCACCAATGATACCCTGTTAGAAAAGATCGTAAATTACTTTTAATCGTTGCATACATAAATAAGTCCTGAAGATCCTGAAGATCTGATCATGCAGCAGAAAATACAAAAGATTTTGTCAATAAAGCGGTATGAGTATATGATTTCGCTCTATGAACAATTATGTTTCAAGGAAAGATAAGAATTCATTGGGTATGTTACTAATGGTTACCTTGCATTCAATAGATGAGCATAATTCTATATCTTCTTGCTTTTCATTTACAACCCTAAAGAATAGTGAAGGTGTTTCAATGACACCTCATGAAGTTGTGAACATCTGTTTTACATTTAGAAATTAAAATTTATTAACATTTGGCTTCACTAACACAATCTAACAAAGATCAAATGTATTAATTCAATATGGTTGTATATGCAGCTGTCACACAACAATTTTTGTTTTTGCAAAACTTTTTTAATTTATTTTTATTGAATATTAAAATGTTCTTCCAAAAAATCTGTGAATATGTTTCTCTCAACTACATGCAATATTGATATGACACAAGGATGCATAAAGGGTGTTAGCTGGATTCAAATGCTGACCTAAGCCAAACTTTAAGAAATTTAGTTCTATGGACCATTCAACTATCACAGGTGTTTACAACAGATCAACAAATCTGAACGGCTAGTGTTGGGTTTAACTGGCATAGCATCATTTTTTTTCAAATCTGTGGTGGTCTGTTTTTAGAAAATATATTCTTGCTATAGTGAAGTGTCAAGTCTGGGTTAAATCTTCAAGAAGTACTTTTAAAGATTGAAACTTAATCAGATCACCAGTGATCACAGTTTGATATTATTTAAGAAGGAAGGGTTTGACTTACTTATGAGGTCTAATCTTCAAAGATAAACCAGCTGTTTTCAACTAAGATAGAAACATTGAGTTGAAGATCATATAGTTAATCAAATTGCATGTGATTGCATTAAAAGATTTAAAACATCTGATACTACACGACATCTAAGTGTTGACTATTAACAACCAGCTGAATGGTTATTAATTAAAAGATCAGAAATAGCATATCCAAGTTTTGATGAAAACAATCTTTCTATGTTTCCTGAATGTGATCAAAAATGCAATCCAGTTTCACCTTTTCTAAAAATTTTTCATGTGATGAAATTGTTTTTCCACCGTCAACACTGCCATATACAACCGAATTTTCCTGTTCACGCTGCAAAATTCCAGGGATGATGGATTGTGCAACAATCCGATATCCTCTGTAGTCTACGACCACAGTACCCAGAGTATGCAATCCTTCTAAATCCAATTTATTATACATTTCAACGCCTTTGAGATCCAGACTCGCTGCTGCATAAGCAGCTTCGTCACCACCATATTTTTGATAATGCTCTCGAGAGTCACATGCAAAACTGAAGAATATATTGTTCCAGATGTACATTCGCATTCTAAAAATCAATAAAAATTCCTGTTACATATATACATACTTTTTAAACTTACATTTACACTTTTTTATCATGCTCCTTTGGATTTTGAAATCATTTGGGTAAAGATCTTTAGTAACAATCAACAATTTTCTAAAAGACTTTTCATCTCACTTTTCTTCTTCCCCAGGGTTAATTGCCATAACATTTCCATCAACAACAGCCATAGCACCTCTAGTTGCTGCAGCAATGAAATCACAAGTTATCTAAAGATTAAGGTCTCTTGATTTAAATCCAAACAAAAATAAACCAATCAAAAAGGTGAAATCATCTCCGAACCTTGTACAAAGCTCTGTCACGGAGTATTCGTTGATGTTGTGTTTTCTTGGGAAGTTCTTTTGCAGACTGCAGTTCTTCATTCCAATCTCGCAATTGGCCAGGAATTTGTTCTTCATAACCAATTCGATTTGTTACAGCTAACAATAAAGGTAACAAATGAATAACCAGGGGATAATACAGGTCAAAAACCAAAGCATAAAAGAATGTAACAACCATTTACACAATCATTTGGCAGATAAAATTAATTACATCGAAGATTGAAATTGAAGAACCTGCTTAGGTGGCCGGGCATGTTCAGTTTTTTGTGTCAAGGTTTTTAGTTCAACACATTAAAACCTCGATCACAATAGTGTTACCAGAATCGAGCATGTTGATCGGTCACGAAAAAAAGGCAACTCAGATAAACAAAAGTAAGCTTACCGTCTTCTGCTCTAAACGGGTCTTGTGTATGTTCAAACCTTGGCGATATCCACGGAAATACTACAAATAAAATTCAGTACTTCAGAACTTTTGTTGCACAGTTTGGTGATTTGCTGTTATACTAACTCACAAAGATGTAAAAAACTCTTTTCGAGGAAAACAACACAGTTTCACCTCGAAAAGAAAGCTGCTGAAGATGAGGTTAGTGTTTCATTCCCCTTCGCAACATTTAGAAATTGAAATGCATTCATTTTAGAGTCTTTAAATATTTCTGATCCTTCCTCAATATTCATGAAAAAGTAAATTGAGAAATAATCCATAAACTGACCTTGATGTGGGGAGGCTACCAATTCCAAAGGATGTTTTTTTATGCTAAATTTAAAAGTAGATTAAACAGTTTTCAGTTGAATTCAAACAATGTTCTCACAAAATGAAGAGGCCAAATATTCCCTATTCACAAAGTCAATATTATGCAGCTGCTCAATTACCTTGTCCGTTGTATGCAGGAAAAATTTCGTTTAAAAGTTGGACTAAGCTATGAAGTAAGATAAATGAATAATAATAAATTAAATTAGATTAAATATACAACTTTGTAACTTCCCTTATATCAATAAAACTGACATTATAAAACATAAACCAGGCCTGGTCGTAAGATTTTAGACCTGCGTGCGATGGGTCGCACATCTATATTTTCCAGACGTGCCATTTTTTTCGCACGCCTTGTTACATTTTGGGCGTGCGTTTTTGTTTTAAGGAGTGCCATACGAATTAAGTCGTGCAAGATAATTCTAAGACTTGTTATGGCTATTAAATGTCTCTAGTTCTTATAAAAAATGTGAAGTGTAGTTAAAATTATACAACTACTATCTTCCGTTCTGTTTGATGATTCGAATTGAAAAACAAACGATTATTTTTTCGCGATTCGTATCTTCCTTGCCTTTTTGATGTTGTATTTTACGAAACATTCTCTATACTCTCTTGAATGTCATATGTGTATACATACAATAAAGTAAAACGAAGAAGTTATTAAACAAACAGTAGCTGAAATTTGATGAAAGAAATAATAAGGCTAATTCGATAGTCGAAGCTGACAGATACTTTGGGAAAAACTTAAAATTTTATTGCACGCCTGGTAAGATTAAGGCGTGCGATAGAGCCCATGTCTCTTTTTTTTAGGCGTGTGCTGAGACGTGTGTGTGCGATCGTCCGCCTCTCACGACCAGCCCTGTAAACAACCAATAATAGAGCTTGTTTTACCAGTATAAGTAGTCCTGCTAACGTCTGCGACCTGTATGCTTCATTACTGGCTTTTGGATCAAATCTGTCTCTGGTTGATCTAAACAAACAATCAACACAGAACATTAAAATTAGCTGTAGTGAAATATCAATGTCATTCAACCATGTTATAATGATGTCCATATTCTATACCTTCACAGAAAGATTTTTAAAACTGAAATCATCACTCCTGACATTTTCACTTAGAAAGAAAAGACTTGGCTGGAAAGTGGATCAAGTAAAATAATTAAGTTCAACTACATTTATTATACCTATTTGCAAAGAAACCAGTCGATGATGAGGTTACATGGTATGTTACATCAGGGTTGTCCAGAGTAACAATTTCAAGATACAACAAATCCCCTGAAAATATGTAAAACATAGATCCTTGATAGCAAATCCTTTTTGTATAATATTGCAGTACAACCAAAATCGTGGTTTTTCGATCAATAATTATTCTTGTTGACTTATTGGGACTGTTTACATAAGAGATAGAACAAAAATGAAATACTTTCCTTATAGAGAAAACAAACTTACCAGCCAATTTTCTGTAGCCAGGTGGTGGATTCCAGGCAGAATAACGTAAATCTTTGACACAATTAGGCAACTACAAAAGCAACATAATAAAAAACTTTCAATAATTTATAAAAATAGAAACTTGATTAGATAATTATAAACTAACTTAGAATAATTTTGTTTGTTAATGAAAAGGCAGATTTTTTATATATTCATAAAAAATAATTTAAAAAGAATAGGTTTTTTTTGTTTGAAGCATTTTTCAATTCCATTTTTGTTGCATTGCAGGAGGAAACTTTGAAAAATATAGCAATGTATTTGCATGAAAAACACTTTACCTGGACTTCATTATCAGGAACAATTATTGGCTCTAACAACAAACTACCATCTCTGTTGAGTGAAGCATACTCAGGTGGTAGTATACTGTCAGATGGCTTCGGGGAGCCTGGTGCATTTGGGTCTTTGCTGTTTTTGAATGCTTCTTCTTCCACGTCCATCTGAGTGATGGCAGAACAATAAGAAAGAGATAAATTGTCTGTTGCAGTAAAAGCATTTGGCTCAAGCATAGTCACTAAAAGGTCCCGTAAACGCCTTATGTGGATTCTTGCCTCCCGAATGCTGTAAGGTTCTATAAAAAAGAGAATTCAATTTTAGGATGGAACATGAAAATTAACTTGATTTACCTATGAAAATAGTGACAAATAATAACACAATACCATCAACAACTTTAATGATAGACTCATCTGTTAATTCAGGTATGTCGTGAAGTTCCATAAAGTCATCGAGTCTTGTGTTGCCCAAGTACAAAGAAAAACATGTTCTATAACAACATTCTGGCTTCTCTAAGATAACTTGTCTAATATCCTGAACAGTATCGTGGTTGGACAGCTGCACGATAACAGGTTCACTGATACCATTAATAAGGATCTTAATGTTGAGAAACTTCATGGGGACATCTGAAAGAAGAAGATTTATATAGTAATCATTAAGTTGCATCTACTCATTGAAATGGAAAGTATTGACATTTCGCAGAGACGTGATCTCGTACAATTTGAATTTATCATGAAAAGATCACCTTCTTTTTTGTCTTTATTTTCTTCGGCATTAATATCATTTCCAGAGCCATTCTTTAATTCAGACTTTTCATCTTCCATTACAACATCTGTTTTTGTATGCGATTCAGTGTAACTTTTATCCCCATTTAAAAAACCATTTTGGGTGTTACTTTCAACAGCCGTTGTTTTTTCGTCAACTTTGGCTGGAGAATTTGAATCACTGTGTATGGTGTCTTGGCTAAGCTCCCCAGGCATCTAAAATGCATAAAAAACAGAATTCATGAAATGTGCCTTAACATATTTAGAAGAAAAACTAATGAAAAGACCAATGCTTTATCTCAAAAGTTTTTGCATGGCAACCATCTATGCTTAGGGGATTAGAGATAGTTAAGCATTTATTTTTATTATTTTACTGAAATGAGGTGCAAAGTGATTACTTTTGGCAGTCAAATGAATACTGTTACATTTTGCTCCAATTTTTTCGATTATAAACTGCAAATAAAGACTAACAGGCTGTGCATGAACTAACCTTAAGGACTGCATATTAAGCACAGATAATAATTAGAACTTCAGTGTATCACAGTCACAAGATAAGTGACTATGACTTCACAAATAGGGAAGGTTCACTGTGAGAGTCATCCAGCAACCTGACACACTTACAGCCTTAAAGCTGTATAGATAGAATGAAGGCCTTAAAAATCATGTTAGTATCAATGGAAGGGTCGATAACAAAACCAAACAAAATCAACAATATCTTATTTGTTGGAAGATATATATCGCGCTACGTTATGCAACTTTTCAGTTGTTATTGCTTTGTGGCTCCCCTGGCTGAAACCTGGTATATGCAAGTTTGTTAATACTCATGTATGCTGAATACAGTGTCCATGTGTAGCTACAAACAGACCACATTATTAACAAAATCCAACAAAAAGTTTAGAATTTACAATCGCAAACATAGCTAACATCCAGCTCAACTCTTCATCTACAGCAGCATTTCAACACATGTGTTGTGTAAAGTTCAAAAGTAATGCGAATCTCTACACGGGGTTTCATACTAACTATTTTATCATTAAAAACTAATTTGAAGTGTTCTTTACTACATTCATTTGTATTCAAAACGCGAAATCTAATCAAAGTTGATTCTTAAGACATTTATCGTAATAGAAAATAACTATGAATAATTTCGATAATTTATTTACAGGTATCTTACCCCCTGTTTCAAATTACGTATTTTCTAGGACATCCCCTTGATAAAATGTTAAAGTGTGTCCGCATTTAGTGTCCGAAAATAACAAGATCAGGGAATCATCATTTCCATAGTTTCCGAAAAAAATCACATACACGGCGGACGATAACGAAATCTTGTTACACAGACACAGGCGGGAAAGAAGATTCAGTTTTTCTATTCAAGTAGATGTGTGTTTCAACGAATATTATCAAACAAGTTACCACTTTTAATAGACGTTCGAATTATTGCCATGATTCGATTGAAATTGATTCGAAAACGCTTATTACCCACCAAACTCGTTGCTTAAAGTGAAAAAAGAATCACCAGTCCTGGAAAGATAGCTTCGCGCAAGCAAGTTGTGAGATCTTGTATGTTATGTTGTTTTCATGTTTTGTTTTGAAGATGATGATGACTTTGGATATACCCCCTTTGATTGATTGCTTGCTTCTTGAAAGACTTGATATTTTAGAAACCCGATAAGAAACTTTCTTTAGAGAAAACTCTCAAAACTTTTCCTACTAGATTAGTTGAAACCAAATAAGAAACCAATTGGTTTCTTATTTTAAAAGACGTGTACATGATCAATCGTGAATTGCTTTCATCATGTGCATGTTTTCTGGAGAGGTACTTCAAATTCCATCGATATCGAAGATCGCATCGTGAAATTCTCTCTTGTTCAGAAAAAGGTGTTCTCGTCTTTTTTCTCGGGATCGCAATATAAGCAAACAGGGCACCCCTTTCTTGATATTTTCCTTTGTCATCGCATGTTGAACATGTAGTCCAAGATGCGATTCTCTCATAGGATAAGTTCTTGTTAAGCTTCATATCTTGCTTCACCTTCTCAAGAGTTTCTCGTTGAAAGCTTCAAGTTTCGATGATGATATTCTTTTTGAATTCAGCTTTTTGATAAATCTTATTTATTTATTTATTTATTTATTTATTCTTTATTTATGGTTGGAGTGTAAAAAAATAGTACAAAAAGACTAATAAATTCCAACATCAATGGCAAAATATAAAAAAAGGAAATGTATATATATAAAAACAAACAAGCAAACAGGTATTAGTTGCAATATTTGCATTTGCAATAAATTGCAAATGATTTAAGTTTACATTTGAATTTAGACAAGGACTTCTCTTGCTTTAAATCTGAAGGAAGATGATTCCAGGCTAGTGCAGCACGAAAATCAAAGGAATTTGTTGCACGATTTGTTCTAGCTCGTGGAATAACCAAAAAGAGTCCCTGTCTAAGACAATAAGCTTCAGGCTTGAGAACAAAAGAATATTGAGAGAATACTGAGATATATACTGAGAATATTGGTATCCCTAGACCATTGGTTCGTCAAGTTTCTTTCATATGAAGAATGAGAGTGACAACATTTTCGGGAGGGTGTATCGGAGAAGGTTTTGTTCATAGCTTTAGCTTGTGTCGAAATCCGTAAATTAAATGAATAATCGGTGCAAACTGCTTGTGATTCACTTTTTGCAATTTCTACCATTGTTTTCACTTGGCCGACCCATTCGTCAACCAGCTTTATCTGGTAATCTGTTCTGCCAATGAATCCTTCTAGATAATTTTCTTCCTTGTGTTGTTATCTTGAAAACTGTATCATCAAAGAGTGCTTTGGCTTCTTTAAAGACCTCCTCTTTTACTATAAGTTATGACTTGGAAGCTTTCGGAAAATATAGTGGGCCAGTTAAAACGATACTAACCCTAGGTTTGAAGGATCGTAAAACTCCTGCACCTCTTATGTATCTGCATACGTGGCTTGTTTCACGTTTCCACTTCCACCAGTGTTATTTTGTTCGTCTTGTTTTTGTTCTCTTTTTGGGCAATGGCAGCATTGGAGCAAGATCAATAGCCTGAGAGGGTATCGCAAACGTTTCCATTTGCGTTGCTCCTTCTGAAGACAAGATTTCTTTGCCACCAACAACAAAGAGATGTGTCAGGAGATGTGTCAGGTCACCGACGGTGTTTTGTAGCAATTCCAAACATATTTCACCATTGGTGAACAAACATAATTGAACGTAGCAATATTTTGCCTGTCTGTTTTGTGAATTTAAAGCGTTCGAAGCATCTACAAGCAGGATTGTGTCTGTTTGATTTTCATTAAAAACATTAAAAGCATTTCATACACTGTAGCTTCAAACACAGACGGAATTTAGTACATAGTTGCAAATGCTCCAGCCGATTGTATGACTAACTGATGTCGTTATCAACTATTCTTCGTATCTTCGATACTTTAGGGGTCTTACTCCTGGATTTTTATCTAAAGGGATCAGCCTACACACTACATACGGTTCGATCGATTAATTTTCCATCAATTCTGTTGTATGGAGTTTCTTTGTAAATTCAAATAATTCTTCATCTTGTTTGGTTTAAAAATTATATACAGTATTTCCTCTTTTTAACGCCTCTCTCTTTTTAGCGCCACTCTCCAATAATAAGCGCTACACTTTAGATCACGAAGTTGAAATTATCATTGCTCTCTAATTAGCGCCGCTCTCCATTAAGCGCCGCGCCTCAAATGCGTTACCCATGATAGGCTCTTACTGGAGATATATCGACAATAATAAAACAGAGCAATTTTTATGCGTACTCTTTTAAAATCATCCGTATCAAGTTTTAAGTCTTTTTTTAAGAAATCTGGATTTGAGGCACTTTCATCGAAATTTCATGCCACTATCATGCCTCCTTTCCTCTACTGGGCCATGTAGATTGGCTATCATTCCGTTAGGTGATACGAGAGATTGGAACTTAATACTGTGCACCTTCTTATGACCATTTTATGGAATCTTTTGATATTGGTCTGGTCTATAAAATAGGGATAATGGTCCCATCTCTAAATCACCAATAAAAATTTAATGTGGCTCCTGAAAGTTGAAGCAGAAATAGAGGTAGAATCAGATGACGATGAGGGAGTTAGAGAAAATAATGAAAGCATTAAGGTATTATGCAATAAATTGCTCTTGGGATAAGAGAAGCGCGCAGTGTTGCGAAGAGCGCGCAGAAAGGTCGATGGCAGCGCGCAGTGTAAGTTTACACAAGAGCGCGCAGTAAAAGGGGGAAGAAGCGCGCAGTAAAAGGGAAGCGCGCAGTATTTTTCTTGACGTCCGCGCAGTTTGACCCTTCTGGGCCATCGTACTTCTGGGCCATCGTGCGTGGCAGATTTAAACATCCTATCGTGAGTTTTGAAACAAGATGTCCGGCCGGATATCTCAAACGCCTGGCCGGAGTTTGAGATGTCCGGCCGGGTATTTTGAAACTAGTCTTGAAACATCCGACCGGACATCTTCACTCAAAACGTCCGGCCAGACGTTTGTAAAAATCTGGTCCTGAGAATTGCTTGAAGTCCAAACGCCCGGCCGGGGATTTAATATCTCCGGTCGGATATTTATGACAAAGATGCTTTCTGACCTCCACCAATCTCGATGTTCTGGTCCTTTATATATACGCTTAATATTGTCAAGTCTGTAAAGTATGTATTCAAAGACGCTCGGCCGGACAAACGAAAGGTCCGGCCGGATATCAAGATGCCCGGCCGGTTGTTTTGTTTGTCCGGCCAGATATCAGCAGGATGTCTTATTCGACGTTTCAACACCTTGCATTTGTACTTGTGTGTGTTGAAACCAAAAAATCAAAGCTAATAAATGGAAATCGTTTTACTGCGAAGCACTGCATTAGATACTTTTGGACCAGTAAAGTACACATCATAACCAGGGAGCTGGAGATCCTTCGGCCATTTTGTAACTCTCCAGCTTCGTGCAAAAGTATTTGATTTTGAGGACCAGATATTGATGAAATCCGTCAGTCAGGCGTCTCAGTTACCTCATACCCGGCCAGATGTTTGAGATACCCGACCGGACATCCAAACACGGACATCAAAGGTCCGACCGGACAACGTTAGCTGGTAATTTTCAGGACCAGATTTTTACAAACGCCCGGCCAGACGTTTTGAGTGATGACGTCCGGCCAGATGTTTCAAGACTAGTTTCAAAACTCCCGGCCGGACATCTCAAACTCCCGGCCGGGCGTTTAAACATCCGCCGGACATCTTGTTTCCAAACTCACGATCGAATGTCCAAATCTGCCACGGTACATTTCGGCCGAAGTAGTAGGAGTAGTAGGAGTCCACGGGTGTTTTAATACGGTATTATTCGCTATCGCTGCTACCGTAATAAATTAAAGAAGGGAGTAATTTGATGAATTCCAGACTGTATCAAATTATTAGTCAGTGTACAAGTCATTCAGATATGTTGAAAATTAGCCTCTAAAGCAATTTTCTCAAGGGCTGATGCGGAAATTGTTCAAGCCTAATGGCTTCTAGTTGTTTTTGGTAATGACCTTTGATAGTGTTGCTATTATAAGATGTGTTTATTAACCATTAAGAAGAAAAATTGGATTTTTTCATGGTAAAATCCTTAAAGAAGATTCTTCGCCGTCATCCGAAAAGGCAAGCAAGAGAAACCCTGGGCTCGAGGTTGGGAAGAGGTTTGTGTTGACGATAAAATTGAACCATATACTTAATTTATCTTTCAGGTGAACAAATCCGCCATGAGACTGTGAAAACTCAAGACAAGGAAAGGCTTGGTACCTTGGTACTTGTCGGTTACCCACCCCCAGGTTAGGGTCAAGTAGAGGGTAATGAGAGATTTCTAGATCAAAGAATAGAAAACCTTCCTGTGAATGATGCATATTTGATCCAAATGCAGTGAAACATGAAAAACTGACGATGAAACAAAGCTACTACCAGAGAATCAAACCTCAAACCGAGGCTTTTCGATGTACGGGATGCCGTCATCCGTATATCGAAAAGGCAAGAAACCCTGGGTTCGAGGTTGCAGAGAAACAAGAACAAGAAAAACTACCATTAGTCCTCAGCTCAACTTTGGCAACTATGGCAACTTTTCTCTGTGTTAAATGGATGACAACGATAGCGAAAGTTTTCTTTCAAGACTTATCAGGATGATTGCGACTCAACGGAAAGTTAAGGATACTACTATCGTCCGATCCATCCATCATCCTGAACACTGACCTCTAGCACTTATTAGATGCTAATGATGGTAAGGAGATCACTGTCGCTGAGCAAAGTAGACATCGCCGATATGAAACGATTGTTGGGAAGCTATCAGCCGGGCCTGCTGTACCGAATTTTGATTTTATAAATTTTTATAAATGTTATAAACTTTTGCATAATGTTGTTTACGGTTACCTTTCTTTGAATTTAGTTCTTCCCTCTCGTTGTTCAACCTCATTTCCCCCAGGCTTCCTTGCCTTTTTGATATACGGACGACACGACGAAGATATACATCGCGCCCAGTATATGAAAAAGGCAAGAAGCCCTGGGAACGAGGTTGTTCTCTCGCTGCTAATTTCTATATCTCTTCAAATGTCTTCTGTAAATTTTTTATGAAATGCGTGTGTATGAACGAACAGTAAATAAAACTCATAAATAAAACTAAGATAACTAAGTAAATAAAACTAGCATGTAAGCTAAAAATGCCCCCGTGCTCAAGCATTTCAATTTGTACAGACAGCAAGCTATATATTAACAGCAGAAACGAAAACAAGTTTTTGGCCGAAAAAAGAATGTTTGGGTTGATTTTGGACCTGATATGAGGCACAGTTATATGCTTAAATATTTCCACAAAATCAGTTTTCGGCATTTCAAAACCAACTTGCAATATGCAAACCAAATAGATCTACACTTAAACAGATGAAAATATGCACAAAACTACTTTTTGTGATCTCTTAGGTCTAAGTTACACTGCTGCTAATATACCTTTCAAAAAGTGTAAATAAGGCTTAACAAGTAATATCAGAAAGTATTTGCTACAAACAAGAGAAATGTGTGAATTGAAACCATGGATACATATTTTATAATTTTTATAATTAAAATAAGATTTGTTAAAAACATTCTGTAAAAAAAAAAACTTTTTCAAAAAAAAAATTAAAGCGAAAAATCCATTGTGCTTCAAACTTTGATTTAGAACAAAAAATAGCCAAAGTTTACATAAAAAAAACCAAGAAAAAAATATAGGTTTTATTGATCATGATCACACTAGGTTTGGAAGACAGTCAAAGAAGAAAAAGACGAAGAACGACAGTTTGTAATATGGCTTTCTTGTATACACAGAAATCCAATTAAAATCTTTTGAAGGGAAGATCCGCCAAAAATCAGTGCATGAAACAAAATTATTGAAAGAAGAATTTAGAGTTAAAATATATACAAAAATAAAATGTATGGTTGGCAAAATTTCGGATTTCAAGCTGTGCTTCAAAATCCTTGTCGTTCACTTCACTAAAACTACACAAAAGTAACACGAAAAATGTCTAAGCAATTTTAGCATACGATCTTCCTAAATAACATAGTATAATATAATAATAAATTAGGAAAGAGATACGAAAAAACATTCTGTCTCTCCCACTTACAGTTCCATGTTTTGAAACGGGAAAAAAGCAAAGTCAGCTAATAATTGTATTCCACCGTGTAACGTCAACACGAAAGTTGGAGGATGAAGAAGATGATGATGATGATGAAGAACAAAATCGGAAACTGAGACATTCGCCTCAACCTCGATCCCAGGGCTTCTTCTAAAGAAAGAAGGCCCTGGCATCGGCTGCTTAAAATCCCTCAAAAATGAAGGGATTTTAAAATCGGCCCGACAAGCGGTCTTACCTCGATAGTTTTACTTTAGTGAAAGCTCTACCTAAACTAATCGAGACAGAGTAGCGAAATTTGTTCAGAAGCGGCGAGTGACATTTTCAAAACAAATGAAGAAAGAAAGAAAGCAAAGCATAGCGCAGCTAGCTATAGCTTTCTGGGAAATATTACTTTTGGCATTTTCAGTGATTCTTTACAGTTTTTTAGTTTTGATTGAAAGCGATAGTAATTCAGTTCGTTTTTTGAAATTATATATAATGGAATTTGTAGTGAAGTTGTTCAAGAGGATGCGATTGACAAAGGAAACGTTAGTTATGCTATTACGTTAAAGCCCAAGCAAGTCCAGTGTTTTGAAAGTTTGTTAAATGGCGATGATGTTCTAGCTGTCTTACCAACTGGTTTTGGAGAATCTTTAATTTACCAGCTACTACCATACTTGTTGCCCACCAAAACCGAAAAAATATAGTAATTGTAGTTTCTCACCACTGAACTCGATCATAGAAGATCAAATCAAAATTTTAGAATACAGGGGTATATCAACTGCAATGTTGCAGTGTGAAGTTAAACCTGGGCATACAGTGGAACGGCTATTCATTGAGTCAGAAAAATTAGTAGCGGATGTTAAAAAATTCCATGCAGATCTTGACATTTTATTTTCACACCCAGAAGCTTTGCTAAGTAGTCGGGGTAGAAAATTATTAAAATCTGATGTGTATCAAACAAGTGTTGTTGCTTGTGTAATAGATGAAGCCCATTGCATGGAAATGTGGTATGTATTTTTAACTACATGTAACTCAAAATAGCCTTTTTATAATATGAGATTGTTTACAAGGTATTTAGTGCATGTTTATAGTAGAAAATCTTTTGCAAAATAGAGAAAGTTACCTCACATAAGCATAAAAGCAGTTTTTCCAAACGAAGAAAGCAGTTTTATGTTTTTCAGTGTATAAATATGGTAGCGTAATTTAGTGGAAAACAAGCAGAAGAAAGTTTTCTAAAGTATATGTTTACAGTAGGAAAGTGTGCTGGAAAGTAAATAAAGTATTATTATTTTGTTTATAGATATGAAATATAGAAAGTAAAGAGTTTATAAGTGTTTGAAAATGGCTGCAGAAGATGTTGTTGTTTACTAACATGATGGATGATGTGAATTGGTATGGAAAGGTATATTCTCTTTGTTTGAAGTTAAACCAAAGTTAAAATATTATAGATCTATTTAGTTAGAACACAGTTAGTATGCTGGGTAAATAAAGAATAAAGGGTTGTTTACTGTTGTGTTTTGAATTAGCCAGAGGAGATTTGAACTCAGATTAAAAATGTGAATGTTTTCTTTTATTATAAACTCCTTAGCTATAGAACTTCTGTCATTACATTGTGTTTTTAATTATTATTCATAAGGTAAATGTGTTCTTGAAGTTTCTTTTAGTTTCTTTTGCTTTCTTTCGATATCGTCATAGTATGTTTATGTTTTTTGTATGTTATTTGAATGTTTTCCTATGTTAAAAAATCTTTACCTTTTTGTTTGTTTGTTTGTCATAATGCATTTGAAATCTTTTTTCTTTTAGAAAAGCAAAATAAAAAATACAATAACAATAAAGAAATGAAACTCATGGTTTAGATCATGATGTTGATGGTTGGTGAAGAACCAGATTATCAATTTTAAAAATTCTGTCCAATGTAACTTTGGCATGAAAGAAACACAGTTGGAAGGTATCTATTTGTTTTCAATTCACATCTCGTAATGTTATTCAATGTTTGCTTTTGTGTTCTTATGTATTGATTTTTTACACTAAAGTTACTTCTATTCTGCGTATACAATATATACTTCTTTGTTGTATTGTCATTTGTTTCTGCATTAAATCTTCTGCATTTAAAAACATGATTTTGGTGTGAAGTAGGGCATTTTAAGTGTTGCAATGTTTGTTTCACGTCTCCAGGGTCAAAAATAATTTTACAAAACCTTTATTCAGTTCAGTTCCAGTGATACACATTATGCTTTTATACGCATTATTATAACATTATTATAATAGTGGGATGTTGGATTCTTGGTGTATAGGTTTGCATTAGTTTTACGTAGAAGTTACTTTGCATTTTCTGTGTATCAAAAAAATAGTTTTCAGTCTATAGTAGGGCGTTTTAAGTGTTGTGATGTTTGGTTATAATTCGCTTCTCCAGGGTAAAAATTTTCATTCTGATCAGGTAAATAGTTTTGCATGTGTTCTTCATTTCATCTTCTGTGTATAAAAAACACGGTTTTAGTCAAAAAGAGGGAATATTGAGAATTTTAATGTTCCAATTTTTATTATTATTTTTATGTTTGATTCTTTTATGTCTCCAGGGGAAATTTAATTGACTAATCCTTTCTCTCGGTTCAACTCACATTGACTAAAAGTGGTAAACATTTTTACCAGTTATATTCAACATTCTACAACATGGGCAAACTTATCATTGCCAATTCTTCAATTTATTTTTCGTGAACTGGACGCATGCTGAACATGGGTGGCAAAATTAAACTTATTTCAAAAAAATGTAATTACAAGCTATTTTTTATTTTAAGCTATTTTTAGCTTACTACTACAGATAGATCAAGAAAAATAGAAATCACAAATAATTTTTCATAACCTTTCTGTTTATTTCCTTCTGTGTTCATTTTTACTCATATTTACAATAAAACATTTCTATATAATTAGCTATACTTTCTTCCTTTTTCCCTATACTAACTAGTGGATAAGTGGATAGTGTGTGTGAGTGTGGTGCGCGCACCACGTGGTATGGTTGGGAGTATAACTAATTTCAATCGATATTTCCCAATATTTCTATGTATGGTAATATCTATATAAAGTTTAAGCTAGTACGTAGTAGCCGAGATAATGTCTTTTAAACAGATAAGTATTGTAAGCATCTTTTCTCTTTGTTGTTGTTGATAAATTTTCAAATACTTGCTCTTCATCACTTCGTTGTTACCATTTTGTTTATATTCGCACTCGCTTTTGCACTCGCGCAGATTTGAAGCGGCCCTCAAAAAATCTGATTTTTCGGGAACCAATCAGAATCCAGAAATAGACCAGCCGATGCCAGGGCCTTCTTTCTTTAGAAGAAGCCCTGGGATCGAGGTTGACATTCGCCTATCTCGTGAAACTACTATGCCTCCTCGCTCGCCTACGCTCGCTGCGGGGGCAACTAAGGCCAACCTCGAACCCAGGGTTTCTTGCCTTTTCGATATACGGATTCGCCGCCATCCGTATATCGAAAAGGCAAGAAACCCTGGGTTCGAGGTTGAACTAAGGCGATAAAACTCTAACATTGCGTTTATATTAAAAAAAGATATTGCCGACGACAAGAGTGAACACAATAAGTTGTCATTGTGTGCAATGTGTGAATCACGAGTCTGTTCGTGGTGTATGAAGAAACAACTGGATAAGCATATTGTTGGCATTTGATAACTTTGCAGTTTGTGTAATGGTAGGGTTTTCTATGTAAATTGCTAAGTTAGCAAAATCTAGAATTTACAAATTTCAGCAAATCTTAAATATGATAAAAATTGCTACGTAAGCAAATCCTTGTATAAAATACCTGTTAATAAAAAGATTTTAGCAAATGCATCCTTAAAAGGTTATGTACTTAATAATTTAATACACGATATATCTTCTTCTCCAAAAGAACGACGAGTATGCCCGCAACTCACAACGCACATGGTGGTGGCGAAAGTCAGCTGACTGAATTTTGTTTTTGTTTTTCTATTCTTTTCAAAATGGTAGACTCTCTCCGTTGGAATACAGTGCTTGATAGTGTTTAGTAGAAGAAGCTGTTATGAGGTTGGAATTTTTTAACAGGTTTTTGAAACCGTGTAGAAGTTACAACAAAACATTTCAGCAAAAGCTTTTCTTACTTTTGAATTGTTTCATTATTTCATTACGGCGAGGTAAGTCATTAGCATTAGATCTTTTTAACTTCCTAACTATTATTCTCATATACACACTCCAACTGATTCTTCAGCTGGAGGTGCTCTACTATACATCTCAAGCAATCTCTCATATAAACCTCGCAATGATCTAGCAAAGATATTATATAAATCTAAACAGCTTGAATCGGTGTTTGTTGAAATAACCCAAGGAAAAAAAGGCAACACACTGGTTGCCTCATTACAAAAACCTCCTCTGATGCCCATTCAGGAATTTAATTCTGACTATTTAACTCCTCTTCTGGAGAAAGCGTGCAAGGAAAATAAAACCTTGATTTTTTTGGGTGACTTTAATATTGATATATTGAATTCTGAAAACTCTTTCCCCCACTACTGTTCTCTTTCCTACCTGGATAACAAATTCATCAAATCTCTCATTGACAACATTTTTGTCTCTTCATCTAAATTTAAGCTTATTACAGGTAATTTAGTTTGTAGCATCTCTGATCATCTTCCGCAATTTATATTTCTTCTCAACTCTGAAAAGTCAAACCCCACAAATACTCCTACCTACAAGTGTGATTGGTCAAAATTCGATCAAGAAAATTTTATGCTAGACTATTTTGATATTGATTGGGATTGTAAACTTGAACTATCTGCTGGTAATGTCAATACCTCTTTTGAAATATTTTATACCACTATATATACTATGAATTTAGTAGATCAACATGTGCCTCTCATCAAACTGACCGAGAAACAAATTAAATTTTTGTCAAAACCCTGGATAACTCCAGGAATTAAGAAATCTATGTCAACCAGAGATAGACTTCTCAAAAAATTTGTTGAAACTAATGATCCATCTTTAAAATCTCTCTTCACTTACAATACAAGCATCACAGAAACCAAATTGTCTTACTGTGTAGAATAAGTAAGAAAAGTTATTATTCTGAGTACTTTAATTCCAATATCAATAACATTAAAAATATCTGGAAAGGAGTGAAATAAATAATATCTGTCAGCTCCTCCTCTAATCTCAATTCTTATTCGATATCTGTTAATGATGACATCACCTCTGACCCTTCTACTGTAGCCAATGCATTCAATGATTACTTCTCCTCTGTTGCTGATACTGTAAGGGCTTCAATCCCCTATACCTCAAAACATTTTTCTCAATACTTAAAAAGCCCTAACCGTTTCATGGAATCATTCAATATATCTCCTGTAACCGCTGACGAGGTTGCAAAGCTTATTAATTCTTTATCTGATCATAAAGCAAACGGACCTTATAGTATTGAAAACAACATTCTTAAACTTCTCAAATTTGAAATCTCACATTCACTACATAAAATCTTTAATATTTCCTTCTCTACTGGTGTCTTTCCTACTCTTTTAAAAACCTCTGCTGTTACTCCTGTTTTCAAAAAGGGATCTCCCCTGGAAGTCTCCAACTACCGACCAATATCTCTTCTATCTAACATTGACAAAATTCTCGAAAAATTAATGTACTCACGTCTCATAATGTTTCTTGAAAAACACAACACCTTGTATGAGAGACAATTTGGCTTCCGCAAAAACTATTCTACTTCACATGCTTTAATAAGCATCACTGAACGTATCTGCTCAGCTCTAGACCAGGGTCACTTTGCTGTTGGGGTATTTGTTGATCTACAGAAAGCATTCGACACTGTGGACCATGAAATTCTATGTCAAAAACTATTGTATTATGGTGTTAGAGGAACTGCCAATAGATGGTTCAGGACCTATCTCTCTCAGAACACAGTTTGTGAAAATTTCAAACTTGAATTCAACACTTAAATTAATTAAATATGGGGTTCCACAAGGTTCCGTCTTGGGACCACTTTTGTTTCTTATCTATATCAATGATCTTCACCAAGCCCTTGCATTCTCAGAAGTTTACCATTTTGTTGACGATACTAATCTTCTTCACTTTAGTCACTCACTTAAATCTATCAACAAGAAGGTCAACATAGACCTAAAGTTTCTCGTTCATTGGCTCAACGCCAATAAAATATCTGTAAACACAAGCAAAACTGAGTTTGTTCTTTTCAAATCCAAATGTAAACCATCTAATTTTAACCTAAGACTTAAGATTAATGGGAAAAGACTTCAGCCAAGTGAACATATTAAATATCTTGGAGTACACTCGGATCAAAACTTAAACTGGAAAAAGCATACTGATGCTCTTTCCATGAAACTTCGTAGGGCTAATGGTGCCCTCTGTAAAATCCGACACTTTGTTCCTCATTTCGTTCTTCTTTCTATTTATCATGCTATCTTCTCATCTCACTTACGCTATGGTTGCCAGGTCTGGGCTCAACAAGAATCTTTTATCACTAAACGTATCCTCCTACTTCAAAAATCTGCTGCTCGTATTATCACATTCTCTCCTCATCTCACCCCTTCCAAACCTCTCTTTGCTAAACTTGGTTTTCTTACTATCTTTGATCTTGTCAAAACCTGCAATGTATTATTCATACATTCAGCCCTCAATCATCAGTTTTCTCGTCACATTCAGAGTACTATCAAATTTTCTTAGCTATCACATGAATTTAATTCTAGAGGAAAGTCAATAGGCACTCTATCTAAACCCTTAGTCAATACTAAATCCTTCGGAAAACACTCTATTACCTACCAATCCATAACTTGTTGGAATTTTTTCCAATCTACTTTTAGTCACCTGGAACTAAGTTCTATACCTCTAAGCCAACTAAACCTTGTCAGTGGTTTCTTCTTATCACAGTACGCAGACAGTATCTAATAATTGAGCAATTTTTTTCTTTGTTTTTTTTTTTTCTTTTTGTTTTTTGTTTGTTTATTTGTTTGTTTTTTCTTACATTTTAGTGTATGTTTTTTTTGTTTAACTTATGTTAATGTATTTGTATTATTTATTTTGGTGGCCACCCCCTCTGTTTAGATAAGCCTATTGGGATGGTCTCCAGTCAAATTGTATTTTTTTTTAGCATCTTAGAATTCCTTTTGTTGACAAATAAATAACATTCATTCATTCATTCATTCAGATCATGTATATCTACTAAACGTACTCAATTTGTAGCGTTAAATGGAGTTTCTTCCAATATAGCTATTGTCAGACATGGTGTCCCCAAGGCTCAGTTCTTGGACCTTTATTGTTTCTTTTTTGTATATATATATATATATATATTAATGATTTAAATGTTACCATTAAATTTTCTGTTGTATACCACTTTGCTGTGATGACACAAATCTCCTTCACTTCAGCAAATCTCTCAAATCTCTTAACAAAAAGTTAATGTAGATCTATGTTCCTTTGGCACCGGCTTAATACCAACAAAATTGCTCTTAACCCTGGAAAAAATGAATATTTTATCTTTAAACACCCCTTCTAAGCTTGTTGATTTCGAAGATTTTTCCTAAGTAGTCACATTAAATACCTTGGAATTTTGATTGATTCTAACTTGAATGGGAAACCTCAGATTGATAGTATCACTGTCAAACTCAAGCGTGCCAATGGAATTTTATGTAAACTGAGACACATGGTACACAGAGAGACACCCTCGTTTCTATCTTACTTTTGTTTTTGTTTGATTCACACTTAAATCATTGTGCACAAGTATGGAGTCAGCCTGTATTTATGTATGTGCGAAGGATCATAGCTCTACAAAATTGTGCTGTTCGTTTGATGTGTTTTGCTGATTTTAATGCCCCAGTGGAACCCTTATTGCTGAATTGGGAATGTAACATTCTGTGTATCATGCTAACCTCCCTTCACGCTTACTTGACACATTTTCAGTTGTTGTTTTTTTCATGCTTACAATACACAATTATTGATTGATTGATTAATTGATGGCTTGACGATTTAGTTTTATGAGAATGTAGCGGTAAACACTCTTTATTGAAAGCTTTGTAGCACAACCTACTTCATGTTTGAAAATTTATGCCAGTTGATAAATCAAGTCATTGATTTCAGGAAAGTAATTATTGCGCAAATGATTTGACTGGATTGTTCAACTTGGGTTTGTAGAATTGATCAAAATACTCCTAATTCACAATCATGTTTGGATAAACTATGATATTTTAATTTAGAACAACAATTCATGATTTTAAATGATTTATGAATATATATTGGTAAAAATATCAATACTTCCAAAGTTCTTTATTCAATGGGAAGTGGATCAATGTATTATATATATTCCAATCGAATTTGTGATTGTCATTTGTTATTTTTCGCTGGTTCTGAGTCTTCTTATTGGTGTTCTCTTTATATTCAGCCTTTCTTAGTCAGGCAGAACCTGCGATTGTGTAATCCTTGCCCAAACTCTGTCATGAAAACTGCATGAGCATCAGGATTGTAAGCAATATTTTCCTCCTGACTCACTTTTATTAATAGGTACATCCCATAGTGGGTGACTAATATGTCAATAACCATCTAATATTATTACATTATAATATAAGTATAAAATACATCATTCTACAAAATAATTTGTAATCTACTAGTTTATTGATTTCCAAATTTCTTTTGGTTGTTAAGTTCTGTTTGATTGGTATTTTATATACCACATATATACATTGTGTGTAATATTCAGGACTGCAAGTTTGTTACTGAAATTAAAATACAATTTGCAATTAAAAAATCAGTTTCATTGAATAAGGGAAGTGAAGAATGTTTTGTAGTATGGAAGTGTAAAGTTGTAGAGAAATGGTTCTTTTGATATATATTTGGATTTTTTTATACCTCTATACATGCTTTTTTTTTACAAGCATAGCTTGTTTCGAGCAGGACCAAGTACTTAAAATTTAAGTGAAAATCGGTGAAATATTCTTAACATATATATTCATGTTGAGCAACAAGAAGAACAAGGCAGAGATGGGATTTTTTACATTTTTTCGAACGATTTTAATAAATTCTGACAAGATATTTTATATAAATAAAAAGTTTCAAGTATATGGATTGTACTTTCACCCTGCGCATACTTTTAAAATATTCCTCGAAAATGGCCCTTTTTCACCCTGTTATTCTTATGAAATGTATTCATATATAAAAAAGGACATGTATATTAAACATACATTAAATGCAATGAGGATATAGCATAATATATTCTACCTTTTCTACCTTAAAGGAACTAATTTTCGCGGGTATAAATTTTCACGGAACTTATTTTCGCGGCTGAAGGATTTTTACGAAATTCGTGGAACTTATTTTGGCGGTAAGCATGTCATGCGGAGGAGGGAGATCAAGAGAAAGAAGAACTATCATACTGTCTACTTTAAAGCTTAAAGTATCAACCAACATGTTTTCAAACAAAATAACATAAAAAAATTACAAAAATAATTGTTTTTCCGATTACAAGATGTTTATGATTTCGGAAACGGTTCGAATCTCAACTTAATTTCGATTTACTGAATTATGAAGCTGCAAACAGCGGATCAGAGTATCACTTGGTGCTAAAAATCGAACCAGTGATTTAGCGGTTTAAAGATCTTAAATTTCGTGGAACTAATTTTCGTGGTCAAGCCATTATTTTGTATTTTGCGGAACTTAATTTCACGGAAAGGACCAAAAAACGCGAAAATAAGTTCCGCGAAAATATGTTCCGCGAAAATTTGTACCCGCGAAAATGAGTTCCCTTAAGTTAGTTGATCAGTTCTTGTTCAATTCGCGTTGTAATCTTATTTTAATAAATAAATATTTGAGATGGCTCAGCACCCGGCGAAGCAGCTAAATTCAAAACGCTTAATGAATAATGATAAACAGTTTCACTAATAAACAATAGATTTCAATATCTCTAACTAAAATGACATATTCGAAAGAAGAGACTACGGAATAAAGCTAGTGCCCATTCTTCTTAACTCTCTTGCTAGAGAACTGGGAACTTGGCCCGTCGTCTGGCCCGTGGCCCGTCGGCTGGCCCGTGATAACATGAAGACTTACAGTGTTGGCCCGTGGCCCGTCTCTTTTAAGACTTTAAGGTTGTAAAGTGTTGAAAAATAACTAAGGTAAAACATTGGCAACCCGAGGTTCAATTTTCATGATTTTTATTTCAAGAAAACGACGGGCCACGGGCCACACTATAGAAAGCCTTATTAACACGACGGGCCAAAGGACGGGCCACGGGCCAGATAACGGGCCACGTTCCCAAACCTCCAAAACAGCAAAAACATATAGACTGGGTACTAAGTTTGTCATGTGTCCAAAAAACTAGTGCCCATTCTTCTGAACTCTCTTGCTAGAGAACTGGGAACTTGGCCCGTCGTCTGGCCCGTGGCCCGTCGGCTGGCCCGTGATAACATGAAGACTTACAGTGTTGGCCCGTGGCCCGTCTCTTTTAAGACTTTAAGGTTGTAAAGTGTTGAAAAATAACTAAGGTAAAACATTGGCAACCCGAGGTTCAATTTTCATGATTTTTATTTCAAGAAAACGACGGGCCACGGGCCACACTATAGAAAGCCTTATTAACACGACGGGCCAAAGGACGGGCCACGGGCCAGATAACGGGCCACGTTCCCAAACCTCCAAAACAGCAAAAACATATAGACTGGGTACTAAGTTTGTCATGTGTCCAAAAAACTAGTGCCCATTCTTCTGAACTCTCTTGCTAGAGAACTGGGAACTTGGCCCGTCGTCTGGCCCGTGGCCCGTCGGCTGGCCCGTGATAACATGAAGACTTACAGTGTTGGCCCGTGGCCCGTCTCTTTTAAGACTTTAAGGTTGTAAAGTGTTGAAAAATAACTAAGGTAAAACATTGGCAACCCGAGGTTCAATTTTCATGATTTTTATTTCAAGAAAACGACGGGCCACGGGCCACACTATAGAAAGCCTTATTAACACGACGGGAAAATGGACGGGCCAGGGGCCAGATCACGGGCCACGTTCCCAAACCCCTGAAACAACAACAACATATAGACTGCGTACTAAGTTTGTCATGTGTCCAAAAACCTAGTGCCCATTCTTCTTAACTCTCTTGCTAGAGAACTGGGAACTTGGCCCGTCGTCTGGCCCGTGGCCCGTCGGCTGGCCCGTGATAACATGAAGACTTACAGTGTTGGCCCGTGGCCCGTCTCTTTTAAGACTTTAAGGTTGTAAAGTGTTGAAAAATAACTAAGGTAAAACATTGGCAACCCGAGGTTCAATTTTCATGATTTTTATTTCAAGAAAACGACGGGCCACGGGCCACACTATAGAAAGCCTTATTAACACGACGGGCCAAAGGACGGGCCACGGGCCAGATAACGGGCCACGTTCCCAAACCTCCAAAACAGCAAAAACATATAGACTGGGTACTAAGTTTGTCATGTGTCCAAAAAACTAGTGCCCATTCTTCTGAACTCTCTTGCTAGAGAACTGGGAACTTGGCCCGTCGTCTGGCCCGTGGCCCGTCGGCTGGCCCGTGATAACATGAAGACTTACAGTGTTGGCCCGTGGCCCGTCTCTTTTAAGACTTTAAGGTTGTAAAGTGTTGAAAAATAACTAAGGTAAAACATTGGCAACCCGAGGTTCAATTTTCATGATTTTTATTTCAAGAAAACGACGGGCCACGGGCCACACTATAGAAAGCCTTATTAACACGACGGGCCAAAGGACGGGCCACGGGCCAGATAACGGGCCACGTTCCCAAACCTCCAAAACAGCAAAAACATATAGACTGGGTACTAAGTTTGTCATGTGTCCAAAAATCTAGTGCCCATTCTTCTTAACTCTCTTGCTAGAGAACTGGGAACTAGGCCCGTGGTCAGGCCCGCAGGCCCGTCGTCAGGCCCGTCCTTTTAAGAAGGTTTTGACCGTAGGCCCGTGGCCCGTCCTCTTTTCGACAAAAACTAATTTCACATTTGAAGAAAATGTCTAAGGTAAAACTCGTCAACCCAGGGCTTTCCTCTCACAATCTGAAAACCCACGGTTGCCACACTGGCATCCAGAATAAAGTTTTTCGAGAATTTGGACGGGCCACGGGCCTACGGTCAGATCCTTCATAAAACGACGGGCCTGACGACGGGCCTGCGGGCCTGACCACGGGCCTAGCTTCCAGACCCTTGCAATGAGTTATTTGCAAGTTATACAGTTAGTTTCCAGTTTCTTTAGTCAGAAGTTGAAAGGGCTGGGCTCTAGGCCCGTATGAGCACGGGCCTAGGTTCCAGGCTCTTTCAAATGTGGATAGATGGACTGGGTAGTGAGTTATTTGCAACCAACCAAACTAGTTTCCAGTCTTTGGTGGCAAACAGTTAAGGGTTTGGGTTCTAGGCCCGTCTTCACGGGCCTAGTTTCTAGACTCTTTCTAAATTGCAAAGGTAGACAACCACGGAACTAGCTTCCAGATTCCGTTCGCATAAAAGGAAAGCCTGGGAACTAGGCCCGTCCTCAGGCCCGTAGGCCGGATGTCAGGCCTGGCCTTTTAGCATGAGTAGCAAAACTGACATTTACAATTTCAACAATCAACTTTGATTATCTCCATTGACAACCACGGCCTCGCTTTCATGCCAAGCTTCGTTTTCAAGATGCATGTTAAAAGTACACATGTCAGCAAAGATTAGTGTGAGCAATGACGTAAAAGCTTATTGGACACCTGAAAGTAAATTCACCATGTCTACCACTATTTGAAGATGTTTTAGTAGCAAAGTTGACTTTTGCTCTTTGAAGCATCAACTTTGATCATCTGCGGTCAACTAAAACTAGGGTTAGGGTTTCTTAGATTGGCTTGAAGGAGAGTGCGTGGTCCCTCCATCGCCAAAATATTTTAAATGGTATAAGTAGCAAAGCCGACTTATATACATGAAAGCATCAACTTTGACAAACTTCTTTTTTTGAAATCAGTCATCCTTAACAGATGTGAGTATATATAAAAATATTTCAGCTCTCTGAATTTCTTTCTTTAACGATGTCTGAAATGTCAGAGGAAGTACTGGCAAAGTTATTTGAAAGCCCAGCGGAGGTTTACAGTAGTGAGGAAAGGTTGGCACAGGTTATTGCGGACGTGTTGTCTCCCCCTAAAGCACAATCGTTTCTTATTATCAGTTCAGACGAAGAAGAACAAAGTCAAAGTAAGCAAGGTTATGTAAAGTCTATGAACACATTTACTTTTAAGTATGATCATTTGCTCCTTTTGCATTCTCTTCTAGGATATGTAGGGACGGAGTTCTTCTACAATATTGTAGCCATGAAAGATGACAAAGTACTTGAAGAGTACATCATCTACTTTCAAAACAACCAAGTGAAAGGTAAAAGATGCAAGTTAGCACTTGACAAGTTATACAAGCATTATACCAGTACGTGCTATTTAACTTTAAAAATCATTTTATATAGATTCCGACAGTAAAAAAGAGGAGTGTATTGTCCCTCCTCCGCCGAACGACCTTGTATCCGAAGAAGAACAAAACAAAAAAAAGTAACTTTGAAATTGAACGGTGTTTTCTTTTTTTAATACAAGATCAAGAAATACAATACAAAAGAATCATCATTATCTAATTTCCCGAGGGGCTAGTATTGCGTTTGAATGCCAAAGATTCCGAACGCACCCTAAGCGAGTCTTTGTTTCTGCAAGGATGAAACGAGTATTCCGAGTCCTTTAGTATGCGAGACCAGCAACCTTTGCCGTACTTCGAGATGCCTCTGCACAAATACAAGTCTTCCTCTTTCGTAAATTTCACCCGAGTTTGTTTGGTTTGTTCGTTGACGACTTCTCGTTTTAACTGCACGTCCGAACTGATCAAAGACACCAACGATTGATTTCGTTGTTGTAAATTCTTTGTAACGTCTTTTCCGGCAGTAGACGGGATAGTGTCCGTTATTGTTATGTCGTCATCGTTGTCGTTACCATCGACGATCACTTGCAATGACGAGCTAGTGCACGTTGGTTGTTGTGATAAAATCGTTTCGGCTTGATTGAGTACACGTTCATCGAATGTACGAGCTGTGTCGTTTATCGTCCTTAAAACGTCCATCATGTCTGCACTCACTTCTTTTCGTTTATTACCGACTAGCTTTTCCATGCATTGTCTGCTACGCGAAGCAACGTCTCTGGACAGATTCTTTTGATACGACACCTTCGCCACGTGCGAACTGTGCTTTTGGTCTCGTGAAACAACTTCTCGTTCGGACGGAGTCAATCTTTCCGCACTCTCTGTTTCGACGATCTGACGATAACGAGTTGGATTGATGTACTTTCCGATGGCTTCGTGAACGAGAATGCTCATCGCAGTCGAGAATGCAGTGTATTGTTTACCTTTGTTTGTGACCAACAAGTAATCGCAAGTCGGGTTCAGTTTCGGTCGTACTAAGTCAATATAAAAATCAAGAATTTCTAAAGTCTCAGAGTCTAAAATAACAGTATCAAACAAATACCTATCGGAAGTTTTGAATTCTTTCTGATCGACGAAACCTCCGTTTGTCTTTGCCTTTTCTATCATTTCGATGGTCAAGTACTGATAAGTCATCGGTCTGGAGCATTTGACACGCACGAACAGATAGGTAGCGACAAATCTCGTTGCAAATGCCAGTTGCGATACGGACGGACTTCTTTCGGCGTCTTTACACTCCTGCAAAACGTCCCGAAAACGACAAATATGATAAGGGATAACGTTTTCCATTTCTTCCATAGTCGCCCAACTATTTCTTGCAATCAACGTTTCCAAATCGAGGTTGCGAGAATATTCCAGTCTCTTTTTCTTGCCCAGATTTTCTTTACCACGTCTTATGTATACTTCGGTCACGGCAAAACAACGCAAAGTACTGTCGGACACACCGTGGGCCTTTCGAAAATCCAATATGTCTGATATCGACTTTAAGTAATTTAAGGACGCCGAACTGGTAATTTTCCAATCTTCTTCCAGCATTTTCAGGAAATCCATGATGATGGAGGGCGTACCCAAGCAACAGTCGACAAATTCTTCCGTTAAAACAGATTCGGATTCGACATCGTCAATGCTGGCCATAAGAAACTTCATACATCTTTGTGCACATTGTTTCGCTTCTTTCTCGGATTTTCCTCCACCACAGGGCGTACAAAGCCACTCCAAGAAGTCCTTTCCAATGCCTTCGTTTACGGAAAATGCAGGCTTGTTGGCTGTGCAAATTTTCTTTTTCGTCGGTTGATAGGCGACTACTTCTTCCCTCTTCACGTCTGGTGCTTCGTCAAAATAATAATACCAACCGTGCTTCTTATCGATATGCTTCCGTAATCCTCGACTGCTTTTGAAGCCAACATGCAAACAGTTCTTTACTGGACAAATGTAGATGTTCGTATCACTAGGTCGCAATATCAACTTCCTTTTGTGTCTGGCTGCTCCATTGATTCCGACCCAGTTGACGAAAAGTGTTCTTTTTGACATCTTTTTATTTTGTAATCGATTAATTCCTCTCTTCTCCTTGTCATTTCTGTTCTTTAAACATCAGTCAACATTTTTTATACTGTTTAACGAATCACAAGAGAGTAATTTGTTTGTTCTTTCCACCAAAGAATGATCAATTCTTTTTGAAGAATAGAATCATTTGTTCTCTTTAAAACAGAATAGTTTGGTCCATATAAGTGAGAACAATATGAGAACGGCAAAGCGGAACATTTTGTTAGCAATTAAGCGCGTTATCAGGAACAAATAGGTCGTTTTCAGGCACTCCGTTTTGCTCTCCGCTGAACGGAACAAATCTGTCAATCCCAAAGGAACAAGAGTGCACGAAATGTACAACCATTATTTATAAAGAACACATTAGATCATTAAAGAACAATTAAGCGTTTAAAGCTGTGTTCATTCTGTGTTCACTGAAAATCTATTCTCAAGGGGAACCGAGCATGAAATTCACCGTAAATAACTTAACGAGTGAAAAGTATAAAGCTACGTTAAGGTATTTTAAGATATTTTCTTATGTTGTTGCCAGATCTACTTGTTCAAGACTTGTTCAATATTCTTCAAGATGTACATAGAGATTTTGAGTTCGATATGGGTATACCCATTGGGCACATTAATTAAAAAATCTCTTCAAAGAAGTTCATTTCTATGGAAATATATACAAAATTTCGATGAAAATGCTCTTCATCACAGCGATTTTTTGACAATTTTGCACACTGGGTAAGGTTATGATTAAGCTGTTATAAACACTTTTTTAGAAAACTCAACCAATATAAATTAAAGAAGCAGAGGTGATAAAAACAAAGAATTGGAAACGTATCATGATGGAGTCATTTATAGAATTGATTTTGCTACCTATTAATGATTGGAGAATTGGTTTAATTTCGATTTTAATCGGTAGGTATAGTTGCAGCATGTTGAACAGTTAAGGAAGACAATAAGACAAGGAATCTTTCGGAATTTTAATGTTTTATGGTAATGTCACAGTTTTTGTTATAGAATTTCAGAAATAAAAAAAATAATTTTGATAGAAGAAACCTGCTATGATAAGACTAAAACGTTTACTAAAGTTAATTTGTGGAATGGAGACAAAATTGTATGCCCAAATGATCATTTTTTGTATAACGTGAGTAAAGGGCAATATACACGGTACGATTTGTAGTATACAATTTGTAGCATGCTACAAATCGCATCGTGTATACACAAGATCGTTCAGAAAGTGAGTGATTCTACAAGTCGCATACTACAAAAAAAGTTTGAACATGTTTAAAACTATACGATTTGTAGTACGTTTTCAGCCAATGAGTGTGCAGAACACAAATGCGGCAAGTCATTTATGAAGAAAAAACAACATTTTTACGTGATTTGTGATCACTTTTCGAATGAAAATGGCGAATAAGGAAAACAAAATTTATGAAAATGAAAGTATCATGCAGGTCTTTAATGATTTGTCTTTTCAACCAAGAATAAGCTCATTTTTTTCTTTACTTTCGCGGGTTTTTTTTTTTTTTTTTTTTTTTGCGCTTTTTCTTTTCTTCCTCCTTTTTGGAAGTAGTTGCTACAATAATTGCACTCAGAACTAATACTCCCACGTCATCTTCTAATTTGGTTTTTTTATACTTTACAACTTGTAGTATCGTGTATACAGAAGCAGAATACTTTAAAAATCGTATGAGTACTACAAGTGATATACTACAAATCGTACCGTGTGCCCTTAAGAAGGTATATATCAAAATATTAAAACTTTCTAACATTCAGGATGTTTGAAAAAGCTTTGGTTTTGTTTATGATACATCGAATAACGTTTTCTCGGTTGTGCAGTTTGTAGAAAATTAGGCAAATGTATGCCTAATTTTCATTTATATATCATTATCTCGTAGACAAGGAAAGATAAAAATAAGGAATTAGTCAGAATGACTCAATGTAACACTAAGTTTTTTCTATATTTCATATCACAAACAAAAACATGGCATAAGGTTATGTTTTGTTGAAATTTATTAAGACTTGTCACGTTATTCAAATGAAAGACAACTTTTCTGGCTGTTTTTTTTTTTGTTTTTTGTTTGACATAAATCATTTAGTATGACTATATGTGATATATATTTGTTGTAGGAATTTATTTTTACTCAACAAGAAACTTTGGATACTTTAAGTCAATTGGTTTAAAGAATGTGAAGCCTTACCCGATCATTGGTAGCGGTCATATATTTTGGACTGAAAATGGTGCTACAAAAGACATGTTGGGTTATATTGAAAAATATGGAAAGATGTTTGGTATGTTTAGTGGGAGCACGCCAGAATTTGTTGTTGCTGATGAACAACTTTTGAAAGAAGTTTTTGCAACAAATTTTGAATCATTTGGTGGCCACATGGTGTACAAGACTGGAAACAAATATATGGATAGGAATTTGACAAATTTGATCGGTAATGAGTGGAGAAGGGTGCGAAGATTGTTGACTCCTGCATTTTCGACAGGTAAGTTAAAGGGAATGGCTGATGATATCAACAAGTCCTGTAAAGAACTTGTAGACATTCTCAAGACCAAAACAGAAAAGAATAAAGAGATGGATGTTAAATTTATTGGTGGGAATTTCACCTTGGATGTTATCGGTTCCACTGCTTTTGGTCTGGTTACTGATTCACAGAGAAACCCAAATAATCAATTTATAAAGAATGCGAAAATGATAATCCCATCAACAGAACTCAGTTTGCAAACCGTTGCTTTAATGATTGCAACTATTGTTCCTGGAGCACTGGATTGGTTTGCAAAAGTTGGGCTAAGTATAATTCCATCTTCCTGCATGGATTTTTTCAGTGAAATTTTTGACAAGCTATTGGATTCTCGAGAAAACCAAATCAACCAACGAAATGATTTCATGGCTTTAATGGCGAAAGCTTACAAATTAAACCAAGAGAACGAAGCTAATGAACAGTTTGAAAAAGGTCTTGACAAGGTTGAAGTCATTGCAGCTGGTTTTATATTTTTCTTCGCTGGTTATGATACTGTATCATCTGGTCTAGCAGCTTGCCTTTATCATCTGGCTGATAATGCCGAGTGGCAGGAGAAAGTGTTTGAGGAGATTCAAACAGTCGTGTCAGAAGATGGTGATGATTTAAGCTATGAGCACTTGAAAGACATGCCTTTACTGGAGATGTGTATTGAAGAAAGTCTGCGTTTAACCCCTCCTGCGCCGCTTAATGACCGAATTGCCACAAAAGATTGTTATCTCAATGATATTTTCATCAAAAAAGGTGTGTCAGCGTTTTATCATCCGTGCCTTGCTTACTTTACATCAAGGATCAAAGAAAATGTTTTTATCGAAGAAAAAATTTCGGATTTTGAAGAGTAATGTATTAAAACACCAAAATCCCATGAAAAAAGTTTTTCACCAATCCTATTTCTCAGCATTCCAATGATTATCTCTGCTTATCAAAAATCCGAAATTCATGACTTTTTATTGATTCAGAATTTATTTAATCAAATCCATTAAAATCGGAAGGGATGGGAACAAGTCACACTAAAGATTTTCTTAACCTTAAGAGTTGAACGTTTTTTATTTGGTGGTAATATATAACTGCTTGTAAACATAAATATTTTGTTAAGGTACGCATATTTGGATTCCCGTTTATGCAATCCACCATCATCCAGACTTTTACGAAGACCCGGAAAAATTTGACCCATATCGGTAAGTACAATTTTATTCAAGATCTCTTATGTTTTACAGACTTTAAGGAAAACTTCTTCATTGAAAGATTTCACTTAATATTAGATTCACAACTGAAGCAAAAGCTTCTCGTTCAAGTGTTACATATCAAGCATTTGGTGCAGGACCAAGAGAATGTCTTGGTAAAAGAATGGCCATCATGGAAATGAAGATGGGTTTGGTTCATTTGATCAGGTTTGAGAAAGAATGTTTTTGTTTTTCTTTGTAGTTTTATTTTTGGTTGACCTACCGCCGGAGATATCTATAGCCTTGCAAGGTCGTCCGAAAGCCAGTGTGCGAATTTTTTAAAAGATCCTTGCGAAGGAGTGTATATCTATGATAATATACCCACTATTTCGTTAAAAATGTTCTTCACTGCAGCAGTGGCAAATCCAGAGGGGTTTTGACAACGTTGAACCGTTATGGGCGCCCAAAAAATGTGCCGAAACATTTTCATTGCGGCAGTGACGTTTTGATTATTTTGCCCACTGGGAAAACCCATTGTACAGTTGATGATCTATGTAAATGCCAGAATGTGTAAATTCCGTCAAATTACTAGAATCAGTAGATGATCATCTTTGAGTGCTCATATTGTGTGCTTATTTTTTTAGGTCTTTCAAATTTTCGTTATCAGGCGATCGTGGTGAAAAGTTAAGTTTGAATGCAATCGGTGTCTCGAAAGCTTTGATAACCTTCCATTTGCGTCAGTAAATAAAGTCAATACCGATTTCCTACACGTTTTTCGTCCAGAAGAATGTTTTTAGAATAGAAGCGTCAGATTTGGTACAAGCTGAAACTCACTTAATAATACTAATTTATCATTAAATTTATTTATAAATGTTTTACGCAAGGTGCAGTCTTAAAGTCGCTTAAAATCGTCGTAATAACCAGGTGTGAACCAGGCTTTATAGTCGAATATAAATATAAACTCGACAGCTGATTTTGACAACGACGTATTTAACGATTTAGTATTGTGATGAGGGAAGCAAAAATTTGTATCAGTTTTAAAAGACTGTGTCTGGCAAAGAGTGAGGCTTGCAGGAATAACTCAGCATGGAACTAACCCAGTGGACAATTTTATTGAAGAACCTCTGCGAAGGATTGCGTTTCTAAAGAAATATACGCACTATTTCAACGCACTATTTTCAACGCACTATTTTCAATGCTCTTCATCCCAGTGGCATTTTGACTATTTAGCCCACTTGGAAAAAATATTAAAAACTAAAAAAAAGTATATTAATTCTTAACTCTAGGTCTAAACAACATTTCGAACGGAAATACCGTATTCATCGAACAATGTGGATATGTAGAAATTAATTGTAAATAATTAGAAGTAGAAAATTTTTGATTGATTGATTGATTTATGCATAATTATGCCACTGTATTTATATTGTTACTGTTAAAGTTGTCAAACCTCCATAATTCGAACCTCCATAATTCGAACTTCCGTAAATCGAACTGTACATAAAATTGAACGTTTTTTTTTTTCGGTCCATCTGGTGTTCGAATTAGAGAGAGTTTATTGTAAAAATCAAAATTATGTATAGTGTGTAAGTAAGAAATTTTATCACTTGTATATGCTGATAGGGTGTGATGATGAAATGATAATTATTCAAAACACCAGGTGTTTTCAGTGTCTTCTTAGCGAGGTGCTTTGAAAGTACCAGCTCACTTGGCAAGATCAAATATAGATCTCTGTATGATTTCTCCTGCCATGGGTGATTTTTAAAAGGTTCAATTTTAAGCTCCTTTGATGTCCTAAATGTTGGACACAATGATTGCTTCATTGCTTCGATCATTTTCTGTTATAACTTCGCTGAATTGCTGAATTGCTAAAATCTCTCCCACCAACTATCTCGAACTTCCCACTATTTCGAACTAATTCGTTGTCTCTAGCGACGAATTACAGTTGTACTCTCCAATACAATTTCGACTTGGGTTAAAAATAAAGAGAAATATTTCAAAAATTTGGAAGACAAGTTTCAGCAAAAAGAAAAAATTAACAGAAAGTTACTTTGAACAACTTGACAGTAGTGTTGCAGTGGTTTCTCAAAAAACCGGATCTCGTCCTTTTTGATTGATTGTTCGAAATATTGGGACCCGACTGTATTTCCTTAAAACCCAAAGGATAATTAAAACAAAACAGGTTCGTGAAATGGAATCTAAACCTACTGCTAAATAAAATGCAGCAACTTTTAGGAGTTGGTTTCCTCACGAAGTCTTTCAATTTCGTTCAGGATATTCTCTGTTTCTTTCTCTGTTTGATGGTACTTGGTATTCATTTTTTTTTCTCTGCTCCAAGCTTTCTCACTCCATCAACTAATTCTCCGACATGCGTTTGTCTGGCAAGCAGTTGGTTTTTGGCTTCATGAAGATCTTTTGCCACCACACCAAGTTCAGCTTGAAGATTTTGTGTTTTCTCACATTCAACGAAGTAATTTCTTGCAAGATCTTCGCACACAACAAAATGTTCATGTTCTGACCCTTCCAATGTTGAAATTAATCTTTCTTTCAACCAAACATGTTTTTTTCTCACTCCTTCCTTCTGTATTGTACGGCGTACATGTTTCGAAAACATATTTGCTGACGTTCTCTATTTACAACCACTGGTTTGATTAAAAGCAGAAATTACGCTTTTTACTGATCAGTGACAGGTCTTGTACGAAAGACGATTTCGTAAAGACTGATTCAAACGGTTTATATGACGTTAAATATGATTTAGAAAAGATGACGTCAAATTTCATTTGATCCAAATAAGACAATGCTTTGATGATTTCCGCGAAAAAATTTACTCCATCAAATGTACGATAATTCAAATGAGGAATTCAGTGTAATAAAATTTCTTTTCAATCCTAAGTGTTCAATAGATCATTAGCATGTTCACTTTCCTGTTCTAAATAATTCAACTTTCCTCTACAGCAAATTAAATAATGTCCAAAATATTAATTTGGAATTGTAGAGATTTCATTCGGTGGACCATATTGCTAAATGTGCTAGAGTTAAAAGACAACTAAGGACTTAGGAAAACGGAATTTAAAAGCGAATTAAAATTAGTTGGGCTCGAATCCCAAAACATTTCTAGCGACGTAGTATAACAATGAGATCGAACATTCATTCATTCACATCGAACATTCATTCGAACATATTGAAGTGCAAATCCACGATCTAAGCGAGTAAGTAGCTGGGAGTTGGCTCTCCCACCCGCCGACTTGCGGCTAGTAATATTGATTTACCGCCAAAGATACGTATAGCATTGCTCTAACTTGCACGAAATCCAGTGTGCAGTCAGTCGATGGCTCCTATGGGCTGCTGATACGCTGCTTTTAAAGCACATCGGGGTGGAGTATCGAGATACGGCATGACTGGACTCAATATACAGCGATAAAGAATAGAGAAGAGTTGTTACTGAATTAAGGGACTTTCTTTTAAAAAGAGGGGAATACAAGACATAAGCTTCATATTATTCATATTCATATGAATCGCTTATAGATATTCCAATGATTACTTGCACGACGTAGGGTATGGATTCTTTTCTTGGACGATATTTATAGGCAACCAAGGTCAGACATTATTAGTAATGTTGCCTAAAAAATGATCATTTTTTAGTAGTAATGTTGCTTAATTTGTTGCTGATAGAAAATATATAAATGTCCCGTCTTGAAAACCTTTTTGCGCGAAAGTCTAGGACATTTAAATCATCACATAGAGCGTATAACCTACTACTCCAACCTAGTGTAACAATTTTAAATAATGTGTTGTAGCTATGCTAGTGCTGCATCATTTCAAAATTTCATGTTACTAATTTATCCAAGATCCTTGTAGTATTGTTGCTTAACATTTTGAAAAAATTACGAGTGTTGCTTATGAACGTGTTGCTTTTAAAAAATAACGTGTAACAATCAAACATCGAAGCATAAAAATGTTTTGATTGATATTCAAAAATGATAAGCTCTTATACTAATTTCTGAACAAAATTCATTTCTCATTTCCGTTTTGCACCTAAAATATGTTCGCCATTTTTTCGTAACACTTACATAACAACTATTCATGCGTGGAAAGATCAATTAGCTCTTTGTTGAAACAAAGTAGAAGTTTTTCGCATTCACAGCGGCATACTAGAACTCATTTTGAACATATAGGCGTTCTGTACACTTGAAATCAAATATGGTCAAAATTGCAAGTTCTTTTAAACCTTGAAATTATTTACGGGACCAAAAAATTATGATTGATGGGTAACTAAAATTGGTCTCCAAATTAAACGTGATGTGAGATTCAATCAAGGAAGGTTATTTTGAATATGAATATACTGACTGCATTTTATGGCTATGTACAGTTGTGGTTATGTGTTATCATAATATTCGTCGTCGTTCCAGCTTGTATCGGAGAAAGCGAAAAGCCACATTTTCAGGTAGGTCGGTGTGTCATCATGCAATCTTGGAAATAAAACAGGATCACGCATGCGTCAAAGGTGTTGAGGGTCTATCGAAAAACAGATATTTTTTTCAGTATTAGATTAAATTGATTAGGCACGTTTTTCTATATTAAGTAAATAAATTCTCTTTCACAAATTAAGCTCTAGCCTCTAGCTATCTTTTCATAGAAACTGATAAACATGAAAAAGGTATTCCCTCCTTTCCTGTACACAGATTCTTAATAAGGGCTTCTATCTGTTTGCACAACCTCGTACCCAGGATTTCTTGCCTTTTCGATATATGGACGGCGACGAAGTATATCGAAAAGGCAAGAGACCCTGGGTACGAATGCTTGCAATCAAACTAGAGCTGTAGCGTGTATATATTGCTAGTTGTCGCTGAAACGAATAGTTTCAAAAATTAACGACAATTTGAAAGCACATGTCAGCCTATGGTGGCAACCTCGCTACAAACATAATTACGTCGCATAATTTAGGGGCCATGTGATAAATGGACCTAAAGTAACCATGTTTTCGTCGCATATTTCGATTCCATCGATGTAAAAATTAATTGGATATTTTCTTCAAAAATGCGATGAAAATTTTTGAATCCAACGTTTTGAAACACACTGTAGACCGATAGGTGATTGTGGTCTTATGTAATTTTAAGCACTCATTCATTATGTCACATCTCATATAGCTTTGTGTTGTATACATTATTATTCTAAAAGTATTCATTTCACAGTATCATTCAGAGCCGGGATTTGAACCACTACCAACTATCACGCTTGTATTACCAACCCAACATCTTACGAAGTGAGCTGATACACCCTGCACATTTCTACCGATTTCGACGGACTTGACATATGATTTTTCATTGCAATTATGCAAGTTGGTAGCAATTACATTGACAGAAATAACGGCTAGTGAACGCTGAAAACCAGCAGTAAAATGAAAATAATCTGAAAAGACATGTATGAAATTCAAGAACGAAACTGAATGGAAATGTGTTATATATTATCTTTGCATTGATTACATTTCACACTGCGCAGTCTATACGTCACTCATACACTTATGTGCGATCCGGATTTATCGATCCTAATTTTACCGGCCCTTATTGGCGATATTTTGAGAAGCGACGCAAAATTAGGGCAGGCGTTTGATTAAGTCCGGAGAATTAAGGCCGTTTTTTTACAATAAGAAATATCAAAATAACGCCACTTATTTTTTCTGAATCGTAAAAATATCTCTCCATGTGTTAATCGCCTACATGAAGGTGAACTTTAAAGTATCCAAGCCGGCATGTTTTTTAAATAATCACTGTGATGGAGTGCATTTCTATAGAAATATAAACACAATTTCAATGAAAATGCTCTTCGACGATTTTGCCCACTGGGATAAGGTACATTTTCCACTTATCCCCAGCTGTAGTTCAAACTCGTTTCATGCATTTGATCACTTACTCATATGTTATTAATACCGTTTGGAGTTTAACAATACGACGCATCACAGATGAAAGATTTTGAATTCATTCTCCCTCTGTTTTACACCTACATGGTTTAACTCGATATCCTCTATTTCAAATGAAAACAGAGGGATTTCCAGGTTGATATAGCGAGGATAAAGTTACTTTGAGACTGTAATTTTTTAGGTCGATCACACTGCTGGCAAGTTAGACATTCAAGCGACAAAAGAAACGGCTGACGTCACGTTTGGTAATGATAAAGTCGACCTGTTGTTAAAACCAGGTGATACAGTTGTTCCCGTGATTTCAGTGTCACATAAAACCGGTGCCGAAAAAAGCGATATAACCGAAGAAACTGCAACACCACAAGTAAAAGAAGAAATACAGTCGAATAACACAAAGCTCGATTCATCACGGCTTGACAACGGCGCAAAAAATGCGACGGAAAACACGACACTTTCTAACGTCAAAAATGAAAACACGTCCGACATCACGTGGAAAGGCCGTTTGAATCATAAAGCAGACGAGCACTCCACCACAAGTGTTTTAAAAACACTGGATGAAATTAAAAGCTTAATGACTCAATCAATTCATAAAGACGAATCAACTAATGAAGAGTCTCAGCGTTTTGGTAGTCATGACAACTATTTAGATGCTGCAAACGCCATTATAAAAAAAGTAGAGCAACAGCAAGGAGCGTCATTATCAAAATTTTCCGAAAACAATCTCGAAGATAACGATTATGTTGAGAGGGCGCAAGAAATTTTGAACCGCTACAAACAAATGGAAAAAAAGAATTCTTCTACAAAGTACATTGACGAGGGGGCGGGTGATGGGATGGCAAAATACGACATTACGGCGTTAACAACTAATACCAAGTCGCAAGATACGACGCCCGTTCAAACAAATAATACATCTCAGGAAACTGCGCCCAATCAAATAATAACGCCTGTACTCCACCTTCCCAGTAGCAATGATTCTGACATGCATAACCATACCAAAAACGGATTGCATAATAAGAACTTTACTATCGTCCCATTAAAAAACCAAAAAATATCTTACGAATTCAGTAAACTGAAAGGGAATTCACCTCGATTACTCTCCACTACACATGTAAACGAGAACAAAAAAATCATGAGTGAGAATGCTACTCAATCTGATCAAATAGAAAAAAAACAACGGCAGACGAAAATGGAAGTTGTTGAAAGTAAAAGTGACGAAACAAAAGATGCAGGTTTTGTCAAAGTAAACAATACCGAATCCAAATCCGAATGGAAGGAGGACACCATGAAATTGATTGAAAATCCCGATAAAAATTCCGATAAAAGTTCCGATACTTCCGATTCGTCCATTTCTAAGAAAGGAGAGCATAAGCCGTCACCAGACAAATCTGTTGGAAAATCAAAAGATGACAGTACCGACATGTCGGAACGAGCATATGCATCAATTGATATTGATCCAGACGCCGTGAGAAATGCCACTTTAGAAAAACAAAGAGTCATGAATGAAAAAGTTGCTGAAGAAAAGAAAAATCCATCACAAGAAGAGGTAAAAATCTTTTCAGTAATTAAAAATAGATGGATGAGCTTTATGACGTCTTGTAAGGTAGATATGGCGAAGATTTCATTTGGATAACTGAGACAAATCCACTTGCAACACTCCTTCTTTGTGTTTCATGCAAAAGTTGATCTATGGACAAGCAAAATTTGTAGAGTACAAAAGAAATTTTATGAAGCTGTACTCCTCCATTTCAAAAAATGTTCTCCTCCACATTCTTCAGCCACCCCTTTTAAGCCTTTTAAGCCCTAGGAAATAATCCTTGATTTTGATTCGACAATTTTCTAGATTTACGCCACGATTGACAACAACTTGACACGTAACAAAACAAAAGAAGAGCTGGAAAATGCTACGCGAGCTTTGAACCATACTGAAGAAAAACAACAAACAAAAGAATGGAAACATTACGTTTATCATGAAGACAAGAACGATGAGAAGAAGTTACATCAACATCATCTGAAAAGATTAATAGCCTGGGCACCAGCAAAATCTGAAAATGAAAACAAAATCAAAGGCAATAAATTACCTCGTTACCGAACCCACCATAAAAAGACCAAAACTGGAAATGATGGTGAGACTGGAGACGAGATTGGTTTGAGTAGTTCCGGAAAACTTCACAAAGAAGAGATTAAGGAATACAATAATGAAAAAGAGGCTGATGGACGCAATGAAAAAGAGGCTGATGGACGCAATGAAAGCGAAAATGAAACAGAAGCTAGTAAGATTAACAGTGGAAAAGCAAACGAGTTTTTTAAAAGCCAAGAGGAAATGGAATCACATGCGTCTTGCCGAGATCTTAAAAACTGTGAAAAGAGGAATGGGGACGAGCAAAGAACCAACAATACAAAAACTTTGTCTGAAAAACAACAAGAGGCTGAAGTTGTTAACGAGGCGAAGGTGGAAAATCAAGAGACCGCTACAGAAGCAAAAGTTACCCAAGCTGCATTGCAACATGCTAAGAAACTTGCCAATGACGTTGCTAGGGAGCTAAATAAAACGGATATTGATCATCATGACAACATGACAAGCAAAGTAGAAGTACATGATGCATCTGCTGATCATCAAGACAGAGAAAGCACTACTCCTGCAAGTTTACATAAAGCTGAGCATTCGAATGATATAACTGTAAGCTCCAATCAGAACGATACGATAGATGCAACTGTAAAATCCAATCAGAATGGAGATCAGGCTGTAAAAACCAATCAGAATGAAAGTGAATTGAAATGGAATGCAGATGCCAAAGAGAAAGAATTGAAGAGTATCAAAAAAGAAGAAGAAGATTTAACACAGGAAGAGAAAGTCAAAATGGACCATGAAAAAGACTGGAGCTTAGATCACGCAAGCATGAAATCACATAATCATTCCAACGCAGAAAAGAAAAATACCACAAATAATCACACCGTAGAAGAGACAGACCTATTACCAGCGAAAAAAAACCACAATGGAGAAGAGACAGACTTATTGTTGGCGAAACAAAAACACAACGTAGAAGAGACAGACAAATTGCCAGTGAATTCCACACAATCATATAACAATGAAAATAATAACTCCAAAGAACCAGCCAATCAAAGTAAAGGCATTTTAAAATCTACCAATGAAAATGTGAAACAAGTCGACGAAAAAGAATTCGGTAGCTCCTCCTCTGAAGATCAGAAAAACCGAACATTACATGAGGGCAGCAAAACAGCACCCGAAAGTTACGCCAATGAAAAACCCGCTCTGAATAAAGTGAATTCCATCCTATACAATGGCGAAGAGAAGGTCGAGGAAACATACGGAACAAGTGACAAGCACATGGAAGGTAAAGGGAATGACCAGATCAGCGCATTTTCTGCAAAGCAGTCAGACGACGAATTTCGAGATGTGAATAAAATCAGAACCTCTAAAGACGAGGACACCACAAGCAAAAGCAATGATCTGGAAGATATGATCACAATCGAAACTCAAGAAAGAGAGAACACACCTGCTAAAAAGAAGAAAAAAAGAAAGAAGAAAACACATTTGAAGAAACTTTACAGCAAAAAGAAAAAGAAGACAGTTTCAGCGAAGAAAAAACACACGACAAAACAGGAAGACCACAAGCAGAGTGTTAAAGAAGATGTTCAAAAGAAAAAAGATCGGTTGTTTGCACTGTCTCAAAAAGAATCTTCAGATGCTGAAAAAGTGTTGAAAACTTTAGAAGAAAGTTCTGGTGGAAGTAACAGCAGCACGAAACAGACACTTCTCTCAATGGCTATCAACGTTGCCAAACCAATAGCAGCACAGCAACAAACA
Organism: Turritopsis dohrnii; assembly: GCA_027922465.2. Lineage (NCBI taxonomy): Eukaryota > Metazoa > Cnidaria > Hydrozoa > Anthoathecata > Oceaniidae > Turritopsis > Turritopsis dohrnii. Next base: position 332,103 of record BQMF02000365.1, on the reverse strand, counting down.
GCGCAAAGTGTCCCGACGGGTGACGCCACAGTACAACAAACAGCACCACAAGTGCAACAGAACTTAAGTTTAGCGAACGCCCAGCCTTCAACAACAGAAAACGCGAGACCAAACAAACAAGGTAGCGATTTGAAGGAGACATCAGAAGATGTTTTTCCCCAAGTAAAAAATGACAACCAAATTTCTTCAGTGAAAAACGCTTCAAAAAGCAGCAAGGAACAATTTGAATTTTTAGAATTGGATCCACCAGCAGTCACTGAAAACCATTTGGATCTTGGAAAGACTGGGGACACTCCTGGTATGTTCCCAGCAGAAGTCAGGAAAGAGATGCAGGATAAGCAGATCAATGCACCGAGTCTAGGTCAACTGGAGAAGTTGAAGAAGGATAGTAAGCACTATACCAAACCAAAACCTACAAAAGATCAAGGTATGGGAAGCAACTATGCGGAAACAATAAATGAAGTAACAAATACAAGCAATACTGAACAACGGCATCTGCAGGGTAACAGCGAGCGACACAACGAAGAAGAGCATAAGAAGGAGGAGAGTGATGATGCTAATATATTAACAAATGATGTGAGCAAAGCAATGGAAGAATTAGAAGCATTGATGAAGGAGAAAACAGAAGAGGTGAACAAAATTGCGAACGAGAACTCAAAAGAAAAATCGATCGAAAACCAAACGGCGGAGAGTGTTCTGAAAGAACTAAACAACAACGGTGAAGAACAAAAGAAACCGTCAAAGTTGAATTTTTTGGATCCAAAACATTTAAAACCACTTGAAGATGATCCAATCAAAGCATTGGCGTTATTTCGACGAAATGTTACTACTGATGCCGATACAGAAGACTTTGAAGAAAGTAACAAGAAGATGGAGAGTGAAGTAGGAGAGAAGAAGAAATCCAAGAGAAAACATCGATTACATCACAGCAGACATCGGAATCGATTAGCAGATAAAAAGAAGACAATCCCTACAGAAAGAAATATTGAAGAGATCTTGAAAGAGGCTAACAACTTTAAACTGATCGAAGAAGAAAGGTTAAATCACGCCAAGGAAGCTGACAATAAAATCCAAGAAAAGGTAGTTGAGAAAATTCTGTCCAAGTACGTATACGCGAGTGAGCTATTGAAGAAAAAACTGCAAGAATTGAAGGAGCTTAATAGAAGAAGTAATGAAACCAAAGAAGATGTTAGTGTGGGCAAAGAAGATGTTAATGTGGGAAAAACATCTCCAATGAATGAAACGTCGGCAGATTTTTATATAAAGGAGTCAACTAATGCGACAAACGTCGATAAATCGTCAAATAAAAACGACGCCGGTATGACACCTGCTGGAGACCAGAAACATCGGAAGGAGAAGGAAAAAATGAAGCAGGCTTTATCATCATTGGAAAATCATGAACATAAGAATAAAAAGAAGGGAAAGAATCAAAACTCGAATGAAAAGGAATATAATGGAGATAACAACATGGAATCTACAGACGGTCATTCATTTGGACAGCAGACTAATCAAATGGACGGTAATTCATTTGAACAACAGACTGACCAAAGGGAAAATAACGAAAATACGACCGCTGACCATCCTGACGAACAATTCACAAACTACCTTGTCGGAAATGCACCAGATAGCAGCATTAAAGAGACCTCTGAAGAAGTGTATAATGTGAATACCAACAACAATGGAGGAGAGCCAGCAACAAAGGAGGAAACCTCATCTGAAGTTGTTGATAACAAGATGTCACCAGATAAAGACGACAAAGAATTGAATGAAGTTAACAAAGAAATCGATAGCATGAGTGACGAAGTCCGTAAAATTGAAAAACAAACACAGGATAATTCTTCGACGTTGTCATGGAAAAATGACGTCATGCTTGAAAATAAGACTGAGAGTGCCTACGAGGCTAATGTACCCGCAAACGTAACAGAGACTAGTAACTCTAACATAGATGCACATGTTGGAGCAAGTTTACCAACAGATCAGGAAGCTTTTAAAAATGATACTAAATTTTCTGAAGAAAATTCAAAAACAAACGATCAAATCAAAACACCGGACAAATCAAATGAGAACGAAGAAAAGACACCCACTGAAAGTAAATCGTCATCAGATGATGTAAACAACACAATAGCCAAGGCATCAGATGATGTATTGAATACAACCACAGTTGAAACTCAAGCAAGTCAAGAGAAGAACAAAAATATCGAGAAAGATGTTGAACAAAACACAGATGAAAGTTCAAAGAACACAGAACCTCCAGCAGAAGCAAGCTCAGATATAAATAAACAAAGTTCTCAGAGCAGTTCTCCTCCTACACAAATGAACACTTCTGAATCACCAGAAGCATCTAATATTCTCTCGCAACAGGGCCAGCAAGTAGTAGACAAGTCTAATAACACTGACTCAAGTGCTTCTACACAGGAGATTCAACAAGAAACAGATGCTTCGAAAAATACCGAACAAATCACAGATGGTTCGAAAAATACCGAACAGATGAATGCCAAACAGAATGATCATTCGTCGCAGACGTTAAAAGAAAATATGGATAAAATGCAGAATAAAGACGATGAAAGTACGAACACATATGACGTTAATAAAAATACCGATCAACACGAAACAGATCTTGAAAAGTCGGCAACCGGTCAGGAAGCTGACAATAAACATGGCTCGGAACAAGAAGAAAAACAAGCATCCATGACAACAGAAGAATCAACAAATGATTTACAGAAGCAGTTTGAAGCAGGGCAAATGCAGCAAGCAGACCCGCAGTTACCCACGCAAATGCAGCAAGCAGATCCGCAGTTATCCGCGGGTGTTTCTGATAGCAAAGACGAACCGAATGGCAGCGAAGCAGTTAGCAACTCACAAGACAAAAACAGTAAACAAACAACTGAAGAAAGTAGTGATCAGAAACAAACCTTTCTTACCAATGGTGAGGAAAGCACGTCTCCGAAAGAAAGCAGCAACAAAGGGAAGAGTCGTGAAAAGAACGAGGTGAAAGAAGGAGCAACATCACTGGAAGACAATCAGCAAATTATCGATGTTGATAAAACAAACCTTGATCAAAGTGACCAGAAAATGATCAGTCAACTAGCAGAAGGGAAACAAGAGCAGCCAAGTGATCTGATTAAAGAAATCAAAGCTGATTTCGATAAACAGTATGAAGTAAGTGATGAAATGAAAGAGTACACACAGAAAGAAAGGGAAGCAGCAGAGAAAGCACTGGAAGATATGAACAGGTTGACGCAGGAGGGCGACTACATTGAGAATAAACCAGAGGTGCACCACGACTTGAGACATCATCATGAAAAATCACCACACGAAAACTCGATGTCGGTCAGCACGAATAGTAAACACAAGGAAGGGAGTAAATTGGAGACGGGAAACATTTCGGATCAAAAAACAGAATATGCAAGTACAGTAGAATACACACCAACGCTTAGCAGCCATATTGAAAAGGAGGAATATAAACCAACGGCTGGCAGCCATCTTGAAAAAGAGGAATCATTACATCCCACACTTGGTATTGTACCGAACAAAGCTAGTGAAGAGACAGCTACAGATTATGTTCACGCTGCTTCTGATGACGAAACTCAACAGAATGGTAAGCAAATCAAACACGATGAGGAGAACAAAGAATCGTCTAGCAGCACTAAAGAGGAGAGCAACGAATCATCTGGCAAGACCACTGACGTCACAAAAATCGCAGAAAACAAAGAAGATTCGAAAGCAGCAAAACACGAGGGAGATCAAAACAAAAAAATAAAGAGTAGTGAAAATTCTTCTTCCAATCACGATGGAGAGAAAGCTGGTAGAACCACCGAAGATTCATCAAAATCACAAAAAGAGAGCAGTGACGAAAAAAACAACAAAAGCGAAGATCTTCTAAATTTGGAAAATTTAGCAAAACATTTCACAAACAATGATTTAGCTGAATTGTTTACGAATCGAAGTAAAAATGACACTTCTGATGAGAAAGCACTTGAGGCAGCTACGGATGCCATTTTAAAAACAAGTGCATTAATGAAAGATATGAAAGCCATTGATCAAAAAGACAGTAAACAAAACTTTGCTCATCAGACCACAGTGGATCCATATTCCACTTTTAAAAGATCTATAAGAAGATCGAAAAAATATAAATTCGGTTAACAGATAGCCTAAGAAGTATCTAACATGCAACAGGTAGCTAAGAAGAGGAAAGGTTATCTCAGCTCCCTTACCAGTGGGCAAATTTGTTGAAAAACCACTGCAAGGGAGTGCATTTCTCTAGAAATATACACACTACTTCTTCTATAAAAATGTTCTTCATCGCAGAGTGCTTTTTGACGATTTTGCCCACTGTGTTCGTGATCAAATTAGGAATTTCGAGTTGTTTTCTCAAATATGTGAACAATCAGTGCATCAAGAGGAAAGGAGGCAGTTTATGATGATGTAACGTCTTTTTTGCTCTCCTCCGCAAAGGTTTTTGTTCTATTTGCACAGTGATGTGATGCCTAGGAATACTCAGATAGAAGAATTAGTTTCCGATATTATATTTTTGTGTTTTTGAAATAATGTAAGGTGAACCCTTTTGTTTTTAGTATGTACAATGTGAAGGATGTTTTTGTAAGGTTTTTTGTACGTTTTTAGTTAGGATGACATACTGACTGATAAAATACTGACTCATCAGTTATGCATTGTCCATGAATCAAAATCAGTGACTGTCTCACTCCTTCCACATATTTTCGTTTCGCCGTTTGTTGGAAAATGAATAGTAGATTCGAAGGTTTTAATTATGATTGATTGGTCAATTTTAAACAAAAGCCTCCCCTCGAGTTGTTCCTTTTTAAAGTATTGTACCATGTGTTACGTGTTTCCACTTTAACTATCCTATAGATATGTGTTACATGTTTCTACTTTAACTCTCCTAAACATATGTCGACTGAACTCTGCCACAGATACTTCCGCCGTGCGTGAGAATTTTATATGACGAGCCAAAAGAGAATTATCATATCGCAGAACTGATGATTTATGTTAAAGTTAGTATAGATGATGGACACAAGCTTTCGGTCAGGACAACTAGTCAGCACGTCAATCAATACATAACATTGTGTAATTTTCTCTATAAGCCATATTATACGGCTAGTCATAAATTATACAAATAACAATATAAGCGAGACGTTTTATCGGCAAAGTCTCGTCCGTCCGTAATAATCTAAGGCGTTTTTTAAATACAACCGCCAGAAGGGCGCAAACCAAGTGACAAGACTGAAGATATTAAAAATAGTCTGCTAAAAAAATGAACAAATGAAACACAAGCCTTCCTGCATGTTGAAAAATTTCAATTGATTGCTCAAAATTTATTATTAAAAAATAATTTTCAAAAACTCGACTTGAACCAAAATAAAGTAAAAATATTGAAAGAAAAAGTGATAAATAATAATACTAAAACATAAGTGAAATAAATAGGAGTGATTTTAAATGCATGGTGCCATCATAATGGTATAAAAACATTTATCCGGGCGGGAGGGAAGGCATTCCGAATTTTTATTTGGGTTTGGGTGTGGACGGGTTCAAAACCCCAGAAATCCTGCCCTACGTGGATCTCCAACCCGCATAGCAAATGTCCTCAAAACAGTCAAAAAATATTTACCAACATGGAGCGTGATGGAAAGAGAGCCAGTCATACTGCACCAGATTAAACAAGACTCGATTGTACATACAATCAGTGAGAGTTAGGAGTCTTTTTCTGTTTGAAGGAATGAGAATATCCATGAACATTGTCTCGTTCTTCTCAAAAAACCGAAAGACTTTTAACCATGATAAAAAAAAGATAACAGTGATAAATAAACTAACCCAGTGGACAAAATCGTGAAAAAGTCACTGCGATAAAGAGCATTTTTATTGAAATAGTGTGTATACTTCTATAGAAATGCACTCCTTCGCAGTGAATTTCAACAAATTTGCCGCAAGGAACATGTTTTATAGCATAAACAGGATGAAAGGTACATCATTTGATGGTTGTACCACACCCAAAGAAGTGAGAGTAGTTTGCAGTGATAACAACTTTAGAGACTGAACACAGCTCGGTTATTCAAACACATAATACAGGTTTGAAAAAATAGTAATGGTGATAAGCGAGTTTACTGATCACACATCAACCTGATGTCTTTACTGGAGCGCTGTCGTTGTACGTGCATTGCTTGTGCTCGCTTTTGTCGACTGGTTAAGTCCTTTTGAAGAGGCTGCAATGTTGGTAAACAAAGAGGTACTTTCGGTTTTTGACTGATCAAATTTACAGCATAATTTGGTGTTTCGTTAGCTCTGCCAGATCTACGAGAAAGATGGCGGCAGAAAAATGGTGTAATATATTTTTTGATTAAGCATTTTACCCAACCTCGAACCCATGATCTTTTGCCTTTTCGATATACGGATAGCGGTGCAAAAGACCCTGGGTTCGAGGTTGGAATTTTACCGTAAAAGAAGATAATTTCACAATTAATGGTATCATTTATTACGCATTTTAAAATTTTAATTTTTCCTTTTCCGGTTGACAAACAAAAAGAAGTCAATCGCAAAAATAATGTGAAAATCAGTATCAAATTTTGAGACACGTCATAGTTTGGTCAAAGAGGCGATATTTTGAACGGTTCTCATTAAGCAAATAAAACACAAGCAAACAAACAAACAAAAAAGAATTTCATGAAAGTCTAGAAACGCAATTTCCAAGTCGAGTTTTCTCCAATCATCAATCATTTTAAATGAACAAGATATGAATAGTTGCTTTTATCAGCACTGTGTAGGAGAGTGAAATGTCATGGCTACACAAAACTACATGTGCAGCTGAATGGATTGGGAAGACATTCAAAGTACTTGCCACGATATTTTACTGATGGCAGTATTGGAACATACCTGTTTCTTTGTTTGAGTCTTGGTAAGACTGTGCCACTTTTTTCTCTAAATATAAGATCAGGATATATACACTTGAAGGTCAAACCTTTGACAGAGGAGACAGTGTTAATAAGACTTTCGATCGAAATTTCTAATTCAATAATGCATTTTGGTCGAATGAAACGCTTATCTATATGAGAAAAAGGACGAGAGATGAAAGCATCCTACCTGTTAGAAGGATCTTGTAGTTTATCACGTAACAGCAGCAACTATAAAGAGGATATTCCAAAAAACACATCACAAACATAGCTTTGAATACCGTTGATATCTATGCTTGTTTCGAAGCTTCTGCAAAATACTTGTAAGCTTCTATTATAGTTCCACAAATCACATTTTCTTAGTCTTGGTAAAAAAATCCCCAAATTCTACAATTTTCCAGGTTTGACCAACTACTATTACACATAACTAAAAGTTTCTTCTTAAAGCATACTTTACCTCAGTCTTCTGTTCTTTGGTAAGCTGTTTCAGTTCATTCAGCTTGCTTTCATATACTGTTCTACTGGAGGAAGGTTCGAAACATGGCTGATCGATACTATCTTCTCGCAGTCCTTTCTTTTTAGAGATGGCAGACAAACGATGTGCTGAAGTTGACCTAGTACCAGATACCAAAAGGATTCAAATGAACTAAGATGCCTGGCTGGAAACTGGAATGTCTTCAAAGACACAACAGACAAACCCAAATATGATAAAAGAACTTGGAGCTGCCATATCAAAAGGAGTGTAAAAAAAACAGAGCATCTAAATTCATAATTTATGTAAATTTATGTAAAAAAATATACCTTTCTTTGATGTCACTGATTTGTTGAATCAACTGACTGTTTTTTGATTGTTCAACTTTTAATGAATTTTCCAAGGTTTTGATTTCTTCCAGCAACTTCAACACAGCCTGGTTATTTTCATCATCTAGTAAGCAATGGAACAGTTGATGTTGTACTTTCACAGCTTGCAGTCATGGCATTTTAAGTGGAATGGTGATTTATCACTTGAAAATTACAAATAACATTTCGATTTTTATTATCACTAACATTCTCCTATATGCTACTTGATTAGACAGGAAATCTGTTCATATAATATTTTTAAGGGAGTAAGGATTTGAAGGCTGCTCAAGTTATTGCACTTACAAATATTTGCATGCCTTACAGATAAAAGCATTACCTATGCCACTTCTGGAATGATGACACACATTTGGAAATTGAGAACTGTCATTAGCCATTATCAGTTGAAATTGTAAGGCTAAATAATAAAAATGAAAAAAGTTCAATGTACCATACAAATCAAGACACGTGTGAATGGCTTAAAATGTTATTTAGTTCTCAAGACCAAACAAACCTACCTTTATTTTCAGCTTTTAACTTCTCAACTTCTTGGTGAAGATTAGATAGAACAAACTTGTGGCTGGTTTGTAGAAAGAGAAGGTTTTTGTCTGAACTGTGACATCTGGCATTTTTCAAATTCTTCAAGGGAGACGAAGTAACAGAGGAAACACTGGAAGAACCGCGAGATAATGGCGGACTTGTCTGAGTGTGTGAATCTACATGTGAAACACTTTCTAGAAGCTCTAACTTGACTTTATGGTTCGGTTGCACTGTCAAGATCTTTTTGTTTGCACCAATTTTTGTGCGGCTCCAAGTTGGGAGGGATCTAAGTGGGGGAAGAGGTTGGGAATGATGTCGATGGACCCAACCAAAAGGTGACATGGGTGGAGTATCACTTCCTGCAGGTGAAAATTCTGTTGATATAGCATCCATCTGTTTGTTGCTTAGCCAGCCTAAAGAAAATACTGATTATATACTTTAAAATCATTAGTACCCTGGGCAAAAAAAAATTTTACTTTTTTAATTTTGAAAATGATTTTTAAAATACCGTATCTATCTGTGTATGTACAAAACATATGTCCATATTATAGAGCTTGAAAAACTCATAAAAAACAGTGATCATTTCCCTACTACCAAATGGATACTGACATATCAACCATATTTTTTACATATTTTTTCATCTTTCTATTACCTATTACCTACTACCATCTCCAAATAAAACATCAGTTATCTTAATTAGTTCTCAAGATATTTACCCCTAAAATATGGGAAATTTGGTTTTGCTACGGTATGCATTCATAATTATTTGCACGCAATCGCTTTACATGTGATCTTATGTAGAATCTATATTCAAAATTATTGTTCCTTAAACAAAACACTTTTTTATACTTGGATGTATAATCCTATTGATGTGCACTTTGTCCAACCATCTTCTCTCACTCTCTATTTGATGATAAGAACTTGAGTATTAATACTGTGAGTATATCTCGTGGAACACTGATACAAAAAACCATATATATGGAAAAAAACCAAAAAACATATATAGAGTCATTTCACTATGACCTACCATTACAGGTATCATCCATCAAAAGCACAGATTTATACATAATAGTTTACACTTTCACATAGTTTTCTTAAGATTTATTTTTATCGTGTGAAGTGGGAAAAGATGCATGAATTTCACAAGTATGGATGGACATTAATGTCAACTTGATATCTATAATTATAAATTATTTCCTAATGCATGTGTCTCAACAAAAGTCTTCAAACATTTGATAACCTTGGCATATAACTAAACTAGGAATCAACCGGAAGAAATTGACTAAAGCTTGAAACTTTATTATGAGTAAAACTAAAAACTTATTTTTCACAGGATTTTCATCACCATGAAGATGTGAATAAAAATATATTTTTAGCATTGTTGTATCATAGAAATTCACTATGAAAGGATTAAATAATTATACATGGAAAATACCATTTCCCCATTATTATCCTGGCAAATAGTTTTGTTAACTAACCCTTTTTGTAACTTCCATATGATTATGCCTTATTTCGTGAGTTTTAACCATTCTAGTTCAACAAAAGTCGCAAAATTTGAACGAAAACACAAACATGTCAACATGATGACTCTTGACCCTCTTTTCTTTTTAATGATCTTAAATTTTGCAGCTTTTTGCATATGTACTTATTTCAAATCAAAAATACATTAAAATTTCATAAATCATCAGAAATGAAAGCACACTGACCTGACAAATAGTATATTTTGAAATGCAGGAAAATATTTGTTTATTTTTTTTACGTAATGTTCACGCCATCTTTCGTTTAGAACAATTTTTACATGGAAACAACTTACGCGCAACACACAAACATCCGTTTGGAAATTCGGGAAATTTCCTCTGTCCTCCTCTCCCGCGCCGCGCGCCGTGTGTTCAAAAAGAAAAGAGAATGAATGAATAGAGGATAATATCCTAATGCGCTCTCTCCTCTTATCATCGTGAGTGAATATGCCAATGAACTTATTACACCTTCAGTCGCTTTACTCAACGAACATACGTAATCAATGAGCTCGACCTTTCCGCAATTTAAAACGTTCTTGACAACACACAGATTTGATATCATAACGTTGTCCGAAAACTTGGTTAAAAGACAACAAAATGCTTTTGACGCACCTAGAAATAGATGGGCACGATAAGGACTTTCGAAATCGCGATGCTAAACGTTGGTGGAGGCGTTGGCTATTACATTAAGTCGGACATTCCACATAAAGCGCGAAAAAATCAATATCTTATGGACACGGCCATCGAGCATCAATGGATAGAATTGTTATTATTATTATCAATTTATTTAACGTTGGTCAAAGGGCTAATGCTATAGTTTACAAAAGAAAACTAATAAAAACCAACACTACAAAAAAAGTTTAAAATATACTACATAAAAGTAACGAATTTTAAAAATTCTATTACAATAAAAATAGAGAAAGAGAAAAAGAGGAAAAAAACAGCATACAATAAATATATTTATGTTCGACAAATTAAACAACTGCAGTTTTTGCCTTCCCATGTCTTTATGAGACGTTTAAATTGGCAGGTGGAATTTGCAGACTTTAGGGATGGAGGAAGCGAATTCCAGGTTAGGCTGGCACGAAATATTAGCGAATTTAATCCGTATCTATGCGACATGACTTTCGGAAGAATTAGATTACTACCAGATCTCAAAGTGTATTGAGATGTTTTTGGTACAAACATATGCCGCATAAACTCTGGGTTTTCACTATGTAAAGACTTAAAAACCTCAATCATTAAGGTTCTTAAGTTTTTTACATGAACCTTGGAACTGTGATCTCTATCTAAAAGTTCCTCAAAAGAAGATTTAAAGTCCCTATAAACCGCCCTTAAAGCCCTTTTATGAATATTGTTTATTAGACCATTATTTGCTTTACAAGTAAACATCCAAATAAGTGGACAATAATTAAACGTCGATAGGATGAATGTGTTACATAGGCGTTTTGCACATTCAGTGTTTAAAAATGATCTTATCCGTAGAAGAGCTTTCACTTTTTGGGATGCAGATTTACAAAGGGTTCCCACGTGCAGTTTGAAATCTAATTTACAATCAATAGTTACTCCTAAGAGCTTTACACTAGTTGATGATTCAAGAATTACATCATTAATATTAACACATATACTGTTATCAACTTTTATACCAAGAAACATCAGTTGGAACTTGGCGGGCTTTGCGGCCATTGAATTTATTCTAAACCATTCGAGAACATTAGCGGATTCTCTTTCTAGTATGGATACAACTTCATCCACATGAAACCCACTGGCATATATAGAATTATCATCCGCAAAGTTACAAATTTCTGTTTCTTGTATAAACATGAAGATATCATTTAGGAAAATATTGAATAATAAGGGTCCTAAAATAGAACCTTGTGGAACACCTAAAATTTGTTCAAGCCAATTGCTAAAACTAGATCCAATTCTGACTCTATGTTGACGCTGGTATAAATAGTCGTACAGCAGGCTAAGACTAGACGAATCTACGCCATACGCAGCAAGTTTTGCAATCAACAGATCATGAGGCAAACAGTCATATGCTTTAGATAGATCCATTAGTATTGTCCAAACAATTTTTCCTTCATCCAAGCTTTTTTGCCATGATCTTAATAGGTTGGTTAAGGCGCGTTGTGTAGAATGATGTTTTCGAAATCCACATAGAAATTTTGAAAATCTTGATTCAAAATGTAGACTCAGCTGTTCAGCCATGACCTTTTCAAAAACCTTTGACATTGTTGGAAGAATACTAGCGGGTCTATAATCACCAGCATTTTGGCTATACCCCTTTTTTGGTATCGGCGTGATTTCGACTAGCTTTAGGCTAGTTGGAAACTTACATGATCTAAATATATAATTTATTGTGTTTGTAAGTTGTGGGGCAATACTGTCTAACGATAATTTAAGTATTCTAACTTTAACCGGCAAGAATCGACTGTCAAACGTTTTTATCGGAATGATGTATCAACCAATTGATTGCGGCGATGGTGCGGCGATGGTGTAGTGGTTAGTACCTTTGAGTGCGACCGTTGCGACCCGTGTTCGAGTCCAGTCATGTCGCATCTCAATACACCACTCCGATGCGCTTTAAAAGCAGCGTGTCAGCCCATTAGGAGCCATCGACTGACTGCACACCGGCCTTCGGGCAAGTTAGAGCAATGCTATACGTATCTCCGGCGGTAAGTCAACTAATAGTTGCAAGTCGGCGGGAAGAATAGCCAACCATTACGGATGGAAGCCCAAGGACTAAAAACTCTCCGTTACTTACTTACTTACTTACTTACTTACCAAGCAGCAACTCTCGTGAGAAAATGGACTGGCTGCTAAAGTTCGAGACTCTTCTATCACAGATCACTTATGCACAGTGGTCCTACCTAAGTGAACGACCCACAATCCCTAATTGACTATAGATCGATAAGCATTCTGCCAATCTTATCGATAGTATTCGAAAGAGTGATCTTGCAACAGCTCACCGACCACATTGAAGCAAAGGCTATATACCTGAAACGACAATCAGGATTTTTTAGAAAATCGCATTCGACAACTACCATCTTATTAAAACTGAAAGATGAGATTAAGTTGCGATGAACAGAGGCGAAGTAACGGTAGCTGTTTTTGCAGACTTTTCTAAAGCATTCGATACTGTCAACTATCGTACTCTCTTACAACACTTTAGTAAACTGGGATTTTCTCGTCAGTCTTTGCTTCTCATTGGAGATTACCTAACAAATAGAAAGCAATATGTTCAGATTGATGATAGAATCTGTAAGAGATTAGACGTTGAGACTAGACTTGTACGTGACAACAATAAACACGAATGGTTCAAGCAGCTACTTGCTCTATGCTGATGATACAACACTAATGCGGCATTCAAAAGTCAAGGACTTGTCAGCTACGATCAAATCTATGCAAGCGGAGATTGATAGCATTAACCAATGGTCGCAGCAAAACAACCTATCTCTATACGCTAAAAAGACCAAATTGACAGTATTCTCGACAAGTCAGTTATCACGCAGATACAACCTACATCAACTTGCCACCGCGATAAAAAGTAGCGATCAGGTTATCGAAAGATTGAAAACTTTCGAGATACTTGGAATTCGTTTCAACGAAAATCTAGACTGGATAGATCACGTCAACTCGACAACAAGAAGTTGCTTTGCCATCACTGAGAACCTTAAAACAGTTTAAAACCTCGGCAAACTGCCATCAACGTAAAATGCTGACTGAATCTTTGATTCTGACCAAGTTACATTACGGAGACGTACTTCTGTCTGATGCCACCAAACACCAACTCTAACGACTGCAAAGGGTTCAAAACGGTGCTGCCAGGCTTTGCATTGAAGCGCAGTGCTAACATCAACGACGTCATCAACTTGAAGTGGTTACCGATCACTGAAAGCATTGACATGGCCCTGGTAAAAGCTGTACATAATGCCGTTTACAATGCAGATTGGCCCGCTTACCTTCGACTGTCGAAAGCACCTCCGCGAAACAGGAATTTGCGATCTACAGCTACACTAGTCGCCTGAATGGTATCTTTACACATGGGTGCGAGGTGTTTTAACGAATTAGCCACTAATATAAAGAAAATCAACTTGATAAAAAGTTTTGGCATTAAATGCCGAAATTATTATTTTGATAAAGCTACTGCTGGAGTGCTTAACCTATCCTGAAGCATAGTAATGGGAAAGAAGATTTTATCTTTTTTATTATTATTACTAACTATCTAGTTATTTAGACCATGGTTTAGATTGTACACAACACATACACAACTTTATAACTTCTTGTAAGAAGAGCCAATAATATTTTTGGAGACAGGAATGTATCGATGAAAAAAAAAGAAGAAAAAAAGAAGAAGAATATTTACATGGGAAAAGTAGGATATCATCGACGGAATGTTGGAGAGATTAAGCTCACGCTACGTATGTTGCAGCAGACTGTATTAATTAGAGAGGAGCTCGGCAGGATCTACCAACTAACTCTCCCCTCCTCCTGCATACATAGAAATCCTACGAAATGCGTATGCTATATGGAAGAGCTTTCAATCACGAGGTTCGAGAATAGCTATTCGCCAATTTGAGCTTTGCAAAGAATACATTAAAAATGTTGGATTTTTTACCGTCACTAATACAGAGAAGAAAAAAATAATAAAAAATCGTCGATTTTTGAATGAAGAAGACGATTTGGCAGTATCATACATATACTTTATGAAGAGTGTTTGCTCTTATCAAATATTCACGCACATAACTTTTTCTTGATGCACTTTTCTTCTCAATATTACGAAGGTCGTGAGAAAACAGCTAGCAGTTTTTTCAGGGGAATTTCCACGAGAGAGCAGGGGAATCTCATCCGTTTAAGTCGTTTGTTTGCTATTTGATCGTGTCCAGACCCTTTTCTTATAGTTCTCTGATGAGGGAGTGTCACTGCTGCAACCTCGTTCCCAGGATTTCTTGCCTTTTCAATATACAGACGGCGAACATCTTTTTCCTTGGGTACGAGGTTACTGTCACTTCTGTATTATATAACGAGTACGTTTTCCTGCCAATGTGAGACCATCAAACTTATCGGCGAAAGTTATTTTAAAAGTGTTTAAAAGAACGTGTTATCACGTGACTAAGTACTCACTGTCCCAAACAAATTTAACAAGGTTTACACAGATGAGAAGTTTCGATGGTCTCAAATGTTCAGTTTACATAACTGTATATAACAGGTGCATGCATGCAACAGTTTCCTATGACGAGTGTATTATGAAAATGTTGCGATGGTGTAGGTTTCTAGGACCATACATTAATGCAAACAACTGAAGTCAACCCGGAGCCTCACCATCACTAAAGGCTGGAATACAATATCCTTTTAAATGGATCAGTTTAAATGGATACGAAAAAACTGATGAAAAAAAACTGATCCAACACAGGTGTTTACAGTTATCCAACAAACGTAACCAACTACACGCTTTTTTTTCATTATAAAAATAGCTTCTATAAAACGCCTAATTTTCCCCACTAAGACTATATTTCTATTTAATTCGCTATGTACCTCACGTGACCCCGCTTGCTCACACCTGTTCTTTTATTTCAAACAATAGGAATTAAGAAAACAATAGAGAAAAAGATGGATGACAGTTGAACACGTTCAACTTTTTCAAACGCTTTCCATTTCAACTGACACAGGTGAAAATCTATTAGTTTTTAGCGTATACATTATAAATATTTGACTGATCCATTTAAGCTGATCCATTTAAATGGATAATGTATTCCAAGCACACTTCGCAAGCTTAACACCATAAAAATCTGATGGTAATGACTCGCCAGACGAAATCAAAAGCCAATAAAAGGCTTGCATGCATGCGCATATAAAACATTCATTTCTGATGATATAAAGACTATATATATTCACATGGCACCATTACTACATAGATACTTTTTTCACTACGTGCATGGTTCTGTTCACGTAAGAAATATTAAAACTCGCAAGAAACGATCTCGTAAATTTCTTTTCTACCCAGCAGGCACATTTGTTATAAAAATCTCTGCGAAGGAGTGTATTAAAGAAAAACACACACAATGAAAATGCTCTTCGTCGTAGTGAATTTTTGACGATTTTGCCTACTGGGTTTAAGGAATAAAATCAAAAATTTCAATCTCCGTCGTTATCAGCTTCATCGTCGTCGCCGTCTTGAATGACGCCATGCTGCTTGAGTTCTTCGATGACGTTATCCAGATATTTTGGATCAGGGTAACCGTGACCGGACCCGTCATCTGTCGGCGACGTTTTGTGGTGGATTTCATTCCAGATGACTGCATTTGAAAGCCCGGTAGTCGTCGACGTGCCGATTGTGAAAATCAGCTTTCGTTTCCAGGCCGTTTGTAACAGCTTCAAAACCTGAAAATTGCAAGCAGTCAAAATATTTTACATTTTCAAGTTACATCATGTGACCTTCGGGAACATTATGATACTTGACAAATGTGCTCACATGAGATTGATATAGCTAGTTAGAGTTTGATTTAAGTGTGTGTGACCAGCGCATGTAGGAAGTCCTACTCTAGTAAACAATGCATTTACGTACATGCACGTATTTGTAACGAGGCCCTTCTCCGGCAAAAAAATCTTTTCATTTCGTAATATTTACTTCCTGTCTTTACGTTTCAAACAAAACGAAATCACTACGATGAAGTGCATTTTTATTGAAATAGTGTGCATATTTTTATAGAAATGCACTCCTTCACATTGATTTATCAAAAAAAGAAAGCAGTTGTCACCTTTTTTCCTTTTTCATTGGCTGGTAAATATCCAGTGCGCGGAAATCCCTGTGTTTGATAAGGTTGGCCAGGATTAGGATGTTCTGGTCCCTAAATCAAAACAAAAAAAATATGACGACAAAATTTTCATTTTCAATGTGCGGTTTCATCCCCCTCAACCTTAAAAAGTGAATATTTTTTAACAAAATATTCCTGCAAGACAAAAAAAACATGCGCTCAACAATGCTCTCGTCAATCTTCCATTTATTATTATTATTATTATTAATGAAATATATTTGGCATTTCCTTATTACATGGCTATTCCTCCAAAATCTTAAAATATATATACATTATTAAAACATTATTATAAATATATTATTATATAAATAACAATTAAAAACTTGGTTAAAAGGGCGTAATATCTATTTTGAATTTAAATAAAGAGAGGATCGACCAACTGGACATTATTAAAACCGCAAATTTGTGAAAACACGATGTGCTGATTTTGGCAACGATTTCGCATCATAATAAAGTGGTTATAGCTATGAAAAATTTAATGATAGCGTGATAGCATCACATTCACACAAAATGAAATTATTATTCGGTTAAATTAATGGCTACTAAAATAGCAGCATCACAATATAGACTGGCTGGATCTATTTTTAACTTATTCGATTGACAAAGTGATAACATAGCCTTAGAAACTGTTTCTTTCTGAGATGCTGTTTCTTTCCATACAATTCACAGTCTGCATTCCAGGAAGCCTCACCTGGATTCCAGGCTTGATGTCATAGGTCACTGTGATCATGCCACACCCTTCGTAGCCTGCCACAGAGCTTCGCATGCTCGTTGATACAGTCATTCTTCCGGGAGGTTGATTCCCTAACTTTATACCATGAATTTTTTTACATATGGGACACTGAATGCATCCATTCTGTAATAAAATAAGATATTCTTTCAGTATCTTGATGAAGATTATTACCAGACTATCTGTGAAGATGCTTTTTAAAGGAGGATTCAAGTTATGAACAAAAACTCACCTGTTGCCCTTGCTTGCAGTATGCTTCCATACACGACTCATGGAAGCCATGTTTACATTTTTTAAGTTGAACGATACGATCAATAACAGCACAAGCATCATCAGCCTCTGTCAAAGATATCAGGCAAATTGCACAATCCTAAAGTAAAAATACACTGATAAATTTAAAGGAGCCAATCGACTCTTAAAACATACTCCTTGTGAAAAGAGTTTGAAAACGACTCCCTAAAAGGTGCTTATAAACTTTTATAAACATCGTAAACTTCCAGATTTGTGTAATTGCAGGGAATACAGTTGGCTTGTTCATCATACAAATAGAGAATTTTTACATCCGTTAACTTAGGTACCAATTTTGCTAATTTGATTTCATGTTCATATTGCTCGATACAGAAGCAAGATTATAAATACTGTATTTCCTCTAATAAACACCACCCTCTGATAAATGCCGCCCTCTATTATACGCCGCACTTATATCCAAACATTTGTAATAAACGCTGCCCTCTACTAAACGCCGCCTTCTAAAATTAGAAAAGAGGCTAAAAATAGTTTAATAACATTATGTTTGCTATCAACAATCTATCCTATTAGATATCCTGTTAGATATCCTGTTAGATCCTATTAGATAGCAGTAGCAGCAGTGGCATAACTGTGTTCGACTGGCACACCAGAGGTACTGGGTTCGAATCCCCCTACGAAAAAACACAAATTCTACCGGCCGCGTCCCTGGTGGTACTACTACCAGCCCGTTCCCCCGTGAAGTCTTCGGATGTTTTGGGGTTAATACGGCTGGGTGAGGGGTAAGTTAGAAATTAGTGCCAAAAGTTGAAATGATTGTCAGCTGGAGTGTGTAGCTGTCTGCCTAGTAGTGGCTTCGGCAATTGATTTTAAAAAAAATTTCTATTCTATCTATCCATGTTTGCACGAATCATTGATGTGTAATTAGTTGAGCTGGAACATTAAAACCAAACTCTCTAATCTTTAAAACGGTTACTAGCTTATAGACAGTTTTATCGGTTAATGTCTCTCTAAAATTTGCTTGTCTGGCATTTTCTTCTACGTTTTTTAGGAAAGGAAAACATCATTTGTTGCAAGTCTGTTTTTATCCACTTTCTTCTTGTGATAAACACCACCCTCTAATGAATGCCACCCTCTATTAAATGCTGTATGCAAAAGCTGGACTTTGTAATAAATGCTGCGGCGTTATGGTACACTATGAATGAATAAGATATAAGACTGATATTTCTCAGAAGAATCTGTTAACAACAGATACAGTAGCAGGTAAATCATAAATATAGTGTCTATGCATCTTTACTCTTTAGTCCCCTACCTCTCCTTCTTTGGGCTTTGTGACGATTGAGCAATATTTTGCAATGCTAGGGTTTAATGCTTTATCATTTGTTGCAGCTGCCTTCGAATTTTTCGTCCTTGGTCTTACAGATGTAGATGCAGTTGTCGCTGTTGCTGGATCTATGCCGAAAGAAAATAATCTTGTCTGATATGCATCATCATTATGAATGAGAATAAATGGAGTAGTAAAATGTTACCATCGGCTGGATTGCTTGGAATTTGAACTTGCTTTTCTACAGATAAAAAAGAAAACTAAATAGACATGCCTATATATATTTGGCAGACTTTTACATAAATCAAAATTCCATTCAAGTTTTTATTTGGATTTAACACTATAAACACCTTCCAAATATTTATGATGTTTTTGTCGACTTACTTCTGGCGACTGGTCTTGGTTTTATTGTCGTAGATTTATATTTAACGGCTCGTCTTTGGATCGGTCTCACAAAACCTGAGTGTTTATTTCTTTGATAACCCTTTTGAATCATAACAACATTGGGCAAACGAAACGTTAATGTTTCTAAAGAATAAACAAAAATGTCAATCAAACTGCATTTCCTTTTCAAAATGGACAACAAATGAATTTTATTATGACTTCATTGCCTTAAAATCTATTTAAGTTAAGGCAAGCAAGCGAAAAAAAACATCCATAGAAGCACTGCCACAACAGCTGTATGTTTGCCTGTTTAGTTAAATTCATAATTGTCTGAGACATCTTGATCAACAAAAATCTGACAATTGAGGGGAGCATGTTCTCACTAATCTTTTCATGAATGATGTTCAAATCTTTCACACACAAAAAGAAAATGAAGAAACTTCATTATCCAGATGAAAAAATGATAAAAAGAAATGTGAAAACTAATTGGGAAATCAGATCAAAAAGAAAAATAATATATACGTAAGTCAATTTCAGCTTGGTTATTTGAGAACGCAGTTTCAATAGCACTCAAGGCTTCAACATCATAGGAAACCCAACCAATATCTGTCATCCACTCCCAGGCAATTCCAGAACCAATATCTGATGATTCATCATAAAGTTGCCGTCGAATTGGTCGCTGTGAACCATCTTGAAAGAAATTTATTTCATTGTCAAATCAAGTGTCAAATTTCTAATTAACAAAAATTAATTTTCAAATTGATTTCTAGCTATGTTAATAAGTGAAGACAAACCAACTAAGATGATTTAAGCATATTTGTTTTAAAACTTAACTTAACTTAAAGCTGGTTAATTAGTTTCAACATAAAAAGGCAAAGAGAAATAAAATGCAGTCACTGAAAGTGAAAGTGAACAAAAAAGATCTGCTGCGTATTATTAACAAAGATCTGAAAAGTCAGATATGTTGAGCTTCACTGGCATGGTGAAGATCTGCTACATATTATTAACAAAGATCTGAAAAGTCAGATATGTTGAGCTTCACTGGCATGGTGAATGACTTTTGTTTAGGTAGAAAAGAACACTTGATGACAGTTTTGATGAACGCCATCAAAATGTAATACTGTAATTTTAATGTTTTTTAATATTGGATACATATCATAACACATAAGTAAAGTTGCTATTGAGATTAACGGATTGGCACGATCTTTTTTTTTAATCAGAATTACCCCTTTTATATCAGAAATCCTAAAAAAATTAAATTGAACTAAAAAATTATAGTAAATGGTACATACTCCTGGTGCTGACTTGAGCATTGTTGGAAAGATCCAACTCATAATCTTTTAAAAGTGGTTCCACATTTGATAGAAGAACTCTGCTTGTTGAATCTTTGACATATTGGTCTTCGATATAATCGCTCACTTTATCCGAATATGGGGAGAATAAACCAGGAATATCCCCTTGATATTCCCAGACGATAACTTTTCCAGAAGGATCAGTACTTGACATTACTGCTGTGAGAATATTTATATATTTCGTTTGTAACTACAAGCAAAATTAATTGACTTACAATATGTTACATATGTTTGATTATATTCTAATTTTTCTATTCTGGAAAATAGTTAATTTCCAAATAAGCATTTCCCAAATGATCATGATTTTCTCAATAACCTTCATGCATTGTGTACGCACGAGTATTGTGAAATTAATTTACTCTTTTGAGTATGCAAAATTATGTTTGTTACGGTAGCAGCGTAAGCGAATACCGTATTAAAACACCCTTGGACTCCTACTACTACTACTACTCCTACTACTCCTACTACTCCGGCCGAAACGGCAGTTTTTAGCCTACGATTTAGAGTATGCGAGTCCCCACTAAAAACTCAATATACATTCTAATGAACGAACACAGCCTTTTGAATTTTCGAAGGTTTTCAATCACATACATTTAAAATACGTTTTCTTTGATATTTTATCACTTAATTGATGACGGAATGGATATTAATCAAATAGGTCTACATAAAACTGGGACTTTCAGTTACTTTTATGGTACTGAATCAATGAACTTTGGCACTTGAAAATAGATATGTTTTTCGTGTCAGTAAAGCACAGATCAGACTTTCTTATTACTCTCTACGTTTGTTAGCTATCTGTTCTGTCTTTGAACATCAGATCAAGGTTTTCAAAAATCGAGTTTAAAAAAGGCAGTTATCTGTTTGAATTCATTTTCGGTTTCAAAAAATTATAATTCAAAACATACATTTTTTTTTCGAAGAAACGCGTTTTTTTTTTCTACATAAGCTCTTATAAAAAAAACGTACGTTATAAACAGCTCATGCATGTATAATTCTTTTGTCTTCTAATAAATTAAATTGCTGGTGTGTTGCGATTAGACCCTATTTACACGAGTTAGTAATTTTAAACATTATAATATAATCGTTTATGCCTGTTTTCCACCAGTAAGATATCTCAAGAAATAACGTTTACAGAACGTTTAAGAACTTTAAGTAAAATTTCAAATTTAAAAGTATTCTTGTGGCAAGTACTTTTGCTGCTACCGTTTTGCGCCATCTGGCTCTTGTTACTCTTTGAACCAACCAATATTTTTTGCTGGGTTTCTTATAGAAAAATACATATATATTTTTCAATAGTTTTTCAATAGTTCAGTTGTTGTATTTTGATTTGATTTTACGAATTCTTCAAATAATAGTGGTGATACAGTAACATCCATGCTTGTGCGATCCCTGTTCAATTCCTTCTGGAAAATTCCTTACATTCTTGAGAGAAGTAAACAGCCGAGGACTTGGAATATTGGCTGTTGAAGTGCACCATTAGTTGGGCCTTTGGAAAGTCAGATTCTAACCCCCTTCCCTTGGCCATGAAAGAACAAGGCAACTTGTGGCTCAACTTCTCCTTCCACCTGAATACTTTAGTTTCTAATAGTGAATGTAATCATCAGTTTCATACAAAATATATATAGATTCTCCTACAAAAATCAATAAAGGAAATTTTGTTGCTGTTGAAAACCTACTAAAAACTATAAAAATTATATTATTATTATATTATAACTTGCAACATAGCACTGATGATGTTGTTTTAACGAAAAGCTTCTGCTTCATTTTAAAACTTGTTTTTTCTTTATTTATTTGATATTTTGATACTGGCAAATGTTTTATTAATTATTTATTTTATTAAACGAATATTTATTTACAATTATCATTCTAGCATACCGGTATTCGTTTCGTATACTTTTTTTCTGATTTAAAGGCCCTACTTTTTTTTTCTTTTTTCTTCTTTTTTTTTTAATGCAGGACTCATATTGATAACAGCATATTTGTTGAAGTGACAATCCTGTAAATAAATATTCGTTTAATAAAAATAAAATAAAATAATCTAATCTAAAAAGATGACATTTTCTTTTTGTTTTTTCATTTGGGAAGGCACCTTCAAAAATCATTTTTCTTACGTCCATGAATTTATGACATTTTTAAGGCATTTTTTTCTTTCGGCTCATACTCCATTTTCAATTTGTCACCGAGTATGAAGCCAAGAGGTATTCCGGCCAAATACCCCAGCGATTGGAGTGGTGAAAGCGTTGGAAGAGGTAGACATCAATTTACATTTGTTACTCTCAAGCCTCTTCACACAGGATGGATTGTTAGCTTTCTATCACTACATCTTTTCTACTGATGGTAAGGAAGTAATCAACGATGGATGGCGTGCAGCAGGGATTACTGACGCTATTCGTCTGGGACTGCCAAACTGAGAAACATTTAGTGATGTCGACCCAACATGCGTGACGCTTCAACATTGGAGGTGAGCACAAATGTTAATGCATTACGCAATAGTCGATGAAATAGAAGGCTATCCCGTAACTTTTACCTGAAGAGTTCATAAAAAATTTTGCAAATTTTTGAACTTATGAAAATTAATCTCACAAAACTTAATCCAATTAACATATATTAGACTATTATTCACCAAATGTTCTGTTGCTAGGGGGAAGGACCACCACTGCTAAGGTAATTTAGAAATTCCTTTGTTATACAAATTCATTTCTTCACCTAATGAAAGAATATGAAAGTATTATCAGTAGGACTCATTTTCATATTATTCAATTAAATTAAAGAACATAGTTTCCAACTCCTTTTACAATAACACAGGGCCCTAGAGAAATGAAAGGTTAAACAAAATTTTCACAAAGACAGACTTGTCAAAATAACTCTGAACAGTTAATATTCAATATTCAACCATCTTAGTACAGTAGCATGAGGAACACTCATACAAATCATGTGCGATTGATTATACGTCTACTAAGAGCTCTTACGCGTGTGACTTTCATGGCAAGCCCTGTTTCTGGACATCGAAATCACTAAAATTGTGGAGCTTTCTCTTCCAAAAACTGCATCCCTGAATGGATATCCTTTTAAAATGTTGTTAATAATAGTATCCCAGGTATAACAATATATATATATATATATAGAGTGCCTGCTCCCTTTACCGCTAACTTTAATTATAATGTTACAAAATTCGTCAATGCAAACATAAAAACACAGTTAAATGGATTTAGCACCACAATTGGTCATTCTAGATACTAAATCAACAAGAACAAACAAAGAGAATAAGATTGATAACAAAATACTGTAATTGTAAACATCATCGGGGTGATGTTCCTCTTTCCGCTAACTTGTTCCTCTTCAGCTAACTTATTTCATGTTCGTCAAAAGTGATGCAAATAACAAAATTTTATGGGATTTAGTGTTCATAGTAACAGTTTTTAAATTTTCTCTCAATTTAAGTGCTTTCCTCCTTTGTTTCTGCAGAAATACGATAACCACAGGCTTAATAAAAATGCATGCCTTTACTGTTTACAAATCGAAGGCAGCCATATTTTTATGAGCAAAGTTTTTTTAGAAAACAATAGTGCCGTCTCGACAAGTCAACTTTTGATCGCAAAAATCAAGACACATGATGGGAATTGCCCTATTGTGAACCTGCATAGTAATTATACGATAAACACAGACATCGTTAATTTGTTAAAAGCATGAACCGCGAATGTAATTATCAACATGTATTGAATGACTTTTTACACTCGCAACATATGAAATCAATTGTTTCTATACTTGTGATGGAGATTTTCAAAATGCGGAAGATACACGCTAGAATGATCCTACAGAATTCAAGTTGGAATTGCTAAAAAGTTTACAATAAAAAGTTTTTAATGACAATGGGTCCTTTGGGTGAAAAGGTCTACGAAACAAGTTTCACGTTTTCTTGAACAATAAATGTGACGATTCGAGGGAAAATCACTACAAGCGATAATAGCGCTTTATACAAAGTGCTAATAGCGCTAAAAGAACAATGGGTTTTAGCGCTAATTTGTTCTAAATTAAAAATGTAGTAACAATATTAGTGATAAATTTAGCGCTTGTAGTTTTATCATTATCACTATTATCGCTTATAAATATCGCTCTTTACGAAAAAGCGCTAAATTTTAGCGATAAGTATTTGATTTATCACTAAATTATTCGTAAATAATGTTGGTTCAATTAATTATGTGAAACGGACAGAATATCGAATGAGATGAAAGTGAAATCGTTAATATCATTAATATCCTCTAAGGGCACAAATTATCGTTATTATCGTCAAAAAGTTTTGTTCAAGTCTTTTGTTTATACAATTTCACATACCATGTGTTGTTTTATGAAGTTCTCAAATAACAGTGATTTAATTATTTTTTCGCCAAATAGCAATAAATACAAAACAAACTCGCTTGTTTTGACATGATAAACTCTGATTCATTGTGTTATGACTGAACAGACGAGCGGACATATTTCTCGAGAAATAAAAAGTTTCCGAAACGCTTTTTATTTTATTTGTTATTCCGGCACCTTCAGCACAAATCTGAAAGCCAATTTAAAATACTGTGTTATTCGATTTGGTAATGTATTATTTTGAAACATTTACAGGTAGCACCTGCTTGTGTATTAAATTGAACTTAATTGACTGGTTCCTATATTCAGTTGGAGATTAAAGATACAGAAGTTAGTTCGAAAGCAACCACAAGTAGAAACCATCTGCGATAATTCTTTTTTCTAGATTGTTCGATTGCCATTCTATAAGCTCTTGGGAGAAAACTTTTACAATATTAAAGACACATTACATTAAAAGTTTTTTCGATAGCAAAACCTTTATTATTATTCTTTCGAAAGACATTTCACTTGCACTGGGTGGAGATGTACCCTTAATTAAATTGATCACAACGTTTTTAGTGATCATTATTGACTTCTGTCACTGCATCGATAATGTCTTTAGGTTCAATATTAGGATGAAGTATGAATGTAGGAAGGGAAAAATAAAAACATTTTAACTTCGGCTTGACGAGTTGCGAAAGTTCTCTTTTGAAATACTCACTTTCGTTTAAATAAAATAACACCTGTTTCCTTCGGCTTTTCGTGAAGTTTATGTCTGAAGGTTGTGTTGACACACACAAGTAAACTTACGTATAAAAAAGACGGAAAGATGAATAATATTTATGATGAATATATTAGCAACAAATTAATTATTCTTGAATAATTAATTAATTATTCTTGAAAGCGCTTTTTATGCTGCTTATATTTATCGCTAAGTTCGTCAATGTTAGCGATAAATTTAGCGCTACTTCTCGATGCGAGCGCTATTATCGCTTGTAGTGATTTTCCTTCGAATCGTCACAAATATGGGTGATATTAGCAACGTGGGATTTCGCGCTAATTGAATGTCTGTAAAAAAAATTTAACTGTTTGAGTAATCAAGCTGAAATCAGTGCAAGAACAAATTTGTTGCTATAACGGAGAAAGGACACGTGGTTACAGAATTACTTTGCAGTAAACTTTAGATGATTTACTCCCGTATACGATATATACAAGAAAACTGTTTGTGTGGATAAAATCTCAGATGTTGGTAACATTCAAGACAGCAGAGGAATAACAAGGAATCGATATGCTCCGTTATTTATGACACTGAATTTTGAAGCATTTATTTTTCGAGGAAGCCATTTTTAATATTTTTTTCACAATGATCGCGACCCGGTGTTAGATTTTACTCTATTAATCAGTAAGTATTTGGCAATTCACTTTGAAACTTTCCATAACGATGCCTGAATGAATATGCTTTTAGATAATAATTAGTTTGGTTTGATTTGTTGTCTTTAAACAGGGCCGTTTAAAGGGCATGTCCCCCCCCCCCCCCCCCCCCCCCCCCCCAATAATTTTCAGAAACTTAAAAGTGCCCTTTTTGTGATGAAGGCTTCTTCGACAGGAAAGAGTTTTCTCACATTCTATTATGGTAATCCTATTGAACAATTTAGAAAAAAGAATTATGGCAGACGGTTTCTACATTTGGTTGCTTTCAAACTAACTTCTGTATCTTTAATCTCACTGAATATGAGAACCAGCTAATTGAGTTCAATCTTTATGTGGAATTCTATGGAAATCAGAAATTGTTCTCCTTTTTTTCTTTTTCTTTCATGGGAGGTAAAAGTAAAAGACTGTTTAGTTTGTGAAAAGTAGAGACGTGAATGCTGTGTAGAAGTAGAAGTGGTTACATTATAATTTGTTGACACAGACCTGTAATTTAATGATTAAATGATATTTATTACTTACATGCCTAGTAGAAAAGGTATAAATCAAAAACCACGTTACCACTTAAAAGGCAATGTCCAATTAGATATTCTGTAGGGGAAGCGCCTTCTGAATTCCCAACCACTATAGAAGGCCATTATCGACAAATTTGCTTCAAATTGCTTGACACAATTGTTAACTGCATCAAAGAGTGTTTTCAGCAAAAAGGTTATCTTAACTATTACGCTAAACTTGAAAACATCTTACCGCGTGCAGCAAAAAGCCAGCCATTTGAAGAGCATATGACATCAATCTGCAATTTTTATGGAGATGATTTGAACAAAAATAATCTTGAAACACAGCTGTCATTGTTTGGGACGCTTATTCAATCTAAACAAGGCTGACATCGATGTACCATTCATAATAAAAGAAATGCGCAAGTTGTCAAAAGTACAGAAAGTTTTGTTTTCAGAAGTTGTTACTTTGATAAAGTTACTTTTGCTTGCTCCAGCAACAAATGCTGTCAGTGAAAGGTCTTATTCAACTCTCAGAAGAATCTTCGCACTACCATGACTCGAAATCGACTTAACCATTGTATGATTTTAAATACCTATAAAAAAGCGCTCGAAGAACTTAATTTAATAGATATATATAGCAAATGAGTTCTGTCGGGAAAACGACACAAGGGGAAAGGCATTAATTTTGCCGACATGAAAAACATATTTGCCAATGTGTCCAACAAAATCATCATATCACGACGGCAAAATTTTGCCTAATTAAAAGGGTTGCAGGTAGTGTTAATGTGTTCTAAAAAAAGTTAATTGCCAATTGGGAAAAAGGGTCTCTATTTTGGTTTGGGAAGGGGCCGTTTAACGGTCGCCCACAACGCTAGGTAAGGCCCTGCGGTAAGGGGAGCAGGCACTCTATCTGTTTAATCTTCACGATGGTCATTTCAGATGAAAGTTTCCCATTTAAAACAACAACAGAAACCTGTATCATGTTTGCAATAGCTAAGACAAGTGAATTATGGATCTGAATAACATAATATGCATTTACAAGATTATGAAGTAAAAATATTATTTTCCATTTTTCTCTAATATATATTCTCAAGTTTCACCTAGTAAAAATAGAGGTTTCAATTATTCTACCATTTAATGAAGATTGAAATAATAATGAAGAATAATGAAGAATAATTTAATGCAGAGCTTAAACTTGTTTAGCTTAAAAACCATAAAAATAATTTACAATTAAAAATAATCCATTGTCCTCACCGTTCCGTGTATTATAGTGTGTGACTATGGTGTTAGCAAAGGAAAACTTAAAATTTTCGTCACAACCATATTGTGACGCAATAGAATTTCTAGGAATTCTCTTGAAATATTTCGGGTTTCCGAAGCTTATGCTAGAACTTTGAAAATACATACTTGCGGGTTTGAAAGCGGGAAACACTTCTGTTAGCGATCCTAAGGACATAATATGATATAAACTGAACGAATGTTATCATATATTATACAAATAAATTTTACACAAATTTTTATTATTCAATTTTACACAAATTGAGTCAATAACGTTGGATTTATGAATAAAATCTCTGGTCCTGGCTTTAAGAACTATGTTGATGTAACACAGCATTGTGGGATGTGAAGTGTTAAACAAGACAAAAATCTGTATGGAGGGAAAGTTTGGTTTGGAAACTTTGTCGGGGAAATAAAGGTTAAGCTATCCAAGTTGCATTCGTTTTTAATTGGAATGCGATAATGGAAAGTACGAGTTTTGATGTTATTTCTACTAAAATCTGATGTGTACGTGATGACTGATAGAAATTGGTATGACTCCAAAAGAAGACCATCATCATCTGATTCAAGGAAAGGCAGTCAGCATCACCATCACTCCTCTTCAGAAAACAGTTTTGCAGGTATTGTATTGTGCACGCAATGAATTAATTCGTAATATCATTGAAAGATTTTTTAATAAAATAGATAGGTGGTTATGAATCATTAGCATCACAAAAACCTATAGATAGGAGAAACAATTTTATACTCCATCATAATAATAGATAATGACATTTGTTCAAATAAATATTCATATCTGGTTAATTACATGTGAATACCCTGTACAAACTTAGAAATAATCAAAATCTATAAGTAAGTGAAAGTGCTAATGTCCATTGTTAAAACATCTTACTTAAATGACCCCTCTATCTAAGGCCGATGGAAATTTTGTATTAGTTTAGCGTCACCCGCCCGCATCACTTTAAGTGCCTGTGTAAAAAAGTTCATTATTTTACAAAATTTCATTATCCCAACACAAAATGACAATTCTTAACAAGAACGATACATCGTCCACTTCATTTGCTTGCCTACCTGCCACCGACCGTCGTATCCTGGTTCAAAATGTCCAAGTAGTTGCTCTTCCGTGTGCATCTAATGACTTCGCCAAGTGGGTGTTCCGTATAATAAATGTAGCGACATTGGATGACATAATCGAAGTAGACATTGCAGCGTTTTGGAATAATAGAGTTATTATATGGTTTCGATTTCTATCAGATACATGCTGAAAAATCCAACTTTGCGGGATACCTAATTTGCAAATAATTCTTGAAACTTTCTTCTTTTTAAATGTAGTTGAAGAAAAAGAAGGTCTGAAGTAATTTGAAAGCTCGAGCTAGTACCGAATCTCCGACAGGCAGGATCTCAGTGATTATAATAATGCAAAATGGCGTATTTGATATGTTCTCTGGCTATGTATGACACTAAAACAAAATTGAAGAATTATATAAGGGCGCGAAGCGCCTGAACGATAATTCCGATTTTATGAGATAAAATCGAAGTAGATCTAATGCTGAGTTCTCCCAACCCTACGACTAGGTTAAAGATGGTAAGCGAAGTTGAAGTGACCGAATGAATGGAAATAAAAACAACATTTTTATTAGTTTTTCCATAGCTTTTGAGCTACATATATTATTTCATGCTTTAATACCATAAGCTAAGGTAACAAAATAAGTAACAAAATAAACAAAAGGCACTATATGATCATAAATACATCTTTCATTGAAACTTTCCCGCATTCGAACCTCCACGTCTGTTCCGATTGCCATGTTCTAAATAAAAACCAACAATTAACGGTGTTTTAGGGAGGATCGGAGGGCAGCATTCGATTTTATCTCATAAAATCCGAATTATCTTTCGGGTGCTTCGCGCCCTTATATAATTCTTCAATTTTATTTCAATAAAATCTCTGTGATCTAATGTTGAGTTCTCCCAACCCTACCACTAGGTTAAAGATGGTAACATCGTTAGCGACCTCTGTTCAACACCCAATTATGACTTGTCACTATGAACATCTAACACACCTGCCGAAAAATTTGAGCCTAACTCTAACGTAACGATTTGTTATAATACTTTTGCCAAGTGCTCAATTTTGACCAATTTCCCTGTTTTAAAATATCATCTATAGTCAGGCCATTCATGGTTAGTTCCGAGCCCAAGTTAGAAGAGAATGCCCCCCTAGTCGAATGAGCTTGAATGTATGTATCAATGCCAGATTAATGGAGTACTGTCTTAATCCATCTAGTGATAGTGCAAGATTTAACCTCTCCATGCGGTTGAACGTAACTTGCTGATGTTTTACTCCTTAGAGTTACAACCGGGCACAAGGATTTATCTTTCTCGTACCCATGAATTATTAATACTGGAGGTTGCTCCCCATTCTTCCAACTCTTAGTTAGCTTTGAAAAGGTGAAGGTAAAAGTGTTATTACTTTTAGTCATGTACCTTATGTCCAGATCCTGGATCTCATGCCCTTGACTAACAGCTGCCAATGCTAGTAGAGTGACTGCTTTCATTGTTACATCCCTATCTGAAAGATTATCCCTCAAGGATTTTAAATATTCAAACACTTTCTCAACATTCCATATGTAAGAATACTTCGGTTTTGGATTTCGACAATTGAAAACCCCTTTGAGAAGCTGACAAACTCAAGGATGTTGACCTACTGGAAATCTGTCAATGGTAGGATGGTATGCTGATATTGCTGATCTGTGCAAATTTATTGACCTATACTCATATCCATTATCATAAATAAAAGCTAAATAGTCAAGTATTTAACTTAAAGGTGATCCAAAGGGATTAATTTCCCTCTCACGACACCAGCATATCCATTTGTGCCAGGCAGACTCATAATTTGATATTGTGCCCCTTCTTCTTGATTTGCTGATAAGGAACGAAGCTGACTCTGATATGCCCTCTGCTGACAAGCATTCCCTGAAATTACCCAGATCGCCAACCTTAGACATTTTCTCTATGCTTGTGGGTGATTGTTCCTTTCTGGACATTTTAGGATGTCTTTGTGCTGGGGAAGGAGAATGGGGTTGCAAATGCGCATCCCCAATAGAAGGGCATACCAATGTTGAGCTTGCCACACTGGAGTGATCAATAATACCTTTCCCTTCTCCACTTGAATTGTTCTCAGGACCCTTACCAAAAGACAGAATGAAGGGAAGGCATATGGGAACTGTTTTTCCCATGTGCGAGAAAAGGCATCCACCCCCAGAGACCCTGGGGTCTGGTTTCCACGACATGTAATGTGGAAGCTGATGTGACAAGTGAGAGGCAAATAGATCTATTGATGGTTGTCCTAACACTTTGCAGATTTGTCGAAAAACTTGAGGTTTTAACTTCCACTCACTGGAGTCCCGACAATTTCTTGACTCCCAGTCTGCTATGGTATTCATCTTGCTGGGCAAGTACTCCACTGTAATCATGATCACCCAACGAATCAGGTAATCCCAAATCTCTTTTGCCAACAGAATCATATCCTTGTTTTGAGTACCTCCCATTTTTCTTATGTAAGATAGGGCAGCCATGTTGTCCATCTGCAAGTGTATATTCCTGGGTTTGAACTCCTTTGTGAATGCCAATAAAGCTAGCTTCACTGCTTTTAGTTCTAGGACATTTATGTGCAACTGACTCTCTTCTTTGGACCATTGACCCTGTCCTCGCATTTTGACAATATGCTCCCCAACCTTTCTTTGAGGCATCTGTTGACATTGCCAAATCTACTACTGGCTTTATGAGGCTCCTGCCATTGTAAAGAGAGAGACTTTGGATCCACCAATCCAATTCCTGAAGGCTTTCCTTGTTTAGAATTAGACAATGTTGATAGGAGCAATTCTCTCTTAAAACTTGGATTTGTTGCCATTGAAGAAAACGTTGTTGTAATCTTCCCGGAAGAATTGCCTGGGAAGTCGCATTCATTTTCCCAACCAACTTGGTGAGGTCTATTAAGGGTATCTTCTGAGAAGCCTTCATGGATTTGCACTGTGAAATCAAACTCTTCACTTTCTCCCCTGGAAGAGATATCATCATTTTTGTTGAGTCTATGTTCATTCCCAAAAATTCTATTGTTTGAGTGGGTGTAAGTTGAGACTTTTTCAGATTTATAACAACCCCAGATTTTGAAGCAGAAAAATGGTTGTGTCCCGAGAGCTAATTAGGTCTTCCTTTGTTCTCCCTATCAGTAGTATATCGTCTAAGTAAATAATCAGGATCACCCCAATTGGCGCAGAATTGCTACTGGAACTTTTAATATAGTTTTGTAAACACCAGGGGAACTCGTACAGTTTCCCCTTCCATTCCTTTGAGTTCAAAGCTATTGGCACCATAAAATACGCATCTTTTAGGTCCAACTTGCACATGAAGTCCCCCTCTTGTAACAGGTCCTTCAGCATGTGAAGTCCCTCCATTTTGAAATGTTGGTAGGGAATAAAGCTGTTGACATTCTCTAAGATTTATAACTGGACGGTTTCCTCCACCCTTCTTTCCCACTAAAAATAGATTGCTCAAAACCTGAGGCTTCACATGCTGAACTGTTATAATGGCTCCTTTCACCAACATAGCCTCTATTTCCTCGTCTACCAGAGCTTCTTCCTGAAGATTTTTCTGTTAAGGGACTTGCAGGAAAGGGATTTGATAACCTTCCTTTATAATTGATAGGATGATTGGGTCCTTGGTCACCTTTTCCCAATTTGCATAAAAATGGTTTAGCCTTCCTGCTAAGCCGACTCTGGGTATTTTTCCCATGAATAAATTTTTTATTACTGGATGTATTTCCAGAAAATTTTGAACAGGGAGAAGCTCTGGTGACATAATGTGTGGGTTTATGAACAATGATTTTCTTACCAAATCTATGTCCTCTTGAAGGCCTGAACTTCTTGATGTTGAAGGTTCTTTTGGTTTCTTGAATGCCACTATTCCTTTCGTCTTTGGAATAGTGGCCCTCATGAAAGGGTTGTTTCTCCTTTTTCGAGCCAAGTACTTTTACCAAGTCTCTTGATTTCTGCCTTTCCTTTGTAAGGTTCTTGATGTGTTTTCGGAAATCCTCTTCAAAGAGTTCCTCTTGATTTTTAAATAGCTTAGATTTATCCTTTAACTGCACTTTGGCTTTGGATGAGTCTTTACAGATAGAGGACAATGCATACAAGCGTCTCTGGTATAGGGTAGCATTCTTTGCTTGTCCCAAGAGATTAATTGCCTTTTGTAAAGCTTTTAATAAGCCTTCCAGAAACAAATCACAGCTATCGCCTTCTGCATCATTAAGCTTTTCCAGTGTCACCCACACTCGGCTAAGGGGTCCCATGACATCCACCACCTTGCCTTCAATTTTTTCCAGAGATAAATCCAATTTCTCTGAATATTTTGTTAAAAAGGGCAGTATGAATTCATCCATTTTTCTCGGTTTGCCCATATTACTTGGAACAGGGTCCTTGTGTAAAATATTCTCATTGATGTCCTTTTCCGACAAGAATTTATCATGGAAATTTACTTCAGAGATTTTTCCAAGCACTTTTGGTTACTACTGTCTTTCGTAGAGAAGATTGAGTTTTACAGTCCAGGAAGCTCCGAAATTTTAGAGATTTCAATCACAAGCAGGCCTTGTCATGAGAGGCATGCGTAGGGAGTTGAAAACTAAGATGTTTTTTAATTTCATTGAATAACATGAAAACGAGTCCCACTGGTACCACTTTCGTTTTCATATTCTTTCGTAAGGTGAAGAAATGAATGCGTATAACAAAGGAAATTTCAAAATTACCTTAGCAAATTACCTTAATTTCTCTCTTTAAACATGTTTTAAATTCTAGGCTTTAAAGAGCTAAAAAATGTTTAATTGACAATGAATGATTGAGTTTCTAAACTCAATTCAAGATTGAGTTTCAACTACTGGTAAACGGTAGTTGGAAAGTGCTTGGAGGTCCATGGTATATTCAGGCATCATTTTCAAAACAGAATAAGTTAGATTTAGTGGACTATTGATTAATCTAAAAAATACCCATTCACTCTCCCAGGTCGGCACAGTTTTGCTACTTTTCGTGAATTGGAAGGATTTCAAATTGCCGACGTATAATGGATTTATTTTGTGTGCTCCTACTTTTAACACACAAATAGAAGATTATCCACAGCAGCATTAATTGTATATTTTCAATATCTTAATTTAGATTACCGTGATAGAGGTCATCACCGAAACCATGTGGACGATCGAAGCACCAGAGATTATAAAAAGGACCGGTATGAAAGTAGTTCCGACAACCATCAAAGGAAACATTCTTCTGATAGACATGACATACGTCGGAGGGGTCATCACAGAGAACGAGGTGATAAGTATAGCTCTCGGGGTAGGTATGAAGAAGATGAAAGATATAGCCCTCGATACCAAAAAAGTCATCATAAAAACGATTGGAAGGCACATGAACATTCCTCTGGTAGCAGCTATGGTTCTCCGTATTCTACACCACCACCACCAGCCCCTCCACCTGGACCTATAGCCAATTTGTCAAGTAACACATTGCACACAGGTTATAACGAAAGGATGTCAATGACTAGTTTTGTAAACAGAAGTCTGGATCCACGCATCACCGTCAAACCGAAGAAAGAAGAAGTGAAACAAAATTTCAAGCTGCTTATCGATCCATTCTTGAAAAAAGGACATACTACGAAAATTATAAGATATGATGGAGTACTTGCTGGGGTAAGTTTGAACTGATGGTTAAAATTTATGCTTTTCGAAATGACACACATCATGTATTGTATTTAAATTTCTCAGCTACACTGATGATATCTTGATGGAAAAAAACAATATAGCTAGTTTTACAGATTTTATACTTCTCTTTAAGTTGCAAGGTTACTTTATAATATGGATTTAACTTCCTTTGTTTTTTGAAAATAGAATTGTTACAGCTGACTTTAAGATAGATTTGCATGTTTCAGGCCTGGTCGTAAGAAAGTTAGCAGGCGTGTGGTCATCGCACGCCTTAATTGACGATTTCAGTTTTGCCGTGTGCTTGTGTAAATTTTTGACAGATGTGCGATCAATTGTTTCCAGTTAAGATCAACGATCTCCATTCTGTATGATAATCAAGTTAAATTTGAAATGTGTCCTATTTGTAAGAATAATGTTTTTGAAGATTCGGAACGTAAAATGTTAGCTATAAAAATTACTTTGATGGTAAATAAAATTTATTCAATAATTAATAAAGAGGAAAACTTGAAAATAAAAAAAAATTGAATTCGTTTTGGGTTGAAGTTCAAATTGTTTTTTAGTTAAATTAAAGATGTTTATGATCCTTATGCCTGGCTGGCTATTTTTTTAAGTAAAAGATTATTTTTTCGAAAAACTGCAACCTTGCGCATACTTCTGTAAGAACGTTAACAAGATGCCTTTGCAGGCATAAGGATTTCTGCAAAATCAGAAGTATGAAAAAACCTAGACTATGACATTCTTGAAATTTAAGAAAGGTTTACTCATTTCCGCAATATGTGTTAATATTAAATTTCTGATCATGTACTCCCCAAAAATCTGGAAAAACATAATTGTCACTATGCAAAACTTTATACCAATAAACACCAATAAACTTGATTATAATCTGAATGACATAATCTTCTTTATTTGGTTGGTACGAAATTATATTAAGGATACAGTGATCAATTCAGACAAGACAATGAGCATGTAAGTCAATGTAAATGTTATGAATTTATGAATTCGATATATTCTGTCAATCTTCCTAAACAGAATTCCTAATTCACAAGCACAAAAAGGAAAGCGTAGATTTCAATGATACAAAATACATCTACAATATATACATACAAAATCAATATACATGCATAACTGAAAACAGAAATTTGTGCTTTAATTTGAGTAACAATATGTCATTGCCATCTTTTTAATTTACAAACATGCACTAAATTTGAACTAAATTTTATGAAAAGATTATAAAGATTTATTCGGAAACTTAAGAAGACATTAAATTTTTATTTTTGTATACACTCCAGGGCATTTTGAAAGGATAACTGACACAATATGAATCTTACATTAACTCCTAATAAACTTAAAAAACAAAATAACATCAAACTTTCAGATATCACAGTGATTACGTAGCATGTACGGTCAATCTTCTTACGTAAGTTTCAATTTGCTACCATAAATAGGAAGTCCCCATTCCTTATTCAAGACATTGATAATACAGCCAAGAACTATACAAGAAACATCAAACGTAAAATGATGCACAGACAGGCAGGGAGGGTAGATGAAGACATTCTTGTATGTTGTTGGAGCTGAAGAGGAAACTGAGCTGAGCTGTACGTATCCAGAGCTTGAAAAGCACTACAGCCCACACATAAAACAAACGATCTTTTGTATTTAGAAAGGCTTAAAGGAATCCCAGACAATTTTCCAAAAAATAAAAGCATTCCTTTTCACACACTGTTTTTTATAAAACATTGAGAACTTGCTTTTAGAAAAGAATGAACGCAGTAGAATCATTGTAAGATAATTATAAATTTCTCCCTTTAATCTTCTTTTAAATTTGTTCAATATTGATCAATCGACACATGGAAGTCTAGTGGGTTTCTTCAGTTTCTTCTACCATTATGCGGACGGCGTGCAAATGTAAAGTCAAAAAATACCCGTATGATCACATGGCGGAAATTCAAGCCAATAAATTAACACTAATAAAGTTAATTAGCACCCTTTCGTAGTAGTGGCACTTTATGCACCAATGAACATTGAGACGGCGATTGTATGAACCAATGAATTTCGAGATAAAAAAAATCGCTAGGTTTGGACAGTAAGATGAAAAAAAAAGAAACAAGATGCCCTTGCAGGCATAAGGATTTCTGCAAAACCAGCTGAAGTATGAAAAAAGAAAGACTATGATTGACATTCTTGAAATTTAAGAAAGGTTTAATCATTTCCGCAGATCATGTACTCCCCAAAAATCTGAAAAAAACATAATTTTCACTATGCAAAACTTTATACCAATAAACACCAATAAACTTGATTATATCTGAATGACGTAATGTTCTTTATTTTGTTGGTACGAAATGGTATTAAGGATTCAGTGATCAATTCAGATAAGGCAATGTAAGTTAATGTAAATGCCTACCATCCTAATAGAATTCCTAATTCACAAGCACAAAAAGGAAAGCGTAGATTTTAATGATGCAAAATACATCATACAAAATCAACATACATAACTGAAAACGGAAATTTGTGGTTTAATTTGAGTAACAATATGTCATTGCTATCTTTTTAATTTAGAAACATGCATTACCTGAACTAAATTTCATGAAAAGACTATAAAGATTTATTCAGAAACTTAAAAAACGTTAAGTTTTTAATTACGTATACACGCCAGGGCATTATGAAACAATAACTGACACAATACGAAACTTATGTTAACTCCCAATAAACTTAATGAACAAAATAACACCAAATTTATATGCTTTCAGATATTGCAGTGATTACGCATGTACGGACAATCTTCCAAATTACTAAGACTTCCCAAACATCCAGAAGTAAAAGAAAGATTAGGATTATGAAAACTAAGAGCTACATTTACCAAAATTAGCAAACATAACTGAAAGCAGAAATTTGAGTTTAAGGTTGTCCAGTATTTAGAATATACAAGTAAATAAGCTAAAATAGCTAGAGAAACATCAAATATAAAATGATGCACAGGTAGAGGGTAGACAAAACATTCTTGTATGTTGTTAGAGCTGAAGAGGAAACTCAGCCGAGCTGTATGTATCCAGAGCTTAAAAAGCACTACAGCCCACACATGAAACAAAGGATCTTTGGTATTTAGAAAGACTTAAAAGAATTCCAGACATTTTCCAAAAAGAAAATCATTCCTTTTCACACACTGTTTTTATAAAACATTGAGAGCTTGTTTTTAGAAAAGAACGAACGAAGTAGAATCTTTGTATGATTATTATAAATTTCTCCCCTTCTCCCTTAAATTTTCTTTTAAATCTGTTCAATATTGATCAATCAACACGTGGAAGTCTAAGTGGGTTTCTTCGGTTTCTTCTACCATTATGCGAACGGCGTGCAAATGTGAAGTCGAAAAATACCCGGATGATCACATGGCGGAAAATCAAGCCAATAAACTAGCGCTATTAAAGTTAATTAGCACCCTTGCGAAATAGTGGCACTTTATGCACCAATGAAGATTAAGACGGCGGAAAAAATCGCTAGGTTTGGACAGTAAGATGAAAAAAAAAACAAAGACGATCGTAAAGGCTTTCTTGCTTACGCAGAAATCCAACAAGATGCCCTAATGGGCAAAAGGATTTCTGCTTTACCAGCTAATGCAAAGTGTGATTCTGATCACCAAACTTCAAAGGAATTTGGAAGTACGAAACCCTCACTCACCCTAGAAATTTTACAAAGTTTACACTGTGGCGACAACAGGCAAACAAAAATTAGGAAAAAGTAAGGATCCCCTAACAGGCAAAAGGATTTCGCCAAAATCAGCTGAAGTATGAAAAATGTAGTATGAAAAGATCATACAATAATTTTCAAATTTGAAAAAAGGTTATATAACATATTTAATACAAATGTGATTTCCACAATAAGACTTCACAGACTTCATGTACTCTCCAGGAAATTGTCAAAGATAACTGCTACTATGTGAGACTTACAATGGATATAGTGACAATAAACTGGATTACATGAAATGACATGAAATATTCTTTAATTTTGTTAGTACAAAATAGTATCAAGTATATATTCATCCTTGCGAATCCTTTCAGATTTGTATGTAACTCATAAACTTTAATTTTGAATTTTAGAATTTGATATTTTAATTCGAAAATAGGTTTGAATAATTTTAACAACATAACATTACATTTCTGATTGGTTATTTACCCCAGGGAAATTGTGAAAGTGTTAAGCCTGGTTCAGACCTGACGATTACAACAATTGCAATGATTTAAATTTAGTGTAATCATTGTAATCGTCTATGTGAACACTTTGGTAATCTTTGTAAAAATGTCAAAAAATTTTGATATCAGTGTAGTCGCTCTCTTGTATGTAAAATTCTATTGACTTTTACGTCAATTCTATTGTTTTAAGTACGTGATGGTACGTGCTTCAAATTTTACAAAGAAGTTCAAACTTTACACGGGAAAGGGACAATATTTGAATTTTGTAGTTTGGTGATTGGTGATTACAAAGATTGATATTTTTCTTAATCATCGTAATCGTCAGGTCTGAACCAGGCTTAACTGACACTATGCGAAACTTTGTTGTATACACCATCAATTACATCTGAATGACATTCTTTAGATTTAGATGTACAGAATAAGATTAAGTTTATAACTTTTCATATATCACAGTGGTTACGTATATAAATTATATCCTTTAAACATTTGATATGCGATGTGTCAATCTTTTTAATTAAATTACAAATAGAACTCCCAATATTGCAAGCACAAAAAGTATGTAAACAAAGATTTTGATAATTAAAAGTATGTATGTATATATATATATATATGCTCTAAACTTACCAAAATCAACACACATACATAAATTAAATTTTGTGTTGTGTTACAGGTTGATATTAATACTGTATTACCAAGAATAATACAAGTTCAGAGGATATACAATACATAAGCCTATTATGTAATAGCTGGAAAAAAACATGAAACATTAAAAGTGGTGCAGAAGATTAGACACCCGTTTTTTATGTTGGAGCTGAAGAGAAAACTAAGCTGAGCTTAAGTATCCAGTGCTTTAAAAGCATAACAGCCCACCACACCATACACGAAAGAAACTGTATGTTTTGTATTTAGACAGGCTTTCAAGACGTTCCTGCTTAAAACATCGTTTAGAACTTCTTTTTAATTAGAAAGGAATGATCACAGTTACTATGAGTTCATCTTCAGGTTTGTATATCTATCATTTCAAAAAACATTTGAAAATTTAATGGTTTCTTTGCTGAGAGGAAGCGTGGTACTCATAAGTTTCATGTAATCGACGCATGAAATATACAAAAAAACGCTAGGTTTGGACGGCAGAAGAAAAACCAAAGCCGGTTTTAAGGTATTTCTTGCTTTCGCAGAAATCCAAAAAACAACAACGAAAGTAAAGCCTTTCTTGCTTACGCAGAAATCCAAAAATAAAGAGAAAACTACAAAATACAATTAAATAATACCTAATAAAATCGCACGCACGAAGCTCCTTCCTCATTCCTCAGTGGATTTCGCTGAGTAGACTTATTTCTACTACCAAGAAAATTTTT
Organism: Turritopsis dohrnii; assembly: GCA_027922465.2. NCBI lineage: Eukaryota > Metazoa > Cnidaria > Hydrozoa > Anthoathecata > Oceaniidae > Turritopsis > Turritopsis dohrnii. The sequence goes on along the minus strand of BQMF02000365.1, from coordinate 291,634 downwards.
GAGCGCTGATTTTTAATTCAAAACCACTACCGTATTCTGAAGCGATCGGAGACCTCACAACTGAAATGGTAGCAAAGTTTCGTTCCGTTATTGTAAAATTTAATCGTAGCACATTAACAATTTCTGAAGCAAAACTTTTAACATTTTGGGACCGATTTTTGTTGACTTTTAAATAAACATTTGTTATTACACTTGTCAAAACAAGCTAGGGGTGCGATTCCCACACGCGTAAATAAATCTTGGCGTGATTGCACGCGCACGCCTCTTACGACCAGGCCTGATGATGCAGCCAACTCAAACATCCACAAAAAAGCTACAAAAATGTGAACATCTGAACTGATGTATTTGGGATAAAGAACATTTTGCACTAAATAAAAACATCACCAAGCATTGATCTATGAACCTAAACCCCTCTGTTTTGCAATTAAAGTGCTTCAATCAATTTATATATTCATTATTGTTTTGGTATTAGTAGTAATTGACGGAATTGGGGAATTCTAGTTAATTTTCAATTTGGAAGTAAGTCTTAGATTACATCCTGCCATGGTTTCTCTTCAAAGAGAATTTCTGAAGTTGAACTGTCTTTTTCTGTTAGTTAGTTGTTAGATCAAGCCCAGTACTGCAAATAATGTTCAATGTGTTGTTTTTGTTGAATTTTGTGATTTCTAGCAACCTCCTGTTATACCAAAAGATCCTCGGAGGAATAAAAGCAAAATTTGGAGTATAGAAGTTTGTGATCTTCCTGTTCCCGACTTGAAGGTTGTTTTTATTTGTATTGATTGTATAACCAGGTTTCTTTTGAAAAGCCATCATCAATAGGCTCAGTTTATTCTATCAAGCATGTGTGATGCTGAAGTTTTTTTTACCTTTTGGCAAATTTCATAAAGATTTCACAAAGCAGAAATACACGTAATAACATGACCTATTTTTTTATTGGAAGAGTAAGCTAAAATGCACCAATGTAAGAAATTGATTAAAGGGGAGCTAATGAATGATAACAAGTTGGTTGTTTATTTTGTTTATTTTATTTTGTTGTAACTGAGTTCTCCTTTAAATTATAGCCTTATTAATGTACTGTTATCTCAACAACTTGATAAAATGATTAAGTTTCTGTTTAGCTTGACAAAAATTATGTTGGTCCAATGCCACGCGATACTGTTCGTTTTTCTGGTTTGAATGATAATATTGATCGTAAATTCCTTCATGAACTGTGTGAAGCTTATGGTGATATTAAAGAGTACAAAGTTTATCTTGATCCAAAAACAAATCGTCATACAGGAACTGGAAAAGTTGTATTTGTCGAAGGAACACAGTTACATAAACTAATATCTTCTTTAAATGGACGAACTGTTATGGGAAAAGTTATATCTGTATGGATTGAAGAGAAACGTATGTTAACATTTAATTTTCATGTCAAAGTTTTTTTTCTGAATGTCTGTAAATTATTTATTTTCTTTAGAACCCCCGGGTTTCACCTTGTTAAAAGAAATTAAAACAGAATGTACAAAAAGTAGAACGAGATTGATTGAATCACCATCACAAATTATGCCAGGGCACCATCTACTTTCAGGTCCCTCACCTCATTTGTCCACCCCAAGAACACCAAACATCAGCTCATTGCAAAGAAATCACCCTGTAGCAGGTTTCAACATCCATGACAAAGTCTATTCATCACAAACTCCACCGTATAAGTCCGATAACCAACCACCTCCTCCTCCTCCAATGATGAGTGGTCAAACAATGATGTCAGGGTTAGCGTCACATATGCTTAAACAGCCGCTACATCATGTTAACACGCCACCTCCTCCACCACCACCTTTAGCAGAGTATGAAAATATTTCTCCGACAGGTAATGATTCGAAAAACAAGAATTGGTTTAAGGATGGAAAGCCTGTTACTCCACTAGAACTCATGAAAAGACAGAATGTAGAGAGACCTAATAGTCCTTATGCTAAAATGAAGCATGTCGGTGGAAATCGAATTTCGTACAGTCCCGTTTCCAACTCGTCTCATTCAGTATCACCCGTTAGTCCTGTTGTGAAGGATGTTACACCTACGGAAAAAAAAGTAGAAAATTTTGATGCTATTTCGGATAATGAAAGTTCTGCAATGCAAGTAGAAGATATATCTCCTGTCAATACACCTAAATTAAAATCGAGGAGGCTGTCCAATGATGATGATGCTATGTCTTTGTCATCCATTAGTTCCAACGAAGACCAAAAAGTTGAGCTAAATATAAAATCCAAACCAATAGTAAATATAAACTCTGGAAGCAAGCCTTCAGGAACAAACAACCCTCCTAACATTCCACCGAATAATATCCAAAACTTTCAATCAAATGTGAATACACCAACTCAGTTCTTTCCACGCCAAGCTCCAATACGGCACCCTCCTGCTGTAATGAATTGGCAGCAACAATTTCCACGGCCATCTTTTCCTCCACCGATGTTTCCAAACAATGCAAACCCGGGGTTAGTACCACCATCTAATATAGTTAGCTCACTTAATCGACCACCTTTGCAGTTGAACAGCAACATGCCTTTTCCAATGAACAATACTATACTCAATCCGTTGTCACAGCCAAGGCAGGCTTTTAATATGATGCAAAACAATGCATTTACGACTACAGCAGGTCGTCCTGTTCAACCAGCCCTGCAACAAATGCCTGTTCAAAACAATGTGTATTCCTCTAACAAGACTTCAGATGGTAATCAAGTCAATAAGCAATTTCCAACAATGGTGCCAATGATTCCTCAAGATTTACCTTTCATCTTTCAAGTAAAAGCAGGATGTGCCAGAGATATCAGTTTGGAATTAAAGAGGATATTAGCGAAAGATACTCTGAAGAAGTTAGTTGAACAATCGGCCTTCGTGGCTTTCGAAAATTGGTGGGAAACGCAAAGAACATCCAAATTGAAATCTGATGAGGAGACGGGTCGTGTGAAATCTGAAAAAACTGATGTTGTAGATACAAATAGGAAGTTATTGACAGACAAGTCATCAAATATAGTAGTACATACGCAGCAATCTATCAAAGATGCTGTTACCACCTCTGTTATGTTGCAAAATTTATTTGGACATGATAAAAATAACGAAAATAGACCACCGGCAGCAAATTTTCTGAATTCATTTCGAATCAGTAGGAAACCACAGGCGCAACCAATAATGAAAGCTAATCATATGTCGAGAAAGCGACCTCAATGGCCTTCACTTAGTAAACATAAAAACAAGCTTCAGAGGCTAGAAGATAGTGAAGAAGAAGAAGATGACGACGACGACGACAACATTGAAGTTGATGAGAATCAAGATGATATTGATGAAGAACAATTTGAACGGTTTGCTCGACGACAAAGTAAAAAGTTGTTATTATTATTATTATTTTTTTAATTAGTTTTCTATGTGCAAGCCTAAAGTGTATGTGATGACTTCAAGGGCTTTTCTTATGGAACAAAAGTACCTTGTTAGGTGGGAAATACCAAAAAGTCATTGTTGTAATCATCTGAGAACAATGAGATCAACAGCATAAGGTAGAATGAGTAAAAAAATGCGTACTGAATTTTGTTGATTTTATGAGATCTTTCTGGCCAGTGCTGAAGAGCAGTTCTTAAGAGATGGATGCAATGAGTGTTTACCAATGCAGGGTGTCCAATTGGCCTTGAAATTCCTAAAGTCCTGGAAATGTCCTGGAATGTTTTTTAGGTCTGGAAAAGTCCTTGAAATGAGGTTTTGTCCTGGAAATGTCCTGGAACTTTGTTTTTGCTTTGTTTTTTCGAGTTGAGACCTATTATATTTATGATTCAAAGCCACTTTGAGTTACATGTTTTTTATCTTAGAAAGAATACTTCACTCTTCAAAAAATTCCTTTATAAATCCCTATATAAATCCCTATATAAATGTCCTGGAATTTTCTGAATTTTTCCTGGAAATGTCCTGGAATTTTGTTTTGAAAATTGGACACCCTGCAATGATATTTTTCTGCTGTATGAACAGCCTTTAGTTGTTACAAAAATGAACTGGCTTTGTTCGCCATAACAAGCTTTTATATGATTTTATATGGTTTAGGACAAGTCAGAAAGAGTGGTTCATCTCTTTATCAGAAAATCTATTCTGATGAAAGTGACGAAGAGACTGACGAGAAAGTGAGTTTTTTGTTACATCATCCATTCATCATCATTCATATATCATCATGAACAAATAAAAATATAAATGTCTGAAATTCGAACCAAGTTCAGTCTGAATTTTAATCAAATTTCGCAAATGATCCTTTTTATGAATGAAGAACACAATTCCACTTAGATAGGTTTTCTCTAGTAAAGACAGACAGAAAAAACGAGGAGGATTCAAGGATGTTAAATAACGATACAGGTTAATGTGACAGGTTGAGAATACAGGTTAATAAAACAGGTGAATGAGGCAGATTAAGGTTGCCGTGCCCAATGATACTTATTTTTCATTGTGTGGCAATTTTTAACGACCAGTTGTGATGACAGAATTTTCTTTGTGTATTTTAGTCTCAAACGGATGACGAAGATGATAAAGAAGATGTTTCATCGAGTGAAGAATCTTCGTCCGAGACATCCAGTTCCGAAACGGACTCATCCGAAACGGAAAGTGAATCGGAAGAAGAAGTAGAGAGTGTCAAAAAACAAGCTGAGGAGGAGAGTCAATCTGAAGCAGTAATAGAAGCTTCATCACAAGACGATGACGAGGCAGCGGAAAAAGGTGGATATTACCAGCTGTTCACACCTTCTGTATATATCTTATGTCGCTTCTTCTCACTTTGCATCCTTTCCTCACTTTACATCTCTCTTTTGTGTTAGTTTTATTCCGAAGTATGTACGACGAACCACGTAAACGGAAAGCTGTACAGAAAGCTGAAGAGAAAATTAAACGATCACATCCACCCAAACCAAAACCGAAACCTGCTAGTCAACGCCCGACACGCCCACCTCGCCCGCCAAAGAAGGCGCAAAAAGTCAAACCGAAGAAACATGCCATTGTGGAAGATTCAGAGACAGAAACGGCTGAAGAAGAGTTTAGTAGTGACAACGAAAACCATGACACAAAAGAAGAAAGCAATATTACTGTTGATGAAAGTAGCAGCAGATCTGTTGTAGAAAAAGAACTAGAAACTAAGGTGATGACAGAAGAAGAGCTCATCCAAAACCTCATTTTACTTGAACATAACTATTTCTCGCCACCGCCACCGCCACGAGAAATTAAAAAATCCACCTTGCTAGTTGATAAACTTGAACCTGTTGTTGAAGACGATGATGAAAGCGAGGCTATCAAATTTCCTATGAGAAGCATTGAAGAAGAAAACCAACTGATTTGGAATATTATTACTAAAGGAATTGATAGTGAGGATTTATGTTATCTCAAGGAAGCCTTCGACAGTTTGCAACAGTTTGGTTCCAAAGAACTCGATCAACTGACATGGGCTGAACACCCTGGTATCTTTTCAATCAAAGTCATCTTTAGTACTAAATGTTTTTGTGTTGCTAAGGAAACGAAGTAATACAACTAGAATAAGAATACCTTGCTTGGTCTCATTAAGTCTATCCTTGATGTTCATTACGAGGCAACAAAAGGACCATGTTTATTTAGGAGAGTTAGACCGTGGATTCCAAATAAGGGCCGGCGTATAAAGGGCCGCAAATAACAGTAGTAATAGATGAAAATAGCAGATGGATAGTTAACTAAGAATATCATCCAAGTTTATAATGCTTTGACATCTGTTAGAATAAATGTTACTGTCTCCAGTTAAAAGTATTATTAGTGTATACACTTTTCAATCTGCTCGCTATTCAAATGCTTGAGTTTTAGATTTTCTTAACACATTCCAAGTCACAGATTTGCCTCCTCAGAAACCCAAGCGTTCAAAAGGTGAAGCCAAGTTACGTGTTCACGAAACTGGTTGTGCTCGTAGTGAAGGGTATTATAAGATACCTATGGTGGAAAAAGCTCGTTATTTGAAGTCAGCGCTTCGCAAACTCAACATCCTACAACAGAAAGGAAATCACACAGGACAGGTTCGCTTAGTTTTGCTAAACTACTTCAGCATCGGATGTTTGGATGCGATGTTAACGTAGTTGTTCTAATTTAACGCGTAGCGCAAAAATAATTATTTTGGGCGGCACGCGTAGAAAGTTGGACTGAAAAAAATTGACAAATTTCGGACTTTAAATTACGCGTTAATAATTTGACGAAAAAAAATTCTAGAATTCTACAAATCATGCATGAAAAATGCATTACAGAATAACCTAGACGAGGAACACGAAGATCATCCTTTTGATGGTCCTTTTTAGTCGATTTGTAAAAACGGTGTAAGCTCGATAAGTGAAACCTCAAGACGAAATGTGACCGAGATAAATCTCCTAAAAGTTCCACTTATATCCAGGGTTCCACTTATCGAGCGTAAACCGCATCTAATTGGCAACTTGAAAATTGGGAAAAGGAAATTTCTTTGTGGTGTTTTTATTCCTTTTAGCCTGTTTATTTATATTTTATTGTTTGGGCGGTTTGGCTCCAAAACAGTAGGTAATAGCCTCGTTTTCATCATGAATGTAATATGTTGTTTTATGGTTCATGAATATTTAGGCTGCAACCGAACATAAAATCAAGTCACGTGAGAACCGAGCCATGCAACGACGTTTGGCATCTTCGATTGCGCAAGAAGAATTTGGAAGTTTGATCAACTACAATCAAACGCTGAAGGTAAGAGTTATTATCGGTAATCAACTGGTAGACTCGTAACTGAAGTGGTAGACTCGTAACTTAAGTGGTAAACTCGTAACTTAAGTGGTAGACTCGTAACTGAAGTGGTGGACTCGTAACTTAAGTGGTAGACTCGTAACTTAAGTGGTAGACTCGTAACTGAAGTGGTGAACTCGTAACTGAAGTGGTAGACTCGTAACTTAAGTGGTAAACTCGTAACTTAAGTGGTAGACTCGTAACTGAAGTGGTGAACTCGTAACTTAAGTGGTAGACTCGTAACTACCACGACTATATTTCTAGATGCGTAAAAAAGCTCTTCGCTTCGCAAAATCATCCATTCACAATTGGGGTTTGTTCACATGTGAACCAATTCCCGCTGATCAGTTCGTCTGCGAATACGTTGGCCAGATGATACGAGCGATTGTCGCGGAAGTGCGAGAAAGGAGGTACGAAAGGAGTGGTATCGGCAGCAGTTACTTGTTTCGTCTTGATATGGAAAGTGTTATAGATGCAACGAAGAACGGCTGCAACGCAAGATTTATCAATCATTCATGTCAGGTATCCTTAGCTAAATCATCTCTTCTATCTCAACTGTTTATTTCAACTCATTATCTGCTGTCATCATCGTGTTGCAGTTTATCTGTCAATTTGTGCTTACAATTACTAAAATATTGTTAAATTTCTTTGAGCTAGTGAGCGTATGGTTTGTATGAGAAGTTTTTGTGGACTCAAATTCTCAGATGAACGCATAAACCACAGCAATGGCGTGACACAATGCTGTTGGAATCAAACTTTTGTCTCGACACTGCAATGCGTTTAAAGCAGTAGGATGTTATTGACTGACTGAAAAAAGAAGTACTTAATTACCACTTGAAATCCAAATTCGAAATTCGCGTTAATTTTCGATTGCATTAATTAATTTTTGATTGCATTAATTATGGGCCCTTCACTATTACTATTACTTGCTTCATTATTTTCGTGTAATAAGGTAATCCACTGAAATTTTCTGATTACTTTTAAACGTAATACTTCAAAGAACTTTGTTCTAAAACTACCGTATTCTCTCTAATAAGCGCCTGGGCGCTTTTAAAAATTTTTTATTAGCTTACAAAAAATTTTGAAATGGTCATGCTAGCTGTGAATGAGGCATTGCTTCTGGATAGTTGATTTACCGCCAGAGTCCTTGAGGACCAGTCAGTCGATTGCTTCTAATGATACGAAGGGACTGGGACAAAGGTTGTTCCAGCAGTCAAACCAAACTATGTTATCGGAATATATTATTTAATAAGTTGACTCGAGTTTTTTTTACATTTCAGCCGAACTGTTACGCCAAAGTGATATTAGTGGAAGGTGCGAAAAAGATCGTTATATATTCGAAGCGAGACATAAAGCTTGGTGAAGAGATTACATATGATTACAAATTTCCAATAGAAGATGAAAAAATTCCTTGCTTGTGTGGCGCTCCGTCGTGTCGTGGTTCGTTAAATTAGATAGTGAAATTCGCCGTTGCTCTGTTTCTTTACTCATGTTTGCTGGTGCTGTGCGCTGGAATTAAAATTTTTTGTATCAAAGAAAGATCGTTCCAAACGAAAATCCAGAATTCATTCAGTTGAGAGTCGATCGCCCATGTTTAGCTTTTCTACGTTCGAATTTACTGTTTTCGATTAAACAGCGAACTTATCACGTGTTGAAAAACCAACAATCTGGTTAGATGATTATCGTTCGAAGATTTGTTTGTCAACTTAATCGAAAAAAAAGAATAAGTGTGCTTATTTTATATCAGGATATTATTCTCGAATTGATATTGTTGTATCCATCATTGCTGACTTTGCATGTGCAATAGTATTTTTTAAAAAACAAAGAAAAAATGAAGGAATATTTAAACAGTCACTTTTTTCCTTCCCAGGACATTCCAGCCATGATGACATTTCATTGGTTAAACGTCGGCCATGATGAGACGTCGATTCGTCCACGAAATAACTAAAATGTCAAGCTCGTTTCCTTAGCACTATTCAGTGTTGCCACTCTTCCGGCCCTGCCCGGAAACTCCGGCCGCTGAGGAATTTTAGCTTATTCCTTCCGGCTTGCGTGGACTTCTGATAATTTTTTGTGTAGACGGGGCATAGGATCAAGTCCCATAAAGCCATCTGTGGAGGAGATCATTTTCGGGAATCGTTGCAAGCCTGTAACAGTACTTCCGAACACATTTTTATAAGATTGTCGAACTCATTTTTACGGAACACGTCTCCTCGACAGCTCCTGAAAGCATGATTTGTTTGTTTTAGTTCAAAAATAAATCAAACTTTCAATGGATCGTCCTTACAAGAAGAAGGGGTGTCCAAGATAGCGTTTTCCAGCGATCTGGAGACCCTAAAATCCAAAATTTTTCCCTCGCCGCAAACCATGGTGGCGCCTATAGGAGCCACTAAACTAAGCAAATTACTTCCGGCCAGATAAGAAAACAACAGTGGCAATACTGACATTTTCCATCTTTATATATATTTTTTTTAATTTATTTTACCGAGTCCAGAGAGAACTGGCAGTAATTCACTGATGTGGGCCTCCACCAGGAATGACTTATACCTTTGTTACGCTAGTAAATGTCGCAAAGACAGAAATTAAAGTCTGTCTCAATATAATTGGCAGTGGAAACAAATTACCTCATAACTTTTGATAGCCACTTCCGATTCCAAAAATTTTTTTTGCATGTTTTAGATAATCAAAAGCACTATATTTGAATGTATTTTTGGTTGAAAAATTCGCGATTTTTAGCGGTTAAATTTGCGATTTAAAAAATAAAGCTTTTTTTCTACTGAAGCTATAACTTTCATTTTTGCACCAGTGGTAGCCCTGCCTGAGGCAAAAAAAGTTATAAAGTTTGAGGGAAAACCAATGGGTCGTTCAGAGGATATGGGACCCGAAGTACCCCTCAGTAGCGATTTTACGTGAAACATCAAATCTCCAACTTTCAACAAAAAACGGGGGCAATGATGGTGGAACAATTCAACATCACATTCAACGATCTTTTAAATTATCTTTTGAGAAACTGTTATTTGTGTTTTGGGAATACACGCTTTTTTTTTATAAGAACCAGTAAAATCTGACCTGAGGCTGGCTGTTCTTATTTTTTGAGCCTTTTTCAGCCTGAATTGTTCTTATTTTGTTCTTTGCTTTAAGAACACAGTTTCAAATTTCAGCCTCATTTTGTTCTTCTTATTTATGGAACTTCCAGTAAAATAGAAATATTTTTTAAAAACAACTGGCAAAAAGTATGGTTGCTGTTCGGTAATGACCCATTCGCACATTTATTGGAGGTGAAAAAAAACCAATAACCTTCTAAACCATTTACCAATGAGAGAATTCACATCATGAACTGTTCTTATTTTCCAAGAAAATTCAGGCTCAGGCTGTTCTTAATTTTTGGAACAATGATTTGAGCCTCGGGTTGTTCTTATTTTGTTCTTATTTTTTGGCCAAATCTGAGGCTCGTGTTCTTATAAAATTGTTCTTATAAAAAAAAAAGCGTGTAATCAAAGTTTACTTTCTATTGTATCATACGGTTTCATAGCTTTGTGTTTAAAAGATATCTTATTGTGTTCAACAAAAACGTTTTCAAGATCTGTGTGACTTTTTTATTCCACATCGTTTTAACAATAAAAAAAATTAAGCTGCTTCCCTTTGTTTTGCTTAATGGTCAACAAATATCAACGCATTACTGTTACACTTTTCAACTTTTAATTGAGCTGTTGATGAAAGAAAAGATAACCCCCGTTTTTTGTTGAAAGTTGGAGATTTGATGTTTCGCATAAAATCGCTACTGAGGGGTACTTCGTGTCCCATATCTTCTGAACGACCCATTGGTTTGCCCTCAAACTTTATAACTTTCTTTGCCTAAAGCAGGGCTACCACTGGTGCAAAAATGAAAGTTATAGCTTAAGTAGAAAAAAAGCTTTATTTCTTAAATCGCAAATTTAACCGCTAAAAATCGCAAATTTTTCAACCAAAAATATATTCAAATATAGTGCTTTTGATTATCTAAAACATGCAAAAAAATTTTTTGGAATCGAAAGTGGCTATCAAAAGTTATGAGGTAATTTGTTTCCACTGCCAATTATATTGAGACAGACTTTACTTTACCACATCCCCTTACCAATGATAAAGGTATTTCATCGTTCTAGCAACTGTCGCAATGCTCAAAAACCACTGTCGCAAGTGTCAACAGTAAATGTCGTAATGGCCAAAAACATGTTTTAATATTCTGCAACAAATATCATTAGCCTGGTAACTCAGGGAAAGAATGAAAATGAGAAAGAGGCTATATAGAAAAGTTTTTCTTCATACACAATACAGATATACATAATACAAACAAACTCAACTTAACTGTAGTGTCTAAATAGCTTTTCATAAATACTACTTTTCTGACGATTTGTTCTAGTTAAGTGTAACGAATCAAAGAAAATATCAAAACAAACATACGATTAACCGTTAAGGTAAACTCTGAACATAATTTTTTGTTCCTTTTTACAGTTTCTAACAAAACTAAGAAAGTTCTAAAAACATATTAGAAAAGTAAGAAAAGTATGCAATATAAACAAGCTTTTAGGAGGCTTCATTGTTTAGGCCATGTGATGGATAGTATCGCAAACCACCCATAAGTCAACGCTTTCAATGTTATCATAGCAGTATCCCATCTCACGAGCCTTCCTGTACACCTTCTTGGTCGGTTTTCAGCGTTTGGTAAAACATCCTTCAGTTCCAAGGATATTCCGCTACACCTTCCACCACTCAGTTCAATTAAGTCCTTAACGAGCATCCTCATATTTGACGGAATGTCATTTTTAACCATTTCGAGGTAAATTTCAGTGATGTAGCCGTCATCATTTCCCCTGTTGTCACTCCCTACAACTTCGTCATCCATGTTCAAACTCCTTACAATTTCATCATCATCTTCCATGTTGTCATCATCTACTATTTCGCCATCATCCAAGTTATCAATCGTGGTCTTGTCACTATCTCCACTATTACAACTCTCCACGGTAAAATCAAAATCGGTACGCTAAATACTAACATAATGTTCACTATTACCTACAGGGTGATAACCAACAATCACTGTAGGAATGGATTCATTAATATGCCATACCCTGAACGTTCGCAGGCGTTTTCTAGTCGTTCGTCTAAGCTGAGAGTTTGCAAAGGGATTGCATTTTCTTCTCTCTGTTTGCTACTCGTAATAGATCTTCAACGTTTGTACATTTGTCTCTTTTACCTTCTTTCGCGACTGTTAGGCTCGTGATATCGGACACAAGTAACCAATCTTTCTCAAGAACTTTTGTTTTTGGATTTTTATATTCAATTTGGTATTTTGATAGCGGGATGTTTCCATCAATCACTTTTCCTTTAATGGAGAATCTCTTTCGTGGTCTTTTGGTCGCGCCATATGGATATTTCAACATAATTTTGGGTTTAAAACATAATTCGAATTTCGAGAATAATAGATCTCAAATGGACTTCTGCCACCTAGCTCTTTCTTCACATCATCATTCATGATGGACTGCTGATACTCTGGCAAATTTTAGACCCAATTTGCCCCCTTTCTCAGTATGTCGAATCGAATTTTATCTCGTAATGTTCTGTGACTTCGTTCAACTTTTCCCTGACTTTGTGGATGGTATAGAGGACTTTAGAGGACATTTTTCAAAGAATAGGATTTTAGAGGAGGCGTGGCACCCTCTAAAAGCAACAGTACAAAATCTGTTGCAAGTGCTGATGCTACTTGTATTGTTGTTGACGAAGAGTGATAAATAAATCCGTAGATGTTCAATAACCTCGACTTCTTTCTGCAAAAATAAGTTCCACAAAAAAGTTCCATACAAATTTCTTCCGCAAACAATTTCTTCCCTTAAGGTACTCTATACGAAAATAATTTTGAAATGTCATGCTGTTGCGCATTTTGTTCGCAGTTGGTTCACAGGCGGATGAACGTTTGCAGGAAGACATTCCTTCTGCTGTTACTACCACATGTATTCTTATAACAATAGAAGTATCCAATCAAAGTCAGGACACGTCATGACATACGTGACGTCGTCTCAAAAAAAACGTCGACGTTGGCTTGAATTTTGTGGGAGAACGATAACTGATCAGATGAAATCCAAAAAAAACATATGGGCTGCTAAGACAAATTTTTGTCTTGCTCGGACAGTTTATATTTTTGGCAAGTTAAACTCATCTACATCATCATAAGGCGCGATCAACTGAATATTATAATCGTATCCAGTAATATTGTCGTAATCGGCGCGGCATTCATCGGGCACTCCAACAGTAAATATATCCTTGGAAAAATCCATGACACGAATGCTACCTAAAAAGCGAAAAACGTCGAACAAGATTACAAGCTCAAATATGAAGGTTGAAGCGAACCATGTGTAGTACAGTCGACGCTCGTTATCTCGAACTCTCACGGGACCGACGAAAAAGTTCGACATAGCGAATGTTCGAGATACCGAGTGTTCGAGATAACGGATGCAAGTGATGTGAAAGTTCGAGATAGTGAAAGTTTTGAAATCGAGAAAAAAAAATCAAAATCAATTTTTAAGGTCACGCTATTAATAACCCAGAGAGATTTTTTTCAACGACAAACAAGGGAAAGGAAATTAATTTGAAGCATTCACATTTATCGAGATCGTAGTTTTATAAATCCATGTATACATCACTTTTTCTTATACATCACTTTTTCTCAAAAAAAATTTAAAATACTAGTTTGTTTTTTGGCATTTAAGTCATCAAAATAAACCTTGTTCTTAGCATTCTACATCCCGAACTTTTAAAATGGAATGTTTTTCGTTCGAACTTTTAAAATGGAATGTTTTTCGTTCGAATATTTTGCAAAGATTCGAACAAAAGTTCGAGATAACGAGTGAAAAACAATTCAAGGGACCAAATAATTGGTTCGAGATAGTGAAAGTTCGAGATAACGGAGTTCGAGATAACGAACGTATTTTAGCCTAGAGTTGATTGAAAAGTTCAAGGGACCGACGAAAAAGTTCGAGACAGCGAAAGTTCGAGATAGCGAGTATTCGAGATAACGAGCGTCGACTGTACTATCTTTAAGAAAATTGATTTTTATTGACCTCTGTATTTTCTGTTTTGCATGAGATCGTCAGCATTCCAATTTGAATTTCTTGGATATTTATCAATAGGTAAGTGTACAGATGTCAGGAGGTGTTCGGTAAAGTAGCACAGTTGAACAGGGTGACGTTGCTGTGTTCGCCAATATAAGGTACCATTTACACTGTCCCATAAACATACGGCACCATCGTGATGGCCACTAAGAACTTTCCATTTATCCATCTATAATAAACCAGAAATTTGCACACGACAAAAACAAAATATCACTCTCAACTATTCACAAATTTATAACAGGTAACCGATACCACCTTCCTTCCTTTCAGATACGCTGTACATTGACCTAATCTCTTATTTTACCTGTATAGTATATACACTATCATTTACAAAGAAAACAGAAAAATCTGATCGTGTATTGAGAATCGTTTTAGGGACTGTTCACAAATGACGTCAACTGTAAGGGGGGGGAGGGGGGGGGGGGGGGGGGGGGGGGGGGGGGGTTATGCTTAAGTTGACGCTGGTTGACGGGGGAGGGGGGGGGATGTGATACTAGTTGACGTCAACCCACACAATTTTGCAGAACCTTGATTTTTCTAATTAAGTAAAGTTTCTTATGAAAATGTTAACACTGAATGTGATCTTGATGTGGTCCGTGATGCACGAACGATGACGATGACGTCAACTGAGGGGGAGGGGGCAACGCAAAGTTGACGCAGGTTGACAGAGGGGGGAGGGGGGGGGGGGGTCAAAAATCTTGAGAAAATGGTTGACGTCATTTGTGAACAATCCCTTATAACTACACAACGTTTGGGGCCTTTTTTAAAGAGATAATGCATTGTACCTATAATGTTGTGACGTCAGAATTCACGCCTTCAATTATCAACAACAAACATTCGCTCTGGAAATCATGAATGCGAATTTTAAAATCGGAGCAAGCCACCACAACCTTATCGTCTGGACAATCTTTGTAGTTTAGACACGTGATCGAAAGTAGTGGACCAATTAAATTGGAAACTTGTCTACCATTATGAATACAATACCTTCGTATCTAAAACAGAGTATAACAGCACGTTTGTAATTTTAACTGAAGATATTCTTCAGGGCGTAAAGCTTTAGTAAAAAAAGAATAACGAGAAGTTTCATTTTGATTTATAATTTAATACAATATTTTGTCCTGCATCCGCAAAATATCGTCAGGAACGTTTTACTGGATCAAGTAAATTAATTTACTTTACTTCACAACTTCGTACCCACATCACAGAAAGCCAAAGTCGAATGGAAAGGTGAACCTAAGGCGCCGTATTCTGGCCTGAGTCCAGGTGGGTAAACAAAAGTACGAGAAAGTGAATGCTAAGCCAGACATTCTGCAGACCGATTTAACACTAATATTTGCAAATCTCAAATTTTCCGATATGAGAATGACAGGGCACTTGCTATAGCAACCTACACCGTCCAATATTACAAATAATCATTCAGTATAAAGGTGGCTTCCACCATTATTTTTGAATGGTACAAATTCTCCAAAGCCTGATTTGTATTTTTGTTTATTTGTTTGAAAACAAAAAAAATCATAAATTAGCTCCACACTCATTCTGATGAGATTTGGTTTCGACTATATGTAAACGTTAAAAAACCTTTCACTAGAAACCAGTGGGCAAAATCGTCATAAAGTCACTGCGATGAAGAGCATTTTTATTGAAATAGTAAGTATATTTCTATAGGAATGTACTCCACCACAGTAATTTTTTAAAGATTTTAAAAATATTTCCTCACTCGATAGCCACCCAACAGACTGTATCCAAAACTGTTCACCGCTGCAACAGCATATTGATTTTTATGATCTAAGCAAGAAAATGTGGCACCAACCAACGTGTCTAATACTACAGAGCTGCTTGCTCGTTCCAATGGATGTATCTGTAAATTACCACGTAGAATCACAAGCACGGCTGGAAAAGGTTCGTCAATCATTCGAATAACAGAGATCTGAAAAAAACATCATTTAACATATGAAAATATCAAATATATATAAATATTATCATGCAATAGTAAAGGTTTTGATATCACCCCGAAAAATAACGAAAACATAAAAACATTAATATGGTACTAGAACCAGGAAGGAGAAGTTCCACAAAAACAGCTGTGAAGGAGGAGTTCCACAAAAAATTACAAAGAACATCATACTGCGTCTGTGTATGTTTGTTCACAAACATTCTCCCATTCCCATTGGTCAAGAAGACCACGTGCCATCATAACTATCATCTTCATTGGCTGAACAATACAAATACATGGCTTTTGCTTTGATAACTCGATATATTGTATTGGGCTGTTATTGAAATTGTGCATGTAAACGAGACGTCCACATTCGTAACTGTCAATTTTCCAAATCATCAAATCACCTGATCAACAGAAAATCTCACCATTAATACTAAAGAAAACCATTTGATTGCACGCCCATTACAAGGCTATGCAACTTTGTTGTCTCTCATTACGCCCGTCATTAAAAGAGCTGGCGTTATATTTATCTGTGAGCGTTTGACGATGGATTTTAAAAAATAACATCAATCAAGGTAATCTTAAATTGTCAGGATTTGAAAGTTCATTATGATGAAGACTCATAATAATAGCTACCATTTTGGAAAGCAGCCGCACATTTATTTTTCGTGATGGACAGACATGAACACATCGAGGTCACTACTTCTTCGTCTGTAGTGTATTGTTCTTTAAGATTATGACCATAGTTTCCAGTGGATAAATCCCATAACTTCACCGAACCATCCAGATATGCAACCATCAGAGTGTTGTCATGTGTACTTACACAACAAACGATGCCACCTGAATGTTAGGATAATAGTCTTACCGGTGAAAACCTTGTAATTTCGATCCGAGTTTAGATTTAGGGTATACAGTTGCCGCTCCATAAAAAAATGGTTCCACTTTGCGAATGTTCACTTATCTGACGAAATAAAGAGAGTTTGTGAAGGAAAATCCAAGGGACCAGGGAAAATGGTTCCGGGGTTCCACATATCGAGCGTCAACTGTACTTAAAAGCAAACATTTTATAATGACATCTTGACATGTGACACACCTATAAACCTTGATTAAGGTCGGTCAGATAACTAGAAGATAAAAATATTTCGAGTTTAGTAAGAATAACTGAGTACTTGCGAGAAAGAGCATTTTCATTGAAATAGTGTATACCGCATTCCCTCTTTTAAACGCCCCCTTCTTTTAAGCGCCCTCCCCTTCCCTTGTTGTATGGCTTTTCAAAACAATTTAATTTTAAGCGCCCTCCTAAATTTCGAAAAAATTTAATAAGCGCCCGGGCGGTTAATAAAGGAAACACTTCTATAGAATTGTACTCTTCCGGGGTGATTTTTCAACAAATTTGCCTAGCGGGGGAAGTACCTTTCTCGTTCTGTAGATCTCTGACATCACAAAATCTTTCTTTCCATTTCTGCTGTATTCTTCTTCGCTCAAGCATCGACTCTTTCACAAATTTTTTCCAACCAGTTTTGTGTGCAGCACATTCAACATATGTTTTGATTGAGAGCATCCTGCACTGTTCGAACCAGATCAGATCGTCTTCAGCCAAGTGTTTCCATTTCTTATTAACAAGGCAACAATTTGATAGGTCCTTCACTGATAAATATTGAAAGATGCACAAAGCTAATTCTTTGGGTAGCTCAAGATCAAAGAAAGGTATACAAGTTATTTCATCTATGTCAGAAATTAACACTTCCAGGAGGTTTTCATTTGAGCTTCCTGATTGCTCTCTGTCAGGAATTCTCTTCCACAATTCTTTCTTTCGTCGTTTTTGAATGTCGGTCATTTTCTTTATATGTTTCTTGGTTGAAGAACTGCTGTCGCCGTCTCTGTCGGCGTCTCTGTCGGCGCATTTCCGACAATCTCTACTTAAACAATACTTACAATCGTAAATGTTCTTCAGATAATCATTTGCGATTTGAAAAGCAGGAAACAAGTCTGTTGTATTATTTTTTGAGCTGACATTCCGAGAAGAGGGTTTTGCTTTCACTTTCATTTTCTTCACAATTTGATTTTCATTTTTCGACTGATCATCAGTACGTCTTTTGTTTGTAATAATTTCAGACATCCATTCTGTCCGAAAATCTAGCAGTTCGTCGTCCATTATTTAACAACTATAAAAAAAACACAGTGTAACAAGAGCTTAACATATAGCCGTAAATTGTCTACCATTTACGATGTAGTCGAGGTTAACATTATGCAATGCTTCACTGTCATTGCATGCAACCTGTTTCATCGTGAAGTCAGATGTTTTTTCTGTAGTGTACCAAAACCGATTCGAAAATTTCATGCAACACATTAAAACTAAAACTTTACCTTTGCTAGTTTTGTTTTAGATCATGTTAATATGTAAATACGTATTTTGATTTGCCAAGGACAAATATGTTGTATTAAAATTAATTTTTTATCGTATGCCTTCGAAAATGTTGAACCGTGACCTCCAGGCCGACTCTTTGATAGAAGTGTAAAAAGATCTTGATTGCAAACCACAAGCAAACCGTAAGCAAACACGATGGAGAAACAAACAGAACGGGATTATAATGTGCAGGTGCGCATGGCGCATGCGTAATTCCCACAAAATATCCAGTCCAGATCAAGTTGTTGTCAAATGGTGACTAGCCTCGCTCCTGTGTTTTTTGTTTCTCAATATACTTATACTTATGGTTGACATTGAAGTCCAGTCATCCCTGTTATGACGTCATATTAACCCAACGCAATCTCAATTCGCCAGTTTTAACTTCGGAACAATTAAGCGTATTATAACAAGGGTCAAAAAGGCAATTGATCTTAAATGCTTTAAAACACGAGGGTTGTGATATAAGGATTTTATCGATGTACAAACAGGTATATGAAAGCCCCACTTGGTATATAAGTAAGTCATATTGACACCCTACCAACCAACAAAACACGTAGCTTATTCCAAATGTTATATATAAAAACAAACAAATACACAAAAAGAAAACTTTCGTGTGTACAAACAACCTTAAAAAATACTCAGTGAACTCTTTCATAAAATAATAGGTAAGCTGTGGCCACGAATACTTCAGTTTTGGAAACAATTTTCACAAGTTGATCGGAAACGTAGACCCATTTGTTGGGATCTGCAGGAAGTCGACGACATGTTGCAAAATGACCTTCATTCGCGCCACCAAAATGTACAATAACAGAAGAGAGTTGGTACATTCCGAACGGGATCGTTGACCTATAACGTGAAAGGTCCATGTCTTAATGTCTCCTCCACATAGGCTCTTCTATGACTGGCTTATTCTTCGAGCTTTTTTCACTCTCATTTTTATCCTCGCATCGTTGTTAGGTGACTAGCATGATTTTAGGTTATCTCACAAATTTTCTCATAAACGATTTTCACGGTTTTCATAAACCTGCTACAGGTGAAAGAAAACATTTAATTTTAGCTAACGAAAATTTCACAAAACCTTTTCAGTTGATGAAGATCAGTACCAGATTGACTGGAGCCACCCAACAATCGAAGCTTGCTTTTATCATTAGTGGATGGTTTTAACTGTTCCTTGTATGTGACGTAATGATATGTGTATTCTGTTAAATTGAGATATTCCTCGAACTTCACATAAACAGGATTCTTGAGACACAATCCTGATGGCGTGTAATAAGTACGTTGAAGCTGGATGCATAAACACGCGGGAAGCTAAAAAGATTTTCATCAGAAACGCGGGAAGCTAAAAAGATTTCCATCAGAAAAACGCGGGAAGCTAAAAAGATTTTCATCAGAAATACGCGGGAAGCTAAAAAGATTTTCATCAGAAACTACATAAAGCAAAATTTCTGAAAATCTTGAAAATTTAGATTAAAAAACACATCATACTTTTGCAATTAGAAGCTGTTTTGTGAATGAAGCATATGTCTGCTTTCCTTGACTCTTGTTACATTTCAGGCATTCAACATTACTAACCAACTCTTTTCGGATCCACTTATCAAGACATGATTTGATCGAGATGCCAGTCTGAGAGGAAATTATCAGTATGTTAGTTTCATATATATGTTCATTCGTTCATTCACAAACACTTTTCTTCCAGACTAAAAACAAGGGTCTAACCAGTGGGCAAAATCGTCAAAAGTCACTGCGATGAAGAGCGTTTTATTTGAAACAGCGTGTTTATTAATATAAAAATGCACTCCTTCCTAGTGATTTTTCAACAAATTTGCCTACTAGGTAACTAATAAAAACCGGAAAGTTTTACCACCAAACAACATTTTAAGTGGACCAGATCAAACTTGAATGTGTTACAGCAAGTTACAAGTAAACAAAAATAAATTCCAAATAGATCTTTCCCGAATTTCTGTTTAAACACCGTGTTATAGCCTAGCCACTAAGGGGCTGTTTATATGGAGAATTTTCATCCCGGGATGAAATTTTCCACGTGTAGCCGGGCTGGAGATTCATCCCATCGTTTAATTGAAACATTTGTAATCAAAAAGTTGCGTTTACATGAAAGAAATTTCACATCCGGGCTGAACTCAGCCCGGGCTGGAAATCCCATCTCGGCAAAGCTCTGCCGAAAAATTTACACTTTACTGTTTGTTTGAGCAAAAAAGTAAATCAAAAATCAAAAATACAATAAGGATTATAACGTTGACAAGTATAAACAGAAGGAAAGCCGTATGGCTGGTATCTATTCGAATGACATAAAATATTTTAGATCACCTAAGTTTTCATCTGATGAAGAAAATGCAACTCAAAAATACATAAATTTGAAAAAGATCTTATAAAAAAAGTATGCACTAGTGCTCTGGAAAAATTAGAGAAATTCGTCATAATTTTTTGACTGAATAGTTTTTTTCATAACACCGGGCTGAACGTATCCATATAAATGCTTTTATATTCCAGCCCGGTACCGAGATGAAATTTCAACCCGGGATGAAAATTCTCCATATAAACAACCCCTTAGTTTCGTCTCGTTTTCAAACTCCTAATTACTTCTAATTATTCCACTGAGGAACTGAAATTAGAAGTAACTATTACTTACTGAAAACATTATGAATTTACAAAAACAATGAACAAGGCAAAACTTGATAACTAAGCATTAACACATTGTTTTAAACTAGCTGTGCATCATTTTACTCGCCAAAGCGTTCTAAAATTGCATCTGGCCTTTAAATTGCATCTGGCCTTTAAATTGAATGCTATTCAAAGCACATGTTATCACCAACTCACCAAAGGCACTACTTCTAGGCTCATCATGATACTTTCAAACGACTCGAACTTCACAGGTGTCTAAAGACAACAACTTGAGCACTTTAACGGCACTTTGTTTACATGATCGCTTACAGAAGAAACACAGGTTTTGTTTCTGCTTTTCATTGTATAGCATCAAAACAAAACTAGATTTTATTTTTGCTCTGCATTTCCTGGGTATTGAGGAAAAGCATAATCCTAAAAAATTCAGGGTTTGCTAGTTGTTTCAAATTCCTTTTTTCCCCAAAAACAAGACATACTTTAAGGGCAGAAACTTTCGCGGGCAGAAACTTTCGCGTGTAGGAAAAAACGCGAAATTTTTGACATTAACTTTCGCGTTTTTGGGTTTTTTGAACAAATTTCGCGGAAAAAACTTTCGCGAAAAGCAAAAAAAGTTTTTCAAACAGGGAAAAAACTTTTGCGAATCGTGTTTAAAGTTATTTTTTTTTCTTTCTTTTTTTATTGTTTACAAAAAGATTTAAACATTTTCTTCCTCTTCCCATTCTGAATCTGAGTCTTCGTCGCTTTCTAAGTCATCTCGTTGAATTTTATAACCGCATAACAGTTCGAACTCTTCCACAGTGATATCGCATACAGGTAGTAGATGCTGGCTGTCGTAGGGTTCGGAGTGTTCATTTAATAAAGGGTCGATATCTTTGAAGGGGTCAATGAGTGGCATTTTTTCTGAACCAACCTTAATCGCATCATAAATGCCCGCCGCCTTCCATCCGCTCTCGATAACTTCTTTTCCTTTGGATGTACTCATAGGTTATAGAAATCTACCAACCAGCCAGCATGAATGAGCTTCAACTTTGTTAACTGCAGACCGACTTGTACATCTTATTATATCTTATATCTTATATAATCTATATATTATATATTATCTTATATCTTAATACATCTTATATAGATTTTTTTCAGTTGTTGGTGGTTTAAAAACAGTTTTTTTTTACTTGCAGATGTTTTTCGGTTCAAAAATTAATTTTTTTTACCTTGAAAAAACTTTCGCGTTTTTTAAAAAATGTACAAATTTCGCGGAAAAAACTTTCGCGTTTTTGGCCTAAAATATTTAAAATGGCAGAAACTTTCGCGAAAATGACAAAAAAAACGCGAAAAGCGCGAAAGTTTCTGCCCGCGAAAGTTTCTGCCCTTAAAGTAATAGAGAAATACCAGGCTGACTTTTAAATAAATCAATAAAATAAATGAGGGAGAATTACTTTTCTATCTGATATTTAGCTCTCAAAAGCAGTTTTTACAAATCAGAAGGCACATGGACTGGTATTACTTTAAAGGAAGGAACTTTCGCGGAAGAAACTTTCTCGAGTTCACGATTTTTCAGCAAAATCGGGAAAGTAAAATCCCACGAAAACGCTGAATGTCTTCATTCTCCAAAGTTAATTTCCGCGAAATATGTGGTTTTGAGCAATTCGCGAAAGTTAATTCCCGCGAAACTGTTATTTTTTTCACCGAAATTTTCAAAACAAATTGTCACACTACAAAAACATAGCAGGCTTTAATTAAGGGTTTTCCTCTGAGTATCGTTTGAAATAAATAGGCAAACTTTTTAAAAACTGTATTTCTTGTTTGTACTTTGACTTGTCTTCTCTTTGAATCATGGAAAAAATTTTTTGAACTGCCTTATTCGCGAAAGTTAATTCTCGTGAAACATAGTCAAATGGGTCATTCGCGAAAGTTAATTCTCGTGAAATTTAGTCAAATGGGCAATTTGCGAAAGTAAATTCCCAAAATTTCGGGATTTTTTCGCCTTGCAAAATTTTCTTCCGCAAAAGTTCCTTCTTTTAAAGTAATCAGATTTGAAACCATGCAACCATACCCTATGCAAAACTTTCAATTTATTGGAAAAAACTTGCTTACCTGGTTACCACACGTCATACATTTCATCTTGTTCGCCAATAATCCTTTCAATGGGGAAGTATATTCACGACTGAATAACAGAGGCAATTCTTTACTAACTTTGTTTAGAATAGTGGGTGTACATTTGTGCAGTACCCTGAATAACGAATCATGTGCAAAGAAAATATCACAGGAACATTTCTTAAAAAATATTTCAGGCCGACATTATCAAACCACTTCTTGTGCAAGCATTTTGATTGGTTTGCACTGAATTGTAAATATTTCAGTAACCTCTGGTAGAATCGTATGAAAGGAAGTTACTGCAGTAATGAAACATAACATTTTAAAACTTGGACGTTAGACAAGTATTTAAGAATTATTTAATTATTTAAAATTTAAGCACTTTCCATTAAGCTGTAATCGACAAAAGTAAGTATGTAAAAGTCACGAGACACTCAGATTTCGAAAACATATTTTTGAAAAAAAAACTTGATCAACTACACAACTCTGGCATTTTTTATCTTAAACTATACAGTCCATCTAGTTTCATCCATACAAAAACAGACTTGGATGATTCGGATGACTGATTCTACTTTACTTGTTCACAAATAATAATTAACACTAATTCTTTACCATTTGATTTAAGAATGGAAACAAAAATATATATTTCATGAAAATTTTCATTTGTTATGTTATCACACGTGTATGTTCCAGCACAATACTGGAAAAGAAATCATACATTAAAACCATACCCAAGTTCTAGAGGACTGTCAGCTTTGATACGGAAAGCTTTTAATAGCTCCTCATCCAAAGTAGTGTTGATTAATTGGTAAAACTCATAAGCATCTTGTTGGTCAGATGAAATCACCCAACCATGAGATATCAATGAAGTTATCACGTCACTTGAAGAATAATACTTTTCATTTCCAGCAGTATTAGTAAGGACTAGAAAGATGTTAACAAAAATCAGCCCATGCATTCCACAAAGTAACTTCAAACAGGCATATTTCCAAACACATTTAGCTACTACCGTTTTTCGGGAAGATTGAGTTTAAAAATAGTTTAAATAAAGAAACATACATAGCCAGAACATGCGGTAAAATCTCGACAGGCCTAATGCTATATGAAGAATCCAAGGACGATTGGATGGAATGTTTGCAGAACACAGAATTACAGAAATGAGATTGAAAATGTTTTCTAAATCTTTTGAGTTTCAAACTACGTTTGAGATTGGAAATATGCATGTCAAAGTTAACTGGCAATTTTGAATGATTTACCTTGAAAGAGTTTGCAAATACTAGGAAACAGAGTGATTTCTGATACATTCCCACGAGCAACTACAGCATTAACCCAACTAACAAACTTTGGAGATGAGGATAATGCCTAACGTTGGTAAAAGTACAATAAGTAAGATTAATAATCATCATGAAGCAAATTCAGCAGTCAGAGTTATAATTTCTGTACCTGTAGCACACAATTTGCAAAGCATGTATTACCATCATTGTATAGACCAGGTGGAAAACCTACAATGATCGAAACTCTATAAGCTACTTAAAATGAAGTATGTTGTGGTAAAAAATTATATTGATATCTGCTCACAAAGGATTGTAAACACCAAAACCAACACACCAATAAACTAAAATAGGTATTTACCTTTTTTTCTACGAGATGACAGCTTTCTTTTATCATAAAAATCTGCTAAAACTTTATTGCGAATATTTTCTTCACTCTTTTCCCATTCTTTCCAAAAAAGCCATCCTGTTGCCAATAACAACCCACAAATGCCAGAACTAATAAAAACTTTTGATCTCGTATTTAAGCATTTAATATATTGTTGACAATAATATTTATAAAGTAAAAATTGGTAATATTTGTATTCACATTTAGATTCCAACCAAATCAAAATCATTTTTATATGGTCGATAATTAGAAGGTCTCCTTCTAATCCCATTTGCTGCGGTTATTAATTTTACCACTTTGCACAGAGAAGGTCTTTTCTTTCTTTGATTTCGGATCTGATGTTGCTAACATATAAACAAAATACATAACACAACCAGCTAATGCAGCAATGCCAAAATTAACCACATGCTTATTTGGTTTGATATAAAGCTCTGGATTAATGAGTCTAGATGCAACTGTTCCTCTTATCCTTTCTATTGGCTGTTCTTCAACACGTAACTTTTCAGTTTTAACTCTGCTGCTTAAAAGAAGTCCATAAATTTTCATTTTTCTAAGAAAAAAGTCCAGAACACCATCTGTATATATTAGTTAAATGCAAATCATTTGTACTCCTTAAAGCAAAATTGAAGTAAATATAAGAACTTTGGTTTAATATTCCATTGATGCAACTCAGAAAATATTTCCAAAAGCCAAAATATATGTGACCAAAGTTGTAACATTGTCACAGCTGCCAACAAACCTATTTTCACAAATTTTTGTGATTTTATAAAATTATACAGATCAAATCATGTCATTCATGCAGTCCTCCTGAATTTATTAGAGGTCAGCACAAAATTTCAAAAGCCGACCTGATATTGCTATATTTTGCCGACCTATCTTAAATTAAATTCAGAGGGCTGTTTATGACTACGAAAAACTTGGATAATGACAGAAAAATTCCATTCCATTCTTTTTTAGTCTGTCTACAAATCTCCATTTAGCGCAAGATGTAATGGAATTTTGAAAGTTACCTTTTGATGTTTACATATAATCAGAGCCAACAATTTTTTACATCAAGCACTATTATTCACAGTGACCATTTTGGAGAGTCACCTGCTACTGCACCTATGCATCTAAGGCTATAGATACCTTGCTTGCTGCTGTGGTGGGGGTTTGTGGACATTTTTTGTATACTTTTCATTATAAGGGAAGGTAAAGAAAAAACGGAAATATGGCTGGCTTTGGGTTTCCTGTTCTCTTCATACTGATCACTCATTGAGACCTTTTTTATATTTTACGCTATTCAAGCTTTTCATTTAATGTTATTTTCTTTAGGAGCTACTTTCTTTCCAAAAGTCTTCAGCTCCTTTGGAACACATTCTTCGCGATTGCCGAAAAATATCTGCTCTCCGTCTTGGTGTTTAGATGTAAATCAATGTTTTCACCACCTAAAAAAGACTTTTCAGAAAAAAAACACAATGTTTTCGTGTACAAAACCTTTTATATTCAACTTTCAACCTTTTATATTTTATCATCAAGATTTTGAAAATTGGTCAAGCTCCCTTAAAATTATTCTTAACTTTTTCTCTACGGCTGAGGGTGTTACTTTAAAACCTGTTATTTTACCCAGACTTCTGTATCCTGAAGTTTGATCCTGCAAATTCGATTTTCATAAATACCGCCATATTAGCATTTCAGTCTTTCTCTTCAGAAATACTCGCAGGTTAAACTTGAGAACATCAATATGCCTCGGCTATATGTTGGAAGGCTCAATTCACGTGTTGGTGAAAGGGAAATCAAACGTTTTTTTGATGGTTATGGAAAGATTAGGGACATCATGATGAAAAATGGTTACGCATTTTTGGTAAAGGAACTGTTTTATAATTTATAGAGCATATAGTCAATCTTCCAAACTTCGGTCATCCTTCCAAACTTCGGACATGAAAAAAACATATCCGCAAAATACAAACCATGTCAACAATAATCCATGCTGGCTGCACTGTCAATTAAACTAGATCTCAAACTTCACAAAAATCAAACGTTTGAATTACACACTTTTTTTTAAAAGAACAATTTTATTAGCTAGAACACGAGCCTCAGATTTAGCCAAAAAATAAGAATAAAATAAGAACAACTTGAGGCTCTAATCAATGTTTCAAAAATTAATAAGAACATCTTAAGCCAATTTTCTTGTAAAATAAGAACAACTCGTGATTTGAATTCTCTCAATGACAAATGGTTTGGAAGTTTATTGCTTTTTCACCTTTAATAAAATGTGTGAAGTATATTAATGATGGCGCGACTTGTGGCTTGCTTAAAAACTTATACTTACTTGATTTACTTGATATTGTTTCTAAGGAATAAGAGGGTGATCAGGCACAGTACGCAGATATTTATCAAGTTTTGTTTTGAAAGACGTTCTTAGCACAATTGGTACAATTCCTCAGTTCCCTAGGAAGCCCATTGAATAGTTTTGGACTACAGAAAGCAAAGCTGCTTGTGATCAGACTCTGTAGGGCCCAAGCTTGGGTAGTCTGGTAGAACAGTTTCTACCAAGTCTCTGGTGTGTATAGTAGTTTATACCACCAACCATCTGTTGGCCCTCAGTGTGTTGAAAGTTGGGCACCAAACCTTCTAGAATTGACCAGATGTAGATTACTTGGTAGCGTTCTCTTCTTCTTTCCAGGCTGTAGAGCTTTAGACATTTCAATTGTTGCCGGTAGGATAGATTTTGCATGTTCTTGATTTTTCTGACAAAAGCACGCTGGACCATCTCAATCTTTTGTATATCTGATCTTCTTATTGGTGACCAGAATTGGGAGTAATAATCATGTGGAATAACAAGCGCCTTCCAAAGAGTTAACAACACATTCTTTTCTCGAGACTTGAAAGTGCGCAGAATCCATGCGCTGAGATCAGAGCATTTCTTTACTACAGCATTTGTATGTTCTTCAAATTTGGCATCATCTGTGATGATCACCCCAGATCTTTGACACGTTTGGGGGTTTTGATAATGGTGTTGTTGTCTGCAAAATAGATGGAATTTTCTTTAAGTTTAGCATCTTTAGGCCACAGTTATTTAATACTTCGTTCAGCGTAACCCGCCCGCATTATGATTTTTCGGACAAATAATGCGCATTAAAATACATTATTTTTACAACTTAAAGCATCTTTAAAAAACTCAACCAAAACAAAAAACATTATAGAGGAACCTCGTCACGTATATTACGATGCTTATGTAAAAGGTACTTCGCCATTGATAATGTTTTAATACATATTTCTATTTAATTATGACTCCTCAGAGTTTTATCCCCTGATTTCGTAAATCTTTCCTCTGTCGCTGCAAACGGAATTGTTAAATAGATCTTCAAATCAAATTCATCGGAACAACGGTGGAGAGATTTACGAAATAGTTATTTCTTCGCATATTTTCATTTTAACAAAGCTTTGTTAAAGATGTTTTTTTATGTTTTAGTGCATATATATATATATATGTCTCCTTATCTCCGTAGTGCTTTTCTTCATTGCTCAAGTTGATGCATCTTTTATACTTCTATTTTTATGTTCTCCTTTAAAATGAAATATACATCAGAATTAGCGACGGCAATCCATATGCTCTCCATCATTGTCCAAAAATTTTTATTTCATTTTTTTTTGTAGCAGTTTTGATTTTTTTACGTTAGAGACGTATAAAGAAATCGAAATCGGCACAATTTATTATAAAGTAGAAATAATATTTCTTTTATAAAAAAGAAGAATAAAACTACGTCATCAAACTGAAAGAATAATAGAATAATACTAGTATCCCGGGTAAAAACTTTTTACCGAACTTAACTTCGAAAACATAAGGTCAAATCCACCATTCCCGTGTACGTACCCCGTGACGAAAAAATAAATCATAGAATCGCAACTCAAAAGTGTACCCATGTTGTAGAGCTCGAAAAGCTGATCAAAAAAGTGTATGGGATCGTTTCGCTACGACCAACCGTTGCGGAGATATCGCTGATCAAAGATTTCGATGACGTCATATCCGCAGTACCAAATAAAATTTAGGCCCAAATGATGCGTCACTCCATCACCCGTTTCGCTGACCCCAAAAAACGTCAGTTATCCCTATTGGTTCTTGAGATATTTCCCCAAAAACGTCGCGTTCGATTGGGGATGCAATGCAATGATTCCCCGTGATCATAAAAAACTGATGTCAAATGATGCCACGTGCTTTTGGAATGATCGTGAAAAAAGTGCCTCTCGCCTCTACGTGGTTTTACGCGCACATAAGGGAGATACATATATTTTCAACTCTAAGATAATACAATTATTTTCCGTAGCAAATAGTCGCAAGAGAATAATATGTAAATACTATAGAGTTCGGAGAACTCGTAGAAGACCTTTGTTGGTCTTATCATCGAGAACCGTCTGCTCATTATTTGCTATGTTATCAAAAGTACAGACTTCAGAATATCAAGTTTATTTTGCTTGATAGTTTTTTGTTTTGTTTTTGTTTTTTTTTGTTTTTGTTTTTTTTTATTAGAAATAATCAGAAACATTTTCGAGGTTTTTAAGGATTGTCTTAAGTTTTGTTTTAAAGACAAGAGGACAAGAGGACGATGACCGTAAAAATTAAACAAATATATCACTCTCTAAAATAAAAGTGTGACACACAATCGCGAATTAGTATAATAAGATAATAATAATCATCTTGAACATAAACGTTGCTAAGATGTCGCAACATGTACATGTTAGTATATCGTGAAGTGAAAAAAAGAAACAAACACACCTGATGTATTTAACGAAAATAATAGAGAATGGCTCGTTAATATTGTGTAATACTACATAACATTTATGAAAAGGTCTGTTCTAAAATCCGCCTTATAGTACATTATCGTTAAAAAGTGCGCATTGTATGTCATTATTTCGTTTGCAAAATAATGCATAATGAATAATGCCCGCATTCCGCATCGCTATTTTTCTTAAGTATGTTACGCTGAACGAAGTATTAAATAACTATGGCCTTACCATATGACAACTGTTCAAACTTTTCACCATTTAGATTCATGTTGTTATCAGTTGTCCAGGCATAGACCTTGTTAAGATCATGTTGGAGTTGGAAATTGTCCATTACAGTTTTGATGGACTTTAGCAGCCTAGTATAGTCTGCAAAACAGGAGATGATTGCAAATTTAACTTTCTCATCAATATCTGTGATCATTACGATAAACAAAAGAAGTCCTAGGACTGACCCCTGAGGCACGCCAGATTTAACTTCCGTTGGATCAGAGAGGTGACAGTTGACTGACACATGCTGAATTCTGTTGGTGAGAAACAATTTGATCCAACTTTACAGTTTGCCATTGATTCATAGGCTTTCTAGTTTCCTCAGCAGGATGGTGTGGTCGACCTTATCAAAGGCCTTGCTGAAGTCCAGGTAGATTGTATCAACATTGTAGCCATCTTCCAATAGGGAGAAAACAGTGTCCATGTGGGAAAGTAATTGGCTCAAACAGGACCTACTTGCTCTGAAACCGTACTGATTCTGGTTGAAAAGGTTATTTTTTTCAAGGTGGTCTATTAATTTCCTCCTCACAATCTTTTCAAAAAGTTTTATCACATGTGACGTTAGTGAAACTCATATCGGTTCATTAATACTTTTGACCAGTTGTTTTCAAAAAAGTTTTTATTTATTTTACTGGAAGTTCCATAAAACAAAATGAGGCTGAAATTTGAAACTGTGCTCTTAAAACTAAGAACAAATTAAGAACAATTCAGGCTGAAAACCTCACAAAATAAGAACAGCCAGCCTCAAGTCAGATTTTACTGGTTCTAAAAAAAAGCGTGTAGTTGACTGTAGGCTTGAGAGCAATGTTGCACGCAATAACATAGAACTGTTATAATGTAAATTATAATTACTTCTCTTATTTAAGGCTCTATCTAAACAACGGATCAAATATCGAAAATCACTTTTTTCTTCACGCTTATTGTGCTTCACGCTTACTTATTGTGTTTCAACATTTTATCTGCTTCATCTAATATTTTAGTATTTTTTGTGACTTGGTTGAGTGGTCATGTACATTTGTTTCCAGACAGGTCTGTTTTATTAGGATGTCCGAAGTTTGGAAGATTGACGGTAGATGACTTGTTTTTAAAGTAATTAGCTTTTAACTAGCTGCCAAGGCGGCGGTGCTCGCCGCCCGTTCAGCTGAGTTGAGTTCACAAAAAATAAAATTAAAGAATTGGCAATGATAAGTGTGCCCATGTGAGCTCGAAAAACCGATCAAAAAAATGTATGGGATCGTTTTGCTGCGACCAACCGTTACGGAGATATCGTCGATCAATAGTTTTAATGACGTCACAGACCCGTCCCCCCAAAAAATTAGACCCAAATTTTTTTATAACCCCATCGCCTGTATCGTGGACTCCAAAAAACGTCAGTTATCCCTATTGGTTATCGAGATAATTCTCCCTAAACGTCACATTCGATTAAGGTCTCAATACAATGGTTTCACACTGACGCCGCACAAGATAAAATGAAATAATCAGTCTCACAACTCAATCTACCATTTTGCGTGACCAGGATTTAACTAGCGTTGTGGAGGACCGTCAAACGGCCCCTTCCCAAACCAAAATAGAGACCCTTTTTCCCAATTGGCAATTAACATTTTTTTTAGAACACGACTTTGAAAGGATGTTAGCTACAGGGAATTAACAACATAGAATAACGAAGAAACGGTTAAAACTACTTTTATCAATATCAAGTTATCAACGATTCTTTGATTTGGTTAACTATACAACGTTATGAAACTAAAGCAAAGCAGTTTTATGTATCATTCACGAATATACTGTGCTTGTAAAGCTGCCATTATGAAAAACCTTGCTTATCAGCGTGCGAAATATTCAGCGCGCGATCGTTAAAAATAGTTAACATTCACGGATCTATTCGATTGGTTCAAGAATAGAGGCTTTATTTTTTTATTCCTTCAAACTAAATTATCAATACCTGCAACCCTTTAAATTAGGAATTTTTTATGACGGCAAAATTTTGTCGTCCTGATATGTTGATTCTGGACATGTCGGGAAATATGTTTTTCACGTCGGCAAAATTGTTTTTTATTAAAAATATGATTTCCCATCGTTTTCCAATACGTATCTAGAATTTAGGGCAATTGGCGCACTCCTGCTCGCTTTTCGATAATCTTTGTGACATTTTATCGAAAATCATGGATTTTCTTCGTAAAATTTACTACACACCAAACATTTTAGTTTCGTAATTTATGAAGGATCTCCTGGATAATCACGAAAAAAGTTATCTTTAAAATTCAAACTTTTTGCTATCGGCAAATTAACCATGATGTTTACGTCTTCACTGGTACAACTGTAGCAAACAACGAAAGGCACGCTCAAACTCAGCAAATGAAAAACAAAAACATTTTTCACATTATTTCCCAATTAGGGCCTAACGGCTCCTTCTCACAAATCCTAGTTTAAGCCCTGGTGACTTGCAGACAAACAGACAGAGAATCGGCTATTAATATATAGATGTAGTTAGTAAAACAATATTGATTTGTTTTAAATGGCATATTTTGTTTTTATCTGACTTTATTTGACTTGTAAATCTTAGATTTTAAACGTTAAGGGGTCTTTATTTCTGTGTTTTCTCCTTATTCCCCCTGTCGGGATGCAAAAATTCCAACTGTCCCGAATTCAGGTACCCTGTCCCAAAGTTCTGAAACACCATTGATTTGTCCTGAATTAAAGTTAAAAAGTTTCCACTTTTATTTTTTTATTATTCGTTGCCTAGACATCATTTTCAAAGTTAAAGCTTCCCTCCAGTGAATTCACAACTTTGGCTCATCAAAATAATACAAATTATTTTGTACACGAAAATATATTTCTTTTTTTCTAATTCAATCAAAAACGGTTGAAAAACACAAAATAACTTCATAAATACGTGTCACTATTTGAACAAGAAAGATAAAAACGAGCTAATCTCATAATTGCTGCATATTTGCTTGCATATTTTTTTACTTCATTTATTGTACGCAATTTTGAATCTTGGAACACGTTTTGGTACTGCACGTTCTGCAACCTGGCACATGAAGGCATGTTTTAAATACATCTATGTTCTTCAACTTTTAATATAATGATCTTTTCACATTGCACGTGAAAGCTTTTGTAACATTCAGTATACTAAACATTTTATTAGATAAAATAAATTTTATTTTCTATTTATTAAATCATTTTCGAGCCATTTTAGGATGATAACTTTTTTTTCACTGGAGGAAAGCTTTAAAACCTGTAAAAAAATTACCCAGATTTCTAGTACTCCTCTACATCTTGTGTATAAAATACGAAAATAACTTTGTACTCCACAAGTTCTACCATTTTATGTGTTTTTCATTTCACCAAATATAAAATTCCATTTTGCCATTACTTTAAACAACCTCATCCCTTGAAAAGCCATAGATAATAACGGAAGAAAAAAAGATGCCACATCATCGGAAAGAAAAAAAGAGAAAAGAATGTTTTGTGTGTTTTTTCTTTTCACGCAGGAGATCATTATTTGATAAAAGCTTAGTAATTGAGAAATAATCACTTTCGACACGTACTAAAAAATAAAAAAAGAAGAATGGTTTTTCTGATTTTTGAGGAAATATTCATTATTTAGTTTCTTTCGCGATTACATAGGAAGCAGAAAACATTAAACGAAATATGATGAAAGTTATCATGAAAAGTGCTTTAAAATTAGTTTCAAAAGTCATGAATTATCGTGTTAAGTAGCCATACGGCGCAAAGTCTGCAGAAGTTACCTTACTGCCTTTTGTGCACCTTTGTCATGACACAATGAATTTTCACTAGTCAGAATTCCATTTTCCGGTAATATTAGATTTTTCCGGTGGTTAATACATAATACAGCACACTGTCCCGAATTTGACAAGTAACAGGTTGGAATGTATGGGGATGACTAGATTTATTAGCCATGTATTTTTGAGGGAAAACAAACACTATGGCAAGTATAAGTTTGTGATTCGTTTTCTAAATAAATAGTTGGATGTTTGTTGTTTCAGGATTTTGATGATTATCGAGATGCTGATGATGCTGTTTATGATTTGAATGGAAAAGACCTTATGGGAGATCGGTATGAACTATTCAAATATGTTAATGCTAAAATTGCATTCCACCTTAACATGCAATGTTTTTGACAGAGTGGTGAAAGCAAATTTGGGTCTGAATTTTGTTTTTGGGTTTGTGGGTGTAACACAATCTTTAATTGCTGATATCAGTTCATAAATTAATTTAACTTCTGCAACCTGTTGAAAATTGTTGAAATCCCACAAAAGCGAAAGAAGGTAAAGCTGAATGATAAAACATTGATAATGAACTCTTTGTTGCATAAATGTATTTTCATAAGACATACATATTTTTATTTGAAATGTGTACGTTAAAAATTTTTTGCCATATGTGAAAAAAATATATTTTGTATGTCAACGTACGAACCCTGTAGAAATTTGTCAACCCCTGCTAGTAAAGAATGATCAACAAGTAAAATTAAAACAACTTTGGGTTTATATAATCCCTTTGTTTAAACAACTGCTTTTTTGTTCTCTTTCCAAGTTCAAGGAGCTTTAAAGTCGTATCGATATTTTGACATTTTAGAGTGATCATTGAGCATGCTAAAGGTATTGAGCGTGGAGCGGGAGGTGCTCCTGGTGGACACCGAGATAGTAGAGGTGGCCGTGGTGAGCACTTTCAAAGTACTGCTCTTCGAAAACAACGCGCACGTGACAAGTATGTTATTATCTGGTACTTCGGCAATTCCATAATGCTGGTTGATGACTATGATTTTACAATGTTTTTTTGTTGTTGTTGTTGAAGATATGGTCCACCTGTACGAACCAAGTACCAAATACGAATTGAAAACCTTTCTTCAAGGGTTAGTTGGCAGGTATGTTGACAAAAGTATTTTCATGTTTTTAGAAAATGTCTTGATTGGTTTTATTATTATTTTCATGT
The DNA here is from genome assembly GCA_027922465.2 of Turritopsis dohrnii. Classification (NCBI taxonomy): domain Eukaryota; kingdom Metazoa; phylum Cnidaria; class Hydrozoa; order Anthoathecata; family Oceaniidae; genus Turritopsis; species Turritopsis dohrnii. The sequence continues at coordinate 257,019 of BQMF02000365.1, read as the reverse complement.
TTCATTAAGGGTTAGGTATTGAAAATGTTTATAAAATTGGTATTTCACCTGATTTCATAGAGAATTTGATGTTAGCCATGCTAGATGACAAATGAATGGCACTCAATCTGATGTCTCAGCACTTTGCCTTGATGTGTCAGACTTAAGAAGGCACCACTAGATGTGTATTCAGATGTGTCAAATTTAAAATTCCATCAGATGTTAGTTTCAAAATATTCTGACCAGCCTTTCCCCATCAATGATGATTAATCAATGATGATTATAAAAAAAAACCCTTGACGTTCGCTGTGTGTCTCAATACATTGATGTCATCTGATTTTGTTGAAGTTTTCAAACAATGAAATGTGGTAAGGTTGGCCACTGCAGTCGTTATTACTGCAGTTCTTAACATTTCCTCTTCACTTCATCACGGACTGCATTCATCTCTATGGAATACTTTTCCTTTGCTTTATTTCTGTCTCTATCCTCTTTTCTCTTCATACTGTATCTAGCATTTTCCTATAACATGCTCTTGTTGAATTTCACAGGATTTGAAAGATTATGTTCGACCGCATGCAGAGGTGACGTATGCTGATGCTCACAGAAAAGAGCGTGGTGTTGCGTGAGTGGTTTTTTCATAGTGTTTTCTTTTTGTTATCTTAACTGTTCATAGTTTCCATGGCGAAGAAGAGCTGTTATTATGTTTTTAATCTAGAACTGTCTGTGTGGCTTCATATGAAGATTTGAAAAATATGATACGCAAAATGGATGGTGCAGAGTTGAATGGTAAAAGGGTAAAACTTATCGACGTAAGTAGCATTGAAATATATATTATTTGTTTCGCATCTGGGATGGCTTTCTAAAAGAGTAGTTATGGTTTTTAGGAAAGTGCTTCTCGTTCAAGATCACGGTCTAGAAGTCGCTCCAGGTCAAGACATAGAAGTCGCAGTCGTTCTCGAAGTCGTTCACGATCTCGATCGAGTAGATCAAGGTATATTTTTTAAATTGACTTCGTGTTTTATGTTGACCCTTTCCTATGAATCTTCGTGATTTTGTTTTACTCGATAGATCTAGAGATCGTGGATCAAAATCACGTTCAAAATCTCGAAGTAAATCCAGATCACCTACACCAAAGAGAGATGGTGGTGGTCACAGTCGTTCTCGAAGCAGGTAATATTTTTGTTGCACAGTAATAATGCGCTGTAAGAGTATTTGTAGAAAGTCATACGCTGAAATAATCATTATGTTTCTGAGTTTAGATCTGCCAAATCAGCTAGCAAGTCTCGATCGCGCAGTCCAAAAGATTAACAAAAAAGACTTCATTGATCCTGTATTTTCTTTTGTGATGTTGCCAAAGGAAAACATTCGAATTGATTTATATTTTTCATGCACTGGAGTTCAATTTTGGATGGTTTGAACAATTTGTTCATGTCATGTGTTTTTATAATGACCTACCCGCACTGGTAGTTTTTCTTTCATGCTATATTACATTTTCAGAAATGTATATGATTAATTTTCAAAAGAAAAAAAGGAAGATTTTATGTGTTTTATAGCACTTGTTTTTGTTTTTACACGTTTATCTCTAGCCAACAGTAATGTGTTGAGAAATTTGAACAGGCTACACAATTTCGTATCAAATGAGTTATTTCGTTATCGAATGATGAGGTGGCACCCCTTTAACTTGCACGAGATTGCTTGCAATCAATGTTGTTTTGGTCAATGGCAGTTTTGCTATGAGCAGCCAACTCCGTACTTTGTTTATGTACTTCTCCTTCGCATGACAAGGTTGTAATATGAAGCCGAATAAGTTGCATCTTCTCTTTGAATCGGTTATGCTATTTTCTTTGACCCGTCTTAATCTGGGCAATTTATTTAAAATGATTTTTTGGTTTTTTTTTTTAATTGAAGTCCAAGAAGGCAAAAGGCTTTAGGTTATGCTTAATATTTGATGGAATTCACTCTTAAAGTATGCTTCTTTTTTTAAAATAAAAAAAAGTAGTGTAGTTTTTCTTGTGGCTATGACGAAGACGAACACACGACAGCATTGTGTTATTTGTATCGTGCGCATGCTCCCGCACGTGCGCTTTAGAGTTTCATGGATTAATATGAGAGTTGTGTGCAGGTTAATACAAGACCATATAGTGACGACCTTCTCACTGATCTTTCCAAACATAAAATGTTGAAACATTTCTTTACTCGAATTTTCGAAGTATTCAAAAGTCCCACTCAAAAAAACTCGCTCGAGTTATTAAAATTTTCGAGTTTTCTCGATTTTCAGCCGTGCGACTACAAAAAGGAGGAACAAACGTTGGCGAGATTTCTTTCGGTGATTTAAGGATAACAGAAGATAAAAAGAAATTGCATGAGTTTTGGAATCTATAACACGAACATTTAACCTCTCTAAAATATTGTTTAACAGCAGCTGTCTCAAGAAATCTTCTTATGTTTTTTTTTCAATTTTCGTGTTTGTTGTTTAAGCGCGTACCACTGGAGTGAATTTGATTGTGAGTGTCGTTTCGGTAAGAATTTTTTACTTTCGTGTTTCATGGTGATTTTACACTACAAACACTTTGTGTAGTAAGTAGAGCAACCTCAACGTTCTCCCGTGTTTTTAGAGAGCGGTTTACGCTGTGGGGAATTTGCATAGAGAAAGAGAGTGTTTATTACAACATCATTTAGAAGATTTTGTGAGATAATTACATCACAACTTCAAACCCAGGGTCTCTCGCCTTTTCAATTTCGGATGAAGGAGAACCCAGAAACCCTTTTGGGTTCGAGGTTGGATTAAATCATAAACAACAAGTTTGCATGTGCTATTCAGATTTAGTGGAATCTTGATAAGCTGCTGTTCTTTCGTTATTGGTTTAGCAATCAGCTAGTTTCTCTGACAAAAAGAACTTCCTAAAACTTTCATTTGCTAAATCATTCATAAGATTTGTTTTACATTGTCTTCTCTACATTGCCACTCATTATCGCAGTTTTCGCACACTCCCCTTTTTCATTCGCTCAGTAGTTGAAAAATGATTTGAACTACCAGCCCAAATGAATCTTTCGAGATTTTCAATTTTACCTTCTCTTCCCTTTACCTTATGGATACTAGAATGTTATATTATTTGTTATATTATGTCATAGTAACCTTTCGTGAACTATTTAAAAGCATTTTTTAGATTTTTTAGCATGCCATACTTGATATAACCTTATGGCAAAGACGTGAAAATTTCAATTTTCGGCCCCAGTCGGCCTTTCAGGGCCAGTCCCGGGTCCTCTGTCCTCATTTTTGAAATATTTTTTCAACATCCTGATGCAATGATCCAACTCTCCTCCAAATTTCAAGTTGGTATTACAATTAGATTGAAAGTTATAACAGAAGAAAAAAGTTTGCCAGAACTCTCAAAAATGACGATTTTTTTACCAGAATTTCAGACCAACGAGTTTTGCACATTGTGGGGCCTGAAAATCATGAAAAGCTACCGCTTTGATCGGGTCGACCAAATTTTTCCATAACTAGGATGCCTTAAGGATGTCAAAAAACCACCTTAGGCTTACTCCCTCCTCCGGGAGACGAAAAACCAAATTTTCAGGTCCTAGCTGACGGGCTAAGGGCCCAGCAATGCGAATGAGATTGCGTCAGCCAATCAGAAATCAGATCGCTCATTCATTCGTGCGGCGAATGAAACTCTGGAAACCGGCCTTAAAAAGACAAGAAGAGACCCGAGCTCGAGGTTGTACGGGGGGCTCAAGATATCAAGATAAAGGCGTAATTTGGAGCGTAAAAGAAGGTTAGTGTGTAAATAGTCTGGGAAACAAGATAAATCAACACAAACTCATGCATGGTAGAGTGAAATTTCATTTTTGTTGAGCCTTTGCAGATAAGCAAGGTCCGCCGAGAACAGAACAGGTTTAAAATGAGCGCCCACTAGCACAAATCAATGATTTCATTGCACCATATTGCAACAGCATCCATTGATAGTCTGTTAAGCAAGGAACTGTAATGTTTCAGCTTGTATACCACCAATACCAATGGCATTTAGAATGACTGATAGATAAATAAAAGTCAAGATACAAAAATGGCGGGCCTCACCAGTGGTTTTGATGAACTCTTCGTGTTTCAAGATGACAAAAATCAAATTGCCGATGCAGATATTCCAAAGGATTTCTTAATCTTCAGCCAAAGTGTGACTGAAATCCTGAAACAGACTGTATGTACTTTTTCTTTTGTCGTTATTGTTTCTAAAAAATTATATTTCGACATGAGTGCTCATGCAATTTATTGGAAAATTAGATAATTCTAAAATGAAATATCTCCCAGGAAGAATTTTCCAAAACTGTCAGAAGATTAACAACCAATTAGACAAAATTTTTACGACTTATTTTATTAGACAATTTTATACTTGTAGTATAGTTTTAATTTTTATTGAAACATACATCTGCAGATGTTCAAGAGAACGAAAAGCTTCATGTAAGATTTTTAAAGAATTTTAACTAACATGCCAAATTATAATTTTCATTCAGAGGGATCCTTTTAACTTTATAATTGGAGTTTATGCGACGATATCTCTGCAACGTTGGTCATAGCGAAACAATCCCAGACATTTTTTTTTATCAGTTTTTATCAGGCGAATTTGACACATCCTTTTTGAAGTTAAACTCTGTAAAAAATTTAACCCGGGTTACTAGTACATATCAACACACATATCAATCATAACAAAACCTATTCAATGTTGAACTAAGTTTTTCTTAAAAACTTTTTATGTTTTCAGCAAATCCTGAAATTCGAATTTATCAATCTTTCATATTAATGCCTGCCAGTTTTGTAAAATAGAAATGTTATAATGTTTCTAATGTTGCTCTTCTGTTCCGTGATTAGCAATATAATTACTTTATTTTAGACACTTATTGAATAGAATGGTATATATATATTCATAACACTTTCATATCCTTTTAATTTTTCATTATTTCAGCCTTCAGATTTAAAGCGTTTGGTTTCTAAGGAATGCTCCGAAATCCAACAAGATGAAATGCTGGCATTAAAAGCTATATTTGAGAAAGATTTATCCTACATTGACGATGATTGCAAATGCTTTAAGATTACAATAAGTGATGAAGCACAGGTGCAAGATATTGATCAAGTGATTGACTTGTGGTTTAGGTATTAAGGGTTTTTCTTTCATTTTGTTACAATAATTTAATCAATGATTATGTTGTTTCGAAATCTTAGAAAGTCTATTAATCAAGACTTTTGTAAAGCCATGTTCCCACCAAATTTCAACCTGTTGTATATGTGACTGTCCAGCAGAGTTTGATAGCAAATGATGAACAAACGTTTTTATTGAAATTCGAAAAATATTCAAGAATTTCAAAGAAAAACTGTATATACAGTTAACATTAAAAACATTTAATTGTTTAAAACATTTTCATTTTTTACTTCTCACGGTACGCAAAGTTTGAAAAGTCCGTAAAGAATTTATAAAAATGATATCAATTTACGATCGCATTCAGAATGATAATCATTTGCTCATTGTCAGCGACAAGTTATTTCGGCAGCTACTTATCTTGGAAGTCTGCCCAATCTTCCTTCTGTATAATTCCGTATTTTTATTAAAAATTTTCAGGAGAGACATATCCAGATTTGACGTTGTCACACAGGTAAAAGCAGTTTCATAAATGATGGGGTCAGTTTATGCTTTACAAAAAAGGACCACTTCTTTATCACGCTAAAATTTTGCATGATTACTCCTGTTATTATGCTCTAGTAATCAATTATGAACATTTTTGTAGTAAAAAAAGGATTACGTATAATGCTTGGTTATGCGGATTTTCAGGACTCTCAGATGACCTTATCATCTTATCATAAACTGAAGGAAACAGGTATAGTTTTCATGTAAATTATGATGAGTCTTTCAAAAGAGAACATTTGCAACTTATCAAAACAATGTTAAATTATTTTCTTTCATCTCTTTCTACATTCCTACTTCATCCAATGTTGAACCAACAAGCTGTCAAATGTATGTAAAGTTATGAAATGTTTGGTCGTTGGTAATCAAAATCCCTTGGACGGTCACATATCTTGGTGTAATTGTAGATAAGGGCCTCACTTGTAAAAGTGAAATAAACAAGTTGTATCAGTTCCTTCTGAATACTTTGTCTCCCACATAACCATGTATGTATGGAGCAAACACACAGTCAATTCTTCTTACATACATCAGAAAAGGTCATGAAAAAAGACTTTTGTCTTTTAAATATCGTTTTGAGGTGTAACATCTATAGGATTTTATACCTACGAGGATGTTGCTTGAATAAAATATGACAGCTTCATGCTTTTCAAATATTTGTCAAATATTTCCTGCATTGCAGTTACAACCTTACATATAATAATTATGTTTTGACTTTTAAGTATTCCTGCTAATTATCCAAATGACATCCCAATATTCGAAGTGGAAGGTCATGGAGGACTGTCGCTAACAAAAGCTGATCAGCTGTATGAATTATTACTTGAGGAAGCGTATAGGAAGCAACACGAAACCATGATTTTTGATCTCGTTTGCATAGCTAAGGAGTTTGTATCTGCACATTTGGTACCAAAAAAACAGGTAGGTATTTAAGATTTATATTCTTGTAAATGATTTGATAGAGGAATGAAAAGGAATTAGTTTCACAAAATTATACACATACCTTTTAGATCACACATGCCTGTTTTCTTTCTATTTTCAGAACTTCTTTTTGAAAAGTTTTTTCTCCTGAAAACATTATCTCAAAATTCATATTACCATGAAGACATTTTCTTAACTTCTTAATTTTAGGCAAAACCTGTATTGGAGGAATGCAAAGATGACGAAGAACAAATTGAAGAAAAAAATGAAGAAGACCAAGATATTTTCTATTACTCACCTCACTTTAGCTTGAAACCAACAAAGTACACAGGTCCAATACATAGGTTACTGGAAAAGCTACCAAAAGATTTGCAAGTAGTGTCTGTATGTTATTTTCGTTTTTTCTTTTAACTCTTTACTTATGAAAATTTTACTTACCAGCTTGTTTGTGGGTAAATTATCCTCAGCTTGAAAACTATTTTTAGATCGAAAACATCTTAAAAGCTGACCTGGTTGCCAAATTCACCAACTGTAATGAATCATTTCAACTGAAATATGCGTCACTATCTAGGAAAAACCCTCAAAAATATATCTTAGAGCCCTGTCTTGGATTTCATGGAACTTCATCACATAACATGCCAAGTATTGGTAAGATTCTGCTGAATACTTGCTATGTTAGCAAACATACTGCAATTTAATCTTGTCATTTTAAGGTGTGCTTTTGCAGGCACAAATGTGATTATTTAGGTATGCGTTTATCATGGCCTTATCACGTTTTGTAAACAAGTAAACACATTGAATGATTTTACTGAATAACTCTTTTAAACAAATTTGCTTTGGCATGCAGAATTCTGCATATGAAACAAGTTTGAGCATTGGGATTCCCGCAAGTACTGCACACATTCAACATACGAACTAAATATTAACATGTCATCTGAATGTTTGGAAACAAAATGCATTGGAGTAACTATAAGTAAAACTGTCCTTGCACCACACTATATCTTTTATCACTTTACACACGGTGGCCAGCGATCTGGAAAACCTGGAAAAGTCAGGAAAAAGTCAGGGAAAAACGAGAAAATTTGGAAAGTCAGAAAAAAGTCAGGGAAATTTTGAGGCTTGTGTTACCTATTAGAAGAATCTTTCTTAGCTATTATGATGTTAACAGGAAAATCATTGGCAGTGTCTTTTTGACAGGCTCGGGGTTAGTCAGGGAAATTTGCTGAGAGCCGGGGGAAAAGTCAGGGAAAATGGTAAGGCAAAAAAAGTGGCCACCCTGTTACAATTTGATCCCAAACAGGTCACTGTTAATAAAGTTATTTTCATTTTGTTGCACTCTGTTACGTAGAAGAAGAAAACTGTGTCTCAATATATTTCCTTTAGTTCGTTCCGGTTTGAAAGTTCCTGGCCAAGCAAGCGGTGTTGGTGTAGCTCATGGGTCTCGCTTTGGAACAGGGATTTATCTTTCTCCCTCTGCATCATATAGTCTTACGTATGTACCTGTATTGTATCATTTTCTCCTTCATTTGTGAAACGTTTACATTTTTTAATTAAATGAAGAGAATACAGTTGTTAGGATAATGAATAGATCATTAGATTGTTATTTTGAAGCAGTGAAGAAGTATTTGAATAAGAAAAGCAGACTTTATAAAAAAATTGTCATATATCCCTTGTGGTTCTGTTAAATTCTGACCTGTTCCACTAAACACACAAAGGAGTGTAGATTATAAAGCTTAAAAAGAGATTTGACAAAATTTCAGAAAAGGTTAGAAAAGGTTGTACAAATAAATTCATTTTTAGAAAACAGAAATTTTGCTGTACAACATAAATGAATTGTTTTTTTGATGATTAAGAGGTTTAAGAACAAAAATAGTATCGCACAATTAGTATATTATTCTTGTTTCACGTTTTACAATTCACTTTATGGTTATGTTTAGTCTTGTTCCTTCCGTTAGATTTTCACGAGGAGGTATAAGATGTCTGGAAATATTCCCTTATTTTAGTTACTCTGATGAATCACTGAGTCTTCTTGTCTGTACTGTCATACTGGGAAAGTGTTTGAAGCTATCAGAAGAAAGTTATTATGATGAACCAGGTAAATGTTGGATTTTATTACTCTTTGTTTTTTTTTTCTCTTTGAAATCAAAGTCTTTGTTTGTGATTACAACTGATAGTACAATTTTCCTTTCAGATAATTTCAAAAATGTAGATTCTGTAATATCTCCTAATCAAATGGAAATGGTTGCCTTTGATGCTGCACAGGTATTATGTCACAAACTTAAACTGTTCAATCAGAAAAAGAAACACTCATCGATCAGGAGAATCACTTTTTAATGTACCATATCGTTTTAGGTGTTACCATGCTTCATCATACGACTCGCTAATAAGGGATCCAAAAAGGATTCAAGTCCAATTTTTGTTCAAGGAGCTTACAGCTCTTCTGTTGAAAAGTATGTGAGGAAAGATGAAACACCTAAAGAAAAATTAGAAAGATTGCAGAAGCGAGTATGTGAAATATTAAAGAATTGTTCTACGTGGAAGACTTAGTAGTATATGTTCATTTCAGTTCCAAAAACCCTCTCTTCTGCAATATCCATCTCCCAGTGGACAAAATTGTTAAATATTCACTGTGAAGGAGTATATTTCTATAGAAAAACATGCAAACATACACATTAATGCAATGATGAGGTCAAGGACTACCTTACCTGATGCAATACTTCTATCAAAACAACCAACTAATATTATCCCTGATTTCTTGATTGAGTTTGTTGCATCGTTTTGCGTTTAGGCATGTAAATGGCTTCCCCATGGATATGGACCTTCCAATAAAATCGAAGATGTTGCAGACTCAGACGATGATGAGGAAGAATATGGACAATATCAGGTAACTTATTATATTTATTATATTATTATATTTTTATTATATTTTTGTATTATATCAATTTCCATTGTAAATGTATCATGTATAAAAGATGGTCTAATATCAGGTAACTTTCTCAGGCCTGCAAAGAAGCATTATTAACAGATAATTTCTGTACTCAACAAGACATTCAAAAATGAAAATACTTGGTGGAATAATATTTTCGTCTGAGAGGGAGGTGTTTTATACAAACCAATTTTACTTCAATATTGTGCTTTAAAAGGATCCCAAGTTCAAGTAAATTATTCAAATAAGTAGTAGTAACTGTTGTTTCAGTTTTTTCAAGCATTTTTTAGATCGTTTTCATAATAAAAATCGTAAGATAATCATCATAGAAAGAAGTTAATCTTAAATTAAACATGAATATAGATATAGATATTTTGTGTATTTTATTTTTGTGTAAGTTTCTCGATGTATTTTTTAGACTTTTCGATACGAAAATGCGAAGGATATATGGGATAGTGATTGGCGATAGAAGTTTAAAAAGAAACCAGTTTATGAATGAATGAATAAATGACCTGCGCAATATGGAAGTAAAGCAAAGGTAGCATTTCATCAATGACCCAGCACATTTTACGTCTATTTATACATAATATTATTTTTTATAAATTTGTACATTTGCCAAAAGTATCCTGTTTTATTAAATTAAGTTAAATTTTACTGGTCTGTTTGAATCTGCACAACAAGTTGAACACTAATACTTAATGGACTTAATGTAGTTTTTAGAAATGGGACTTAATGTGCACAAAACAGTTAACATTTTGATCCTTGATGTTATAATTATGACAAAAAGTTCAAAAAAATTATGAAGGTTTTTTTTAAGTTCCATAACTGTTTGATCATGCTTCTACTGCATACTCTCATTCGATACCTTCTTATTTCCATCTATATCTACTGGTGTTCATTCAATACCTTCATATTTCCATCTATATCTACTGGTGTTCATTCAATACCTTCATATTTCCATCTGTATCTACTTGGTGTTCATGATTTTACACCTAACTTCTTGAATCTGAAAATAATCATTTGTACATGAATTTTCACAAAAAGTAGTTCATTAAACAAGCCATGTGCAGAGGGTGCTTAGTGAGACAGACCCATCTGAACCGATGTTGTGGGAAGTTTAACCAAACTGTCCACTCTTGATTGTGTCTCGTTGCCCCATCAAACATCACTGCACCCCATTCCTTACATAGTTTGACAATCTCGATGTGACCATTCTCAGTTGCTCCTTCAATAGCCCTGTTAAAATCTGTGACATCCCACTCCTTCAACAGCTTAACAATCTCAAAGTGACCCTTCTCTACTGCTGCTTCCATTGCTAAGTTAAAATCCATCACACCCAATTCCTTGTTTTATTTTACATTTTTGATCTGACCATTTTTAGTGGCATCATACATTGCCTTATTCAAACATTGGATCAGATGCCTTTTCCAATCGATGTACTAGTGATTTAGCGCGATTGTCATGGCGAAAGCAGTATTTTTGTCAGCGTAATTGCATATTTCAATATCAAAATCTTCAAACTTGTAGAATATATTGTTCGTATAAAAATGTTAATAGTAATGGTCCTAAAATTGACCCTTGAGGTACTCCTACTTTAGCATCTCCCTATGACTAAAAGAATCAAAGAAACCCATCTGATGTGTTACAAGAAAGCTCATAAGCATTCAGTTTTGCAACCAGTATCTCCTGATTAATGCAGGAAAAGGCTTTCGACAAATCCATCAGAATAGCTCCTACAGTTTGTCCACTTTCTTATCCCTAATACCAAGAATTGAGCACAAAAAGAAGCGTATGTTGGGTGTTATAATCTTTATGGAAACCTTATGTTAACTTTCCTTTCATGGAAAAACTATTTTATCATACATCATTCTCTCTAATATTTTTGAATTCTACCAGCCACATTGCCAGCACCATCGTAAAGGGTCTGATACAATCCTGTAACATTACTGTGAGGAAGACTGGAAAAGAACCTCAGAACATTAACAAAACAAAATAACCAAAGATATCCACTCCTTTGTTGAAGTATCACATACCTCATCACTAATTATGGAAGAATATGTTGCCTTTTTAACTATATTTACAATTTTCTCTATAATAAAATCATCGCAAAGATCTATCAATGTGTTTTGTGTTTCAGGAGATAGGTAAGTGACATTTTAAGCACAGGTTTTCAGATGTTTTTCTGGAGCACAATATCACCAGCCCGGACACAAAAATTCAAATAATCAAGAAAATTACCTATGGAATATGGTGCATAATCACCTCATTGGAAATTTCCAATCAAATTAGATTTTTTGCTTTTATGAAGAAGAGTACATTACACAAAAAACAGAATCTAGTTCTGTGGATTATGCAAGCCAAGAAAAGTCAATCAACCATTTTTTGACGAAAAGGGACTTATATGACATATGTTATATATTATATATTTGTTATGTGACATATATTAAATGTTGTCTGACTTATCTTCTTTCGTAAAAGTGCTCAACGAAGAGGAGCATATTATAAACAATAAAGAAAGACAAAGTATTTGTTAGAACTCTGAGTTTCTTCGTTAGCTGATGAATCTTAACGAAGAAACTTAGAGTTCTAACAAATACTTTGTCTTTCTTTATTGTTTATGTTATATATTATATATTTGTTATGGCTATACGATAAACAGAACACCCTCCGGATGAGCAACTCGCAGTTACTGCATAAGAGCCAAAACAGCAGCGCCACTTTCATTGGGCATTTTTTACTGTCGAGAAAACCGTGAGGGAAACGCCACAATGTGTATCCATGTTTCGTTTACATCTATAAAATAAAGATTTAAGTGTAAATTAGGAATTAATGCTTTTATTTCAATTAATGACATACCATACATATTTACCTATCAAATCATAGTAGAAATCATAGTCTTTTTTAGGAATAAAAATAGCTTTAAAAAGATCCAGTACTTCAAAGTCTAATCTTATTATGCTTCAAATTTCAGTTACTAGTTGGATTTTCAAGCTTCACGTGCTTGGGCGTATGTCTGATGTCCGGCGTTATTTTTCGTTGATGAGTCATAATATGTTATTCCATCCACTACAATTTGAAACACTAGTAAGCGTTTGTTTCCACTAGTTAAGTGACCCTCGCATAAGGTTAAATGAAGATCTAATGCCAAGCAGTTGCTGATTACTTAAAATAAAAAAGTATCAATGAAATATCAATTTCAATGCAAATTCTTGGAAAATTTCTTTTTCTCTAATTTCAGAAAATACATTTTAAAAAAAACTGAAATAATTTGTATTTAATGTGAATATAAGAAATATATGAAAATAAGAACAGTCTGTCCTAGGTAAGATTTTGCTGTTTTTTAATCTAAGTAAAAAAACATGCATATGTTTCATCAGAGTAGTGTATTGACATGACTAGGAGATTTCTATCGCTGCTGTTTTACTCACGTGTTTGATGAAATAAAGTAATTAACACAAAAGTTTTTGAAAAAGTGTAAAATATTTTCTTAACATAAGTAACATCTTCAGGTATAAACAAAAATTAAAAATTATCGACATTATATACATCATTTAAAAGCCATAATTATGAAGATTTTATGTAGAGCCCCAGAGGACAATAGAAAGCGCAAAATTATGGAAGCTTTCTTTATCGTGTCGTCAAATCCGTCACTTGATGACCAAAAAGACATGAAAAGTTTATATTTATTACGATATCGAGTTACGTAGGAATTATGCAAATTAATTACACATTATTTAGTTTATTCAGTCCTTAGATAATTCAACCACACTCAGGTTTTTTGTTTAGATAATTATGGCTTTTAAATGATGTATATAATGTAGATAATTTTTAATTTTTCATGGTAAACACCAGGAAATCTGAAATTATTGAAAGTAGTGCAGTTCAATTGTTTTTTTATGTACAATGGAATTGATTTGACCTCAACAAAACCTTCCATTATTGCTGTTGTGTTCATTCCATCTCATTTCTGCGTTTCTTTTTGTCTCTCCTATATACACTGCCTTACATGTTCATTCGCCTTTGTAGAAACTACTATTGAACGAAAAAATTTTTGTCTCTCCTATATACACTGCCTTATGTGTTCATTCGCCTTTGTAGAAACTACTATTGAACGAAAAAATTTTTGTCTCTCCTATATACACTGCCTTACATGTTCATTCGCCTTTGTAGAAACTACTATTGAACGAAAAAAGAGCACAAAGAGGGAGAATATAGCTGGACGCAACTGGAGTGGACAGAATACTTATTAGGATTGTGCTCTTGTAATATGACTATGTAATACCATTCCGAAATAATTGTAAACTCTTTATGTCCTTTTGGTCATTAACTGTGGGCTTTAAGGTCATAATGTAGTAAGCTTCTAGAATTTTTCTTTTTCTAGAAAAAGGTGGGGCGTTAATCTATTTTGTGTAAAATAATCTTTCGCGTTCAACCGGAAAAGTGAATTTCGTGTGGGATTAACTTTCGCGTGTGTTTATTCTAAAAATTCTAATCTTCTTAATATTTCTTTGTTTTGGCTGTGGACTCTAGAAATCATCTCCATCATTTTTATTTGAAAGTCTTCTGAATGTACTAGTAAAATTAAAGTGTTTCATATAAAAGCAGTTCATTCATACACCACAGGAGTCAATTATGAGTCAATTATTTCATAAAGTTGGTGTCTCACCATTGTTTTTCCATTGTCTTTTTCACTTGTACTCAGTAAGGAATGGTTCAGTGGTAGTAAAAGAGAATAAAAGACATCGCCTCAAAACTGTCATTCCGATAGCTTCATTCATATCCTTAATAAAAAATACTCCAATTCATTTTCCTTTCGAAAATATTATCATGATGGAAAAAAATTCTAATAGAATAAAGTTCGACCAGAAGAAATTTTACCTGAACCTAGAAAATCATTATTGGTGTTCATATCAGTGTTTTCCTCACATAATGGTGTCTTGATACTTCCTTTTGTATGTAGGCATTGATTTTGCAAGCAGTTGTAATTAAATATCAAGTAGAAGTCAAGGTTTTTTGTTCTCTCCATTGTTTCCATACTAATACATGCAACACATCAATATTGTAAAGACTACTGGTACCACTTCTCCAATCCTTTTATAGGAACTTTATGTTCATTAAAATTGTATGCACTATTAATATATTATATAGCTTCTTAGTTCCAACTTTTGTGTGGAGCAAAAATACGGGTGCTCCTCCACCCTCACATCTTTAATTAACTGAAGGTAAACCTTCATTATTTTATGGAATTTTTTTGTTGTCTTCTTTTCTTTTTTTTCTTTGCGCTTTAGTCTCTTTTTTTCCCCTCCATTTTCTCCATCTTCTTCGAAAACTAGGTGGTGAGTACAAAGATTGCGAAACATTTATATGATACATCACAACTGACATTAACAAAAGAATCAAGAAATGCTTACCGTGTTGTGTTGTTGTTGTGGCTGTGCATTTTCGCGAATAATTGTAAGTGTATTCTTGTTGCGTAAACGGGTGTCCAACTTTGGAATGTTTTTGTGCGTGTGGGCGATTGTGTCGGCGACGAAAGAGGCGTAAGTGTTGGCGTGGGCGTTTCCGAAATGTCTATGCGTTGAAATTTTAGTTGAATGTCTGTGGTGAGATGCATTGTGTCGTGTACTTCTACAGTCTTCTTGTCGGCTGAATCCATATTAACCTATACGATCATGCACATATATATCTCATTATAGCTTTCGTTGCATACCGTATTTCCTCTTTTTAGCGCCCCCCTCTTTTAAGCGCCCCCTCTAATAAGCGCCCCTGTTAATCCAAAAATAATTTTATAAGCGCCCCCCTCTAATAAGCGCCCGGGCGCTTATTAGAGTTACAATGTTAGAGTCAAAATCCTAGATAAGCGCCCGGGCGCTTATTGGAAACATAGAATAGAAACTAGCCAAAACAGTCAGCCAACTGCTTGTAGATCTTTTCAACGAGACATGGAAGATGATCCAAACATTCTAATAGACTCCGATTAAGAAGAAGATGACGACACAGATATAGAGTTGGAAAACATTACATGAACCATACCTGATATTTCTTCTGTTTTCTGTACATAGTTTTTATAGAAAATAATAAAAGTGGAAATAAGTATTTATTTTTAACACCTCTCACAATTTTTTGTAGGGGTTTTTTGAAATAATTTTATAAGCGCCCCCCTCTTTTAAGCGCCCCCCTCCAATAAGCGCCCTCCTTATTTTCGAAAAAATTTTATAAGCGCCCGGGCGCTTAATAGAGGAAATACGGTATGTTACTTTTTCATATCACATTAGCATTCTACAGTGCCAGGATTTGAACCACTACCAACTGTCATCCTTGTATTACAAGTCAACCGTCTTACCAAGTGAGCTATACACCCTATGTTGAACTAATTCTGCAGATGGCAAGCTGCCACTTGAAGAAACGAGTAAATAAATTTGCTCGTTGGATAAGCAATCACTTCTAGTAAAAATGTAAAAAAAGTACTTTTAATTTGTCAGTCTGGGTAAGTTGTTTGTGTTGTTCTTACAAATGTTTGACATACTGCATAAAATGTTCTGTCACTACACATCTATTGTCTAAACAACCACCAATTGTGTCACCAATTGGAGCATTATTAACCAGCGCTGGCTTCATACGTTTTCGCTTAGAATATAATAACATTACGATTGTTGTTGTAACATCTTTTTCACCACTAGTGGTAGTTGTGACAGCTCTTTTAGTTGATGTGACTATACATGATAAACCAGACTCGTCAAAATTGTTGATGTGTCTGAGAATCATGCTTATCAATCAAATTATGCTTATGTTTCCAAGTTGGTGAAATAATATTCAACCGAAGTCTTGTTTAAGCAAATATAATTATGTTATAAATAAAAGGTTTTTAATTTTTATTACATTTCGGCAAACTGTCTGAAAAACTATTTTCAAGCTTAGTTATGCGTTTAAAGGCCTGTAATAAAAAATACAGATGTAGTTCAAAACATTCAAAACTTGGTCAGTATCTGCAACAACTTGACTTGCATCCAAACATGTTAATACTTCTGTGTAGCCATTCAAGTAAATTTTGATCACCATCTTTATCTACATGCAATGGTACGTTTTGCTGCATGATCGATTCCTTATAAATATTTTCCATACTAAACATTCACAACAATATGTAACAATTTTGGAAGGGATAGGTAGATTTAATAGCTTGTGTAATCTTAATCATGTTTCTTTGTTATGAAGTACACATACATGGAAAGGTGCTTGGTTTTAATACAGACACAACATAAAGAAAGATAAAAAAGAAAAATACCAGTGTCAGTGGTTACTTTGTTTTCTTTCTGAGATAATTTCATATCTTCTTCTTCATTTCCTATCAAAGAAATAAGAACAATCATTGTATTTCAGTATCTAGAGCATGTTGGATGTAGACAAAATCCATATCTAAATATTAGGGAAAAAACGTATGACTTTCCAATTGTCATCTGTTCCATCACAATTTCTTTTTGGTTTTCTGAAAATGATATCAAAGAAGTAAGTGCTGACATTTGATGAATATGATGAGTATCATCAACTTCAGCAGTTAGCAAAGATTATTTGCATTTCTAAATCTTAATTTAAGGTGGCATTGTCAGACCATTATTGCTTCACTCATTTGAATAACCTTTAAGGAATTATATAAGTTTCTTTACTTGCATCTCCCTAAACGAAGAAAACTCGATTTTTTATGTAATGTGCATTATAATCCCACTCTATTATTACAACCAACCTGTAATTGACATCTGATACTCCAACAACCTTCCTGAATTAAACTTCATCCGTTTGAAGAGCTAGAAAGTTCTTGATGGCGTAATTATGATAAAAGGTTCGAAAAAAATATGAAGGTTTTTTTAAGTTCCATAACTGTTTGATCATGCTTCTACTACATACTCTCATTCAATACCTTCTTATTTCCATCTACCTCTACTTGGTGTTCATTCCATACCTTCTGAAAATAATCATTTGTACATGGATATTGTCTGGTTCTTTTTTCAAATCTTTTATGTTGTTGTTTTTGTGACACGTGTATCGACTACCATCTTTAACTTTTTTTACGTTTTTTTCCAGTATTCACCTTTCCCTCTATCCACTGATACTCTAGATTAGCTTGATGCTTTAATTTCCAACTGATTAATTATGTGCAACGGACAGAAAAACCTTTCAGATCGTGGATTTTGTACAAGAGTTGATCTCCACTTAGATTGAATGAATTGAATTGAATGGTGCATTCTTGCAAAGTAGCTGGTTGATGTTTTTCTCTTCCTTCTGCTTTCTGAGTCACGTTTATGAATAACATTCAGTTGCTCAATACCCAAAAGTTTTTAAAGCCTTACATGGATAAATTTTACTAAAAGAATCTATTTCTTGATGCAAACGACTGTTTACTAGCGCATATTCATTGTATGTTACTCCGTCAATAAAGGAGAACGTGTTCAACAGAGCGTTGTTTCAGATTCAGACAGCAATTCACGTTTATTGTTTAAAAATTTGATATTATATTATGACAAAAACAGATTCTGTATTTATTAATGATATTTAATGATTTTTCTTATAATTAATATCACCAGAAGCTTCGTTTTTTGGAAAGAAAGAACAAAAAGATGTCATGTTTTCTTTATTCCACTAGCACTAACAAGTGGTCATCATCAGAGACTTGATATTCATATGATTTTCATTTTCTTTCGGAGTATGTCGAATCTATATATCGTTGCCATCGGTTGAATGCGATCAGAAACATCTTCCCAGCCGGCGCAATTGTTAAAAAATCTCTGCGAAGGAGTGCATTTCTATGGAAATATTCACACAATTTCAATAAAAGTGGTCTCCGTCGCAGTGAATTTTGACGATTTTGCCCACTAGGTTAAAGTCGTCTGAAGAACGAGTTAAACCCTGACCTTCAGTCTCACTAACCCAGACAGAAGTTTACACCGAAACGTTTGATGGTGACAGTTTTTGAGACGAACTATGTCTTCAATTCAATGCAGCTGCAATGAAAAACACTAATGGGATAACGTGATCTGAAATGAGTAGGAAAAAATTTGATTCCAATTTTGAAATATACAGTACACATCCGTTAATTCGAATGTCGCTTAATCCGAACATTCTTTATTTGGAACAAATTTTCCGGTCCCTTGAGTTTGGTCTAATAAAGCCTTGTATATTTTGTGCCGCTTAATTCGAACTCCGTTAATTGGAAAATTTCATTAATTCGAACATTTGCGCACTATCAATCTAAAATTGTAATGAAAAAAACATTTCTCGCGTCGCGTCTGAAATCATTTGATTTTGAAAACATTCAATTTTGAAAATTTGATGAAGATGAAATGTTTTTATTCATTCTTTTCGTTTGCTGCCAACGTGCAAGAAAGATGTTAATCACTGGAAAACGCAAGTACAACCCCGAAAGTCTGCGGGAGAAATGCCAGGCTCTAAAGGATCTTGAAAAAGGGATGAGTAATAAAGATGTAGCTGCAAACTATAATGTACCAAAATATACTTTGTCAACTTGGGTCAAGAACAAAGAGAAACTTATGGGTTCACTAGAAATAGGAGCCAAAACTAAACGACAAAAGGACAGGTAGGACAGGTAGCTTTGAATTGGTAGACAAGGCTGTTGTGAATTGGTTTAAAAGCATGCGAAGTCAAAATGTTCCATTGTCTGCAGCCATGATCCAAGAGAAAGCGATTGCATTCGCCAAGCAGCTAAACGTTGAAAACCTCCAGGCATCGGATGGCTGGCTACGGCGCTGGAAGGAAACCACATTACATTCAAAACCGTATCAGGTGAATCAAAACCAGTTACGCCAGACATGGTTGGTGGGAAACCTCTCTTCCCATTCTTCTATCAAACTACGAGCTTAAGAACTTGAATTTGAATTTACCTTAAGGGAATTAATTTTCGCGGGAATTAATTTTCGCGGTTTTCGGGGTTTTTTGCCGAATCCGCGAAAATTAATTCCCGCGAAAAATTTGTATTGTCCTAAACCGCGAAAATTAGTTCCCGCGAAATTAATGAAAAATTTCGGTCCGCAAAAGTAAACTCCCGCCAAACTTCTAAAATATAGAAATATGGCGGGAATTTCTATATTTAACATTTTACAAGACGATATGAACGAGGACTTGTAACGTCTCATTGTACATTTACAACATTTCCAAAGTCACTTTGTCGTTTATATGACTATTTTATCTACTTCCTTTCCATTTTGTTGCCATTTTTCGTACAAATAAGGAAACAGCCGCAAAAATGAAATCCCGCGAAATTTTCTATTTCCCTTCAACCGCGAAAATAAGTTCCCGCGAAATTTTCATCTGCGATAAAACCGCGAAAATCCGCGAAAATTAATTCCCATTTTTTCCGCGAAATTTAAAAAAAATAAAATCCGCGAAAATAAGTTCCCGCGAAAATTAATTCCCTTAAGGTAGATTGTTGTTTGGATTGGATTGTCATGCCACTACAGAAATCAACGTAAAAGCTGGATGGATTGCGAGTTGTTTGAAGAGTGGGTCAGAGGTATGGACAAGAAATTTCATGCTGAAGGAAGACATGTTGCATTGATTATCGACGATATCCCAGCACATTCGGAAATTGAAAATCTAGAATCCGCGGAGTTGTTTTTCCTACCACCAAACACCACTTTCTTTGTATTTCTTTGTATTTCAAAGAAAAAAATCTGTTGAACCACTAACAAGTTAACCTATTATCTAATTATTTATTTTTTGCTCTGGGCGTAGTCCATGCTGACGTCGCAGTTTCTTGAGATCCCTAATAGTGATGGCGTCTCACCACCGTTGTCTAGAATTCGACGCCCTCGTCCACACCCATTTTTCATCACAGTTTACATTTTCATAAACATGCTTAGCAGGACGAAATCAGTGATATAGGAAAAACAAACCGCCCTATGTGTAGAGATAAATCATTTCTCTCGCTATAAATAGTCATACCCTAAAACAACTTTACAATTCATTAATTTGAAATTACAACTAATCCTTTCGTGTAAGATTCATCAGTTGACAACAAATTGTAAATAAAAACATTTCAGTATACAAAGCCAACTCGGAGAACTGTGAATAAGTAGAAAAGGCTACATAAGTGCGGGAGTAGATGAACGCGACAAACTTTGGCAAAACGTATAAAAACTATCTAACGCGCAGCAGCTGATGGTACTCTGTGTAACGCACATATAAGATTTGACAAGGGGGTTTTCATGGCAGTGCTGTTGGGAGGGAAATGCTCAATCTTTTTCCCAACTAAAAACATATAGATGAAAAGTCCGTAGTTGTCAAATTATGAAAAAAAAGTTGTTCGGTTATGTTCCAATGGAAAATTTTTTCATTTCTGTTGTCGAGTGATTAAAAAGTCTTTCCAAGAAACCAAAACGGCACAAATGGAATTCGGTTCCAGCACACCATCGCAGATGACTTCTGTAATATTAACTCTGTATAATTATTCCTGTATGATGGCGAAAAATAACAAGGAGGAGGAGATTGATTACTCCTCCCCTTGTTCATCTCCTAGTTTTTGTTTGGCCTCCTTTTCGTAAACCTTTTCTTGATACTTGGACTCGTCCCGAGGTTTACCCGCGCCAAAAATACTAGATTGCGTTTTATTCGCATCTCCAGAAGAATTTCCAACAGTACGTGGAAGCAACTTTAGTCGAGGACGGCTGGCTAGTTCGTCTAGAATTGTGAAAACATCAGATAACAAAAAAACTTGAAATATGTTTCCTATCCTCACAAAAACGTTTCTAATAAGCAGGTTGTTTCTCAACAGAAACGATCATAGCAGACAGTGAATGCTGCATATCCTGGTAAAAAAAAGAGGTAAAACCTGCCTCAATAACCCAAACAAATTCTATAGAGATAGAGACTCGATAAAGAAACAGAGGAAGCATTTATCACTTCATGATTATGGCTTCATAAGCCTTGATTATTTCAAACATTTCATACCAGGATCAGCTTCCTTGAATTCTTCGTGAGGCGGACCACGCCGATCTGGTCTTCCACCAAAATCATGGCGTCCACCTGATCTACCGCCACGTCCACCTCCGCGTCCACCGCCAAACCCTAGGAAGGCGCAAGAAATCAAACAAGAGGTCTGGAAACAAAAAGAGAAGTTGTAACAGTGTGAAATGTACATACCATCCGTGTGATCACGTCCTCCACGGCCACCACGACCACCTCAAAGTAAGAAAAACAAATAACATTGTTACAAAACCCTGGGTAACTAGAATGTCACCAAAAGTTCACCATATATATCACATCGCACAATATTCCAATGAAGTTTTTCCATCGTCCCCCTTGTAAAGGCCGGTTTTCAGCTCAATCGATGCGGTCGCGCGACTGAGCGAACAGCTTTTTCATTCGCTCAGTAGTTGAAATGATTTGAACTACCAGCCCTAGGGGCGAATGAGATTGCGTCAGCCAAGCAAAAATCAGATCGCTCATTCGTGCGACCACAGCGAATGAACTGAAAACTGGCATTAAGACTTAATGTGTTGCATGAAAACAATTTCTCCAAAAACAACAGTGTGTGTGAATGAAAAGAGTTGTCGTAAAACAGCAACGTTATCTACCATCTTTGTATAAGAAAAAACATACAGGGATACTACAAATAACTTAGAAAACTCGGTTACCGTCAAAACCACCTCTTCCACGCCCCCTTCCTCTTCCGCCATCTTTTTTATCACGAGGTGGTGCTACATTCACACGAAGGTTTCTGTCGCCAAATTCGGCGTTGTCAAACTCCAAAGCTTCCAGCAAGGATTCTTTATCTTCAAATTCAACATAGCAAAAACCTGAAATAATGTGAACAGGATTATACAAGCAAAATTTCGTTTGAATCTCCTCTTTGAGCGAACAGAAATAAATATCAAATGATTCTTGAAGTTCTTCGTTACTATCAAATCACAAAAATTAAAAAACAGCCCTCCAGATCTCGGAGATGCTTCAAAATTTTGACATGGAGTAGGATATACCTTTGAACTTGTCTGTTTCTCGATCTCTTACTAAACGTACATTTTTGACCTGAAATATAAAAAAAAATAGTCATAGATCAAAGAATTGTCTGTGTCAATTAGAGCTTGAAAAAATTGTGCTTCAAACAAGTAAGCTCCTCCTCTAGAATTCAGCAGGAACAATTATCTTTTATTCTGTTGAAAAGATGTCAAATTTATCAGAAAAGCTTTGACAGGATATCTAATATAAATACATGCTTTTAGGTCATTGAAAATCGCATCGATATCTCCTTGAACACATTGAAATGGAAGATTTCCAACATAAGCAACAAATGGAGGTTCAGTAGGGACTTCATGACGACCTCCGCCACCGCCGCCTCCACCACCCCCTCTGCCACCACCACCACCTTGTCTGTCATAACCACCTCTTCGATCATATCCACGGTCTCTACCTCTTCTTCCGCCACCAAAATGTTCAAAATTTCTAAATAAACATATTTTTAGTTTTTCTAGCTCACGTAGATTCATAAGACATGCTAAAAATAACCTTCTCTTTGCTAATCAATTTAAATTTTTGAAAAATTTAGTACCATAGTGACCAGGCAATCAGCTGCTAACCCACCCATAAATTAATGCAGATTATAATAATCTGTCTAAAATACCTCAAGAAAAACACTTCTGTTTTTATCAAAACCTTTTTAGTAAACCTTAACTATTAGTCTCTCTCGCTGATCGGAAAAACTTCAGCAGTCCAGAATTTCCTGAAAACACCTTCTAATCAAGTAGTATAGCTGCACAGAATGCATGCCTGCATATTACTGGAATGAACCAGTGAAGAAGGGAAAGTAAAGATCAATCTTTTTTCAAGTGACATATAAAATTAAGTTTTACTTGTCACCAGATTATGGTCTGGAAGTTATTAATGAAGGATATGAAATAGACAATGGTGTTTTTAAGTTAACACCACTGATTCTACAAAACCAATCCACATAAAACAGACTGAAAATCAGATCCGAAAAATAAATGAATCACAAAAATTTCACAACTTAAAGCAATTTATTTTAATCAGATTTTACCAGAACATTTGAGCAAAACATGAACAGTTGAAACCGAATGTAAAGGTTTTACATATATACCAAAAACATTTTTTTCATGAATCTCTTTTTCACAGGAGATAATCTCCACAGAAGCATACTTTGCTGATATCTGAACAATGGCAAGGAGTTCAATTGGTCAGAGACACTTCTCTTCAAATCTATTTTAGGCCACAAACAATTCTGTTGATAACTGCCATTCAATGTCTCTTTTCTGCTTAATAAAATATTTTAATATTTCTTGAAGTTTCTTTGAGATTTGGAAGTATACTTTTTAAAACCAGACATGCTTGTTTATGTGTTTGAAATTAGAAGAGAAAGGTAAAAGTGTTTAGTTTTTATGTTCCAAAGTCATCGAGGTTAAGAAGTCAATGAGGTTAAGAAGGCATTATTTGAAGTTTTGAACTTCTTTTCACATGGGAATTGAACAAAACAAAGTGAACTCTTGTGTCATACAAAAAATATTGTTTTTGCTTAGAAAGTGAAAACATTTCGCATTTGCTAACAAAATAGACATGGTGTTGCGAGTTACAAATTTCCTTCGTGTAACATTGAAAAACACCAATGTGTAAGGGGACGACAGGGGAGTAAAGGACAGTTCAAAGACATTTCTTCATTGTAAAATAACAGCGGAAAAAGAGAAAGGTAAAAATGTTAAGATCTTCATTTAAGATCTTTGTGTAAAACATTTTTAAGAATGAACTCCAGCAAAGTTACTTATTTTGATGATACTTTTGGGGATATGAAATCTTTTGTAAAAAATGGAAAGAAGTTCTTTGCACCATTATTAACATGAATGGTGATTCTTCGCATTTCAACATCATTTCAACATAATTATAGTCGATGAAATTTGAAATATCATTGTGAAAAATCACTGTCGGTTGTCATCGTTATGATGGTCTACAAGAGATTTGTAGCACAAATTGCACTCTTGCACAGTATCAAAAGAAGAATTCCTCAGATTGGTTGTTTTGATAAGCATTAAATCACATGTATGTAATCAAAAATCATAACTCAATATATACGCAGTCAACACTTTTATTTAAGTTTGTGTGTTGACAAACTAACATTGCCAAACTAAAATAATGTAATGTACACTTCAGAAAGGAAAAAGCCAACATTGCGGAATACCTAATTTGCAAAACTAAGTTCCATGAAAATTTCTTCTTTTTAAAATGCAATTGAAGATAAAGCAGGTCTCAGTAATTTGAAAGCTCGAGCTACATAGTACCGAATCTCTGACTTGTGGGATCTCGGAGATTAATGTAAAATGGCGTATTTGATGTGTTCTCTGGCTACGTATGGCATTAGAACAAAATTAATGAATAATGAAAACATGCTGCATGACATGAGCCTCTTTTCTATCATATATCATACTGTAAAGCGGGGTGACTTCGATCAGTAAAAATAAACTGTTTATACACTGAAATTAAAATGCGTTTTTCACATTGTTTAAGATTTTCATTTAGATTCATTTAGTTACATGTTGGCAAGAACTTCGTGAAAAGTCGCCGTAGGGTAGGGTGTGGTAAAATGGACGGTGGGGTAAAATAGGCCTAATCAAGTATTTGCTCTAGAATGTGGATGCCAATAGATTATTGAGAATGAAATCTATGGTATATAACATGTTCCTACATAACTAAACTTTCTAACAATTATAAATCCAGGTTCCTGGTGTCAAATGTCTGTCATTAATGGAAAAAATGATGGAAAGGCAAAATATTGGAAAAAATTCTACAGTTTTGAATTTTCTGCCCAGCATTCAAGATGGTGGACAAAATAAAGTGGTGAGTTGAAAGCATTAGTTTGAATATCATAGATTTTGAGCCAATTGGAGAAATTTTCATTTTTATTCTTATTTTTGAGAAATTGTCTGCAATTGCAGATGGGGTAAAGTGGGTCTATTTTTATTCATTTTGTATGTCACTGCTTTTATGATTGCAACTTGTTCCTGCCTCAATAAGAGTGGTAGCAACATCAAATACAGCAAGTAAAGAATGGTTATAAGATTGAACTTTATCCCAGCCTCATAAAACTGTACATAATACATAAACTTGATAGCAAGGAATTCATTTGAATCTGAACATTTTAATTACATTTCAACTTGTTTTTATCATGTCATTATTATTAGATGATAATGTTGATGGTTCGTTCAAAAG
This sequence comes from Turritopsis dohrnii, assembly GCA_027922465.2. NCBI lineage: Eukaryota > Metazoa > Cnidaria > Hydrozoa > Anthoathecata > Oceaniidae > Turritopsis > Turritopsis dohrnii. The sequence continues at coordinate 231,309 of BQMF02000365.1, read as the reverse complement.
GTTTCTTTTAATTTATCTGTTAATTATTTTGCAGGACGTTTTACTGTATAGGTACTGCTTTGCTTGTTTTAGCAATAAGGCCTGAAGAAGAATTCTGTTCTAGTCTTCTTTTTTAGATATCTGCCCAGTTTGCTTCTGCACTTTTGTGAGGAAACATTAGGAATTTAGTTAACTCTTAAATGTTGTATAATGTGCAAATGTGTTACATGATCCAACTTAATCAGTTTTTTGTTGTGTGGAAATTTTGATAAAAAATGAAAGGTTTGTTTATGCATTGTTTCAATATGTTTTTTTATTTAATGTTGCTCTTAGTTTATGGTTATTCTGTTTACAATTAGAACTTTGGGTTGTATAGTCAGCCAATTTTTCGCTTGTTAAACTAATTTTTCCTAATTTTAAGTATCATTTCATGTTAGACTCATTTTACCCCAAGGGTGGGGTACAATGGCTCTAATAAAACAATAAAAAAATCCCTCTCCTCAGACTCTTGACAGGCTGGAGAAAGATTTTTTTGCATGTACTTATTATCACAAATAGTATCTTGCTGAGAAAAAAGTAAAACTATTTAACAGTCTGTACCCGGAGACGCGTGCGATCGCACGTGCACGTGCAGGCACACACGCAAAACATTTTGCACGAGTTTTATTTTGCTCGTGCAAAATGTTTTAATCAAACTCATATTGCACGTGCAAAGTATTATTGTTCAGCATAAAAAAAGAGTTGTTTTAATTCATTTTTACAACACCTGGCTCCTTTGTTAAATAAAATCATTTGTAAATCATTTGACCATTACAAAACGATCAAATGATCATTTGATGATGTAAAACATCCTGCAAAGGAGTTAATTCATTCTTTGTTTCTGGCCCTTTCTCTTTTTTTGTTATTCCTTATTCTGCGTGATTCAACTGACATCACCTTCTGCGAAAATTAAATTCTTGTGTATTGTTTATTTCTTTCAAATGCTTTTAAACGAAACACATCACCAAAACGCAGGTGTTTCAGAAAGATAAAAAGAACAAAGACGTTATTAAGTTGTTTATAAAGAAAATTCATAGAATTCCTGTGATTTGACATAAGAAAAATGATCGCACGCGCAAAATGAGTTTTTGTAATTGAATAGCTCACGTGAACTATTTTGCACGAGCGATTCAACACTCGTGCACTATTCTATTCCAGATATAGATTGATTTAAGCTTATGAAGATTTTCATTCTTTAAATCTGAATCAAAGTCCCATTTTACCCCCACCCCACCCTATCTCATGGGAGATTTAATGACTTACCGAAGAAATGTTAATAAGCGTGCTCTTTCCCCATGATGATAGATCTCAGAAATTTTGCTTGAGATACAATGAAATTCCAATGTTACTTTCGTTTCATATTAACTAGGGTCACACATATGTGAACGTCGTAAATATCTTTTGTTTTACTAACATTCGCTGCTCTTATGGTTGAACTTTTACCGCGAATGACAAATGAATGGTGCAAATTAGGTATTCCGCAAAGTTGGCTTTTTCAGTATGTATCTGATAGAAATCGAAACCATAAACTCTATTATTCCAAAACGCTGCAAAAATTAATGTCTACTTCGATTACGTAATCGAATGTCGAAATTTCGCTACATTTATTATACGGAACACACTGGGGAAGTCATTAGACGCACATGGAAGAGCAACTACTTGGACATTTTGAACCGGGATACGACGGCCGGTAGTGGGTAGGCAAGCAAATGAAGTGGATGATGTATTATTCTTGTTAAAGGAGTGGTATCATGAAAATTTGAAAAAATTTTTTTTCTTCGTATATCCGCTGTTTTAATGTAGATACTACAAAATAAATTTAATTTGGAAAAAAAAAGTCTTTTTTTCGCTATAAAATGCCACTTTAAAACATAGGCTTAAAACGCTGAATAAATTAGTAATAATTATGTGACGTCATTGAAGAAGTTATATTCAGAGGTGATGCGATGTTTTGCATTCAAATCGAGCGAGTGTTCTTTGAAATTCAAGCAATAACTAAGTATTTTTCTTAAATCTAATGAAAAACATGGTTATTTGTGCTGCTGTGGGATGTGACAGTGACTCAACCAAAGGACAGAACATTAGTTTGTTTAGATTAGCTAAAATTCATATTTAAAAAAAATATGGATTTCAAAGTTGAAGCGAGGCCAATCTTCCATCTTTACGTCACTTATATTTTAAACCATCATGTTTTGGAAGAAATTTGATGGTAAACATGTTATAAGGAGTTTTACTTTAATGTTTTATCTACACTTTTCGTTATACATAGGTGAACTTTTACTTTCTGTGTGCAAGTGTTTTTTTCGATTTTTGTTTTCGTGTTTCTCTTCGAACTGGGCATTTCAATATTATTCCGTTTCACCGATTATTTCATTATTGTTTTCATAGAATGAGCTATTGATTCTTGAACTCCTGCACGGAAAATTGGAAAAACGTTAACTTTCAATATATGAATTTTACTACGATCAATGATCAACTCAATATTGCATGTATTTTTTTTTGCGTTTTGATTTGTACAAAAAATTATTTTGAAATTTATCGTCTTCGATCGCATAAACTTCTTTGCAACACATTTGCATCACTGTTTGTTGCCAACTCTCTCCGGTAAAGCATTTTCGTCAGCATCATCAAAGTCATCATACAGACTTCTTCATGTTCTTTACAGCAACTGGGTCAAAACTATATGGCTTAAACTGCTAAAATTCTCTGTGAAATCCTTGAATAAAACTCATTGCTACATTCTTCATCTTCGCTGAGAACATCTGATTCCTCTTCACTTGAATTCTCACTCATGATTTTTGAAAACATGAGAAACTAATACGCTCCTTTGCACTGACATAACAAGTAAAAATAAATGAAACTTCTTCAATGACGTCACACGCTTTTCATCAGAAAAAAAGACGGGGGTTTATAAAAAAATTAAAAACTCAATATCTTCGGAAGTAAAACGTTTTTTAAAAAAGCTTTAACGCAGGTTAACTATACATTTTTTAAACTAAAATTTGTCATAAAATTTGAAATGACGATACCACTCCTTTAAATTGACATTTTTTGTATTGAAATAATGAAATCTTGTAAAATAATGAACTTTTTTACGCGGGCACTTAAAGTGATGCAGGCGGGTGACGCTAAACTAATATAAAATTTCCATCGGCCTTAAGGTCGTCAGGTTATTTCTCTGGAATTACAAGTTTAGTTAATGTGAAATTTTGCACTGAAATAGAAGAAATACCGTCAAAGTGCCTAATTCGAGACAGCTGGCTTAATTCGAGACGCACAAAATACTGATCACGAAAATATACATTCATACTCACCAAACTCACCACATAAACTAAAAATGTTTCATTAAACATAGCAAAAGAACCATACCAACAGCACGTGAAGTATTGACCGTGGGGAATCACTCGCATAAATGGCCTACCATTTTCAATATCTCTTCGCAGTCATTATGTACAAAATAAAACAATTTTTTTTTTATCATCGCTTTCGAAGCGGATTCGATTGAAATACGCAAATTGATTGGCTTATTTACGTCACGTGGTGACCGGGCATTTTGAAAACTTTTGTCACGTGCATTTAACACAAAATTCACCATGAACGTATCACAGAGTATTGAAAAAGACTAACACTCTCCTCCACAAATTCTTATTGTAAATCACGCATAATATACAACTCTCAAGGTGAAGTCATTAACTCTTAATGATTTTATTAAAAACTGAAGTTTGTGTTATAGTTTGATTAACAGTACGGGATGTGTTGTGTTTTTAATTTACAGACGCTGAAAGTGGCTGTCTCGAATTAGGCCAGCTGTCCCGAATTAGGGACTTTGACGGTATGTAATGTAATGATTCCAAAGTTTCAGAAGTAATTTCGGAAGTTACTTTTAAAATAGTGGCAAAATTGATCGAAGTCACCCCCGCTTTACACGGTATAAAATAAATCTGTCACACCACCAACACAACACTTCTTGAAGTATAGCATACTGACTATATCAGTATAGAGTAAATTACTGAGAGTCAATAAGTGAGAGTAAAATTGCTAGTGCGGGTTCATAGATGTGTTTTGAGGTTGGACTCTTCCCACCCCTCCTTGCTCCCCCATTACACATTACATTATTCACGCATGGCATGGGTCCACCACAGCATCATGCATGTCATTATAAGGTTCTTCAGAATTTCAAATAAAACAGGGCACTAATGATAATGATCATAATCGAAAGAAATAATAACATGATGTTATTCAATCTACTCTACGAAGAACAGAATTACCTTTGTGGTCCTGTGTCAAAATTATCGTAGAATCTGCCGTCTTCGGCCCATTCACCACTTGGAGCCGCCATCTTTATTCGTAGAGCACGACTGTTTCCTAATTGGCTATTTATGACAGAGATAAAGAATATTGTTCAGTGCTTTCATGCAAATCTCTTCGGAAGGAGTACAATCTCTATCATAAAGAAATCATGTTTACACTAAGTTAGCCATGTGAGAAGAAAATAAAAACACGTTGTCTGCATGAAGTTGCACGGAAAGCCATATCAAGTATACACACGTAATTCTAAGTTATAAGGTAATGAATCCACAAACACGTTGTTTGCTAACATGCTGAGTGATGGCGCAGCTAAATCAGTTACTCCTTGATTAAGCCAGGTTCTTCGGCGTTTTTTATAAAAGAAAAATCTGTTTATTGAATAAAAAATCGAACCGAAGCTGGTCTCACCTCTTCTGCCAGTGGTCTGGGTTGGGGTGAGGGTTTCATTCTCTTCTGTAGCTGCATTTAAGATGTCATATTTGTGGAGGGTAAAGTTCAATGATTTATGCCTCCAGTTTTATGTGCTGATTTTGTATATTTTCATGATCCAGAAACTTTTCGTTTTATAATTTAGGCAGTCCATATATAGTTACTCGGAATAAACCTTCTTAGTTAGGAAACTCACATCCATAAGTCAATCTTTTGATACGCATTATTTATGATCATGTGATATTAACGGTGCACACCATAAAGAAAATGGCTCCCACACATTTAACAGACAGAAATGACAAGAGTGATTGCTCTCCTGCCTGTATTTGGTTGTGGGAGCTGCAGAAGAACAAAAGGAATTGATATTTTTAAATGACCTGCAGCTAAAAACAATGACTACAAAAAATACAGGGAGGCATGGTTGTCTGAAATTACAAAGACGGGACAAGAACAAAAAATAAAGCTTTCAAATTGAAAACCATTCGGTGTATATACCTGCAAAAAACATTTTTGAATATATATACATCCCAGCCGGCACAAGACGTCTTTCAGATGTCTAAAGCAAGTCTAAGTTACGTCTTTAGAAAGACGTCTATCTAAAACGTCTTTTAGACGTCTTTACTTGAAAAATCTAAGACATCTAAAAAGCGTTATTAGCACTTCCAAGACGTCTTTTAAACGTCTTTAAAAAGACGTCTTTCTCAAGACATATTAAAGACGTCTTTAATATGTCTTTTTTTGCTCTTGCCGCTTAATTCGATTTTCGAACGTTAGATATTCGATTTCATGACTGAGTGAAACAAAATCTTTATGTTGTTATCTTCAGTCAAACTACGAGGACAAATGAATTAACGTTAGTGTGAAAGGTTTTATATGATCATATTTGATGTTTAAAAGCTGGTTGATTTTCGATATCATGATATGCTGCAACCTATATAGGGTCATTCCATGTCAACTTAACAAAATTTACAGTGAGTTCCCAGGTGCCCCTCTTAGATTTTGCTTAAATTTTGTCTAGAAGTTTCTTTATATGTAAATAGAGAATCCTGAAAATTTCAGCTCTTGAAATTCATTTATGACCAAGATATGACGTCTCAAAGTAAGGTATAGCTTTTGTTAACCAGGTGGTTATGACATTAAAATAAAATATGGGCATATTTCAAGCTCTTATAACTTTTTATATTTGCATGGAAAGGTGCTCATATTTTCAGGTAATGAAGGACTCCAGGCGTATTTTTCAAAAAAGTTGTTTTCAAATTTTGTGATCCATTTAAATTGCACAAAAAAGGTCATACCAGTAAGTAATATAATGTTTACAAATTTCATTTGATCTTTGTGTTTCAATATAATATTTAACATAATGAATCAATTGTTTACTTAGAGGGTCTGCGTCCTATTAGTGAAGATTTAGCGAGATCTTTCAGACTTATCCCTGGCAAAAAGCTTTGTCGTGAGTGTCGTAAAAAGTTAGTGGAAGGGGTAAAAGATGATGAAGATGAAGGAGACAACGATTTTGAAGATGCTGGTGTTACAAAAGAAACACTGAATAGCAGTGTAGAATTGCTAGGGTGCTCCCCTATCAAATATGTAAGTGAAAGGGATAAAGTGAGTTACGGAAAAAGAAAGTTAGATCAAGTTTATTCAGCAGCTAAGGAAAGATTTGCAACAGTTCTCAAAGTTGAGCCAGAGTTTCTTGGGAAAAATGAAGTTGTTGAGGAATGTTGTCAAAAAAGTGCTGATCTAGATAGGCTACTGAGACAAGATGGTGATTTCTAGTAGGCAAGAAAAAGTAAAACTTTTGACATTAGTACCAGAAAGTTGGACTATAAAAGATACACAGAACTTTTTTTCTGTAACCCAAAGTATGGTAAGGAAAGCAAGGGCTCTAAAGGAACAAAATGGAATATTGTCAGATTGTTCGAAGAAAGAAGGAAAGACACTATCTGATGACCTTGTCACAAGTATCAAATATTTTTATGAAAATGGAGAATATTCCAGGATATGTCCTGGTAAAAAAGAATTTGTTTCAGTGAATTTAAATGGCGAAAAAGTTCATAAACAGAAGCGCTTGTTGTTGCTGAATTTGAAAGAACTCCATCTTGAATTCACAAAACATACAAACAAAATTTTGTGAACTACGACCAAAGTGGTGTGTTCCTGTCGGCAGTGCATCTGGATTGCATAGCGTCTGTGTCTGTGAATACCACCAGAATGCAAAGCTATTAGCTGTTGCTATTCCTGGAATTGACGATTACAAAGAATTGATGCAAATTCTTGTATGTGATAGTGAGAATCGCAATTGTATGTTACATTCATGCACTAATTGTCCTGGGACAGAATCACTTAAAGAGTTTTTGGTAAATGCATTTGAAGAACTCAATAAAGATTTTATCACCTTCCATCAATGGAAAAAAGATGACAAAAATACATCTCATGATTTGAAATCAATTTTTCCTGCCGTAAAGAAGTGTATCTATTTCAGTGATGGTGCTGCTTCACAATACAAAAATTTTAAAAACCTTACTAATCTTTGCTTCCACTCTATTGATAGTGCGTTAGATGCAGAGTGGCACTTTTTTGCAACTAGCCATGGGAAGAGTCCATGCGATGGTGTCGGAGGAACTGTGAAGCGACTAGTTTCAAAAGCAAGTTTACAAATGGTCAATGGCAATACTATCTCCACACCTTTAGATATGTTTTTATGGTGTAAAGACAACATAAACGGAGTGAAATTTTATTATATCAGTTCAGAAGATGTGAAAGAGCACACAAAATTGTTCAATTTGGAACAACGCTATGAAAATTCACGTAAAATTCCTGGAGTCAGATCTCATCATAGCTTCGTTCCAGTTGGTTCCAACAAAATCATGATTCGGAGGGTGTCACATGACAAATTTTACAACACGTTCCAATTTGGAATAAATGAGAAAACCTTTCGAATTAATGATGTGTCTCCTGGTCAATACTATGCATGTGTTTATGACAAAATGTGGTATGTTGGTATTGCACTGGATGTGTCATTTGAAAATGAAGATGTTTACTTCAAATTTATGAATCAAAGTGGAGAGACATTCTTCTGGCCAGACAAAGATGATTTTTGCTGGGTGCCAGTCAATCATATTTTGCATCAAATCGCTACACTTGAAACACAAAGTCATGGTGCTCGGAAGTATAAAATTGAAAGAAATGATCTAAATTCAATTGAGGATCAATTCAAGCATTTCATTTCAAAACATAAATGAACCACTCAAGTAATCAGAATAATCATTTTGTTCTAATTATAAAGTATTTCCAGGGTATATTTAATTATACAGAAAATTGCGATTTCTCTAGTACAAATGCTTTCAACAATCAGTTAACCATTAAAGTATTGTCCTGCATACCTGAAATTTTGTGTTCTTTTCTTTTTTCTGTAGTTTCATGGTGCCAATAGAGGTTTTGAGGTTGAATATTTTCACCAGTTTATGTTGAAACCATTTTGTTCCTACAAAAAATCAGAGTAAAACATCATTTGCAACTAACAATATGTAGCAACAAGAGAAATCGTGATTTTGCTTTTGCTTACCTTTTAGGAGTTTCTTAGACATCTTCTGTATGATAAATAACTGTTTCCCCATCTTAGCTTTTTGATTATAGCTTTGGCCATAGACATAGTTCGATAAGACAGAAAGATTAACTCTAGAACATTTTGTCTACATTGACTTTCGTGGGTTCAAATACATCAAGAAAATTCGCAATATTGTGTCTGTAGAGAGTTTTGACCCCCAACAGAGTGTCATAAAGATGAATAAAATACCTGAAATTTGCTGTGTCTATAGAGTTCCACTTATAATTTTGTAAAAATATGATATTTGGACATGTACATGTATATTTTTGACTTAATGGAAGCTCAAAGTTGGATAAAAATTATACTTCGCATTACAATTTGGTACTTTTGAGCTGCCATTATGGATTTATCGGAGGTAAGACAAGTTTGAAGACCACTTCATTGAATAGTACCCTTGGAGTGCTCTAGCACCTGAAAAAATGGAGAGTCTACCTTCCATAGATAAAAAGTTATAGCAAATTGAAATCTGGATAATGCTAAGTTTTTCGCGAATTTTGAAAAATTTTCATTTAGAATATGATACGTAAAACGTATGAAAGCAATGTTTCCCCAACTTTGTTTTTGGTTTTTCTAATTTTTCATAGACTTGTTTCAATAGGATAAAAAGATGAAGTTCTATAAAAACTGACTACATACATTTTTGTGGCCACAAAATATGCCAAGAAAATAGAATTTTTGTGGCTGAACTGAGTTTTGACCCCCAGCAGAGCCTTGTACAGATGTCACACATACCTGAAATTTGCTGTGTCTGTAGTGTTCCGACCCTATTTTGCAACAAATATGATATTTTGATATGTTGATGCATATTTTTGACTTAATGGCAGCTCAAAATTGGGTAAAATTGATACTTCACTGCGCGATTTGGGCTTTTTGAGCTGCCATTATGGATTTATGAGAATAGTGAAAAATTTGAAAACAACTTTTTTGAAAAATACGCCTGGAGTCCTTCATTACCTGAAAATACGAGCACCTTTCCATGCAAATATAAAAAGTTATAAGAGCTTGAAATATGCCCATATTTTATTTTAATGTCATAACCACCTGGTTAACAAAAGCTATACCTTACTTTGAGACGTCATATCTTGGTCATAAATGAATTTCAAGAGCTGAAATTTTCAGGATTCTCTATTTACATATAAACAAACTTCTAGACAAAATTTAAGCAAAATCTGAGAGGGGCACCTGGGGACCATTTGCTAAGTTGACATGGAATGACCCTATACCACCGCTTGATTATCGCATCTGAACCAAAATAATTCTTAAGCAGTTTCAAACTTGTTCCGTCGAAAAGTTCTTGTTCGTGCTGTTTACAAAAATATGTAAGTAAATCTTTTAATCTGAAATTTCGTAAACTACTTGGTTGTTGTGCTAGGGTAATAACATGTATATTCAACGATTTAGTTGCTTTGCTTTTAAAATTTTGCTAGAGTGGACAAAAAGCTGTAGTTTTAATGTCAAATGATGGGTGTGTATTCTTTATGTTTACAGATTTACATACTTGATCATTTGGATTCAAACTTCGGATTTGGATTTTTGTAAGTTTTTTTTATTCTCTTTCGATGTTTTTGTTATGGATGTTAGAGATAAAAAGTCTCTTGCAAAACGTGTAAATGTATTGGTTTAGTAAATGGTATACAGAATTTTATACAGAAACCTTCCCTACATTATTTTTGTATTTCTTTATTTCATTTCAGGATGATGAGATATGAAAGAAATAATAACAGATACGATTTCAAATGCAAGTGAACAAAATACAGTGTCTTTCAAACGTTATGTGTTTCATCAAGAACCTTAACTATACTTAAAGTCTTTTTTCTGGGTATATTCTATTTTGTGATTTTGTTGTATTTCGTATAAAAAGGTACTGATTCATTCGAAAGAATATAAACATTTTAATTCAACTTAAATGTTTTACTTTCCCTTATGGCCAGGAAGCCTTTGTAAGACGTCTAAAAGACGTCTGGAAATAATCTGATTTGTGCGCTTTTAAGACATATAAAATGCGTCTTAAAGACGTCGTCTAGATCTTTTGAGAAGACGTCATTTAGACGTCTAAAACAGACGTCTTTTAGACTTCTTGAAAAATGCGTCTTAAAAGCGGACATTTCAGAACATTTTTAGACGTCTTTTAGACGTCTTTAAAACGTCTTTTTGCCGGCTGGGATATTATATACATAAAGTGAAAGTAAAAGAATGCAGCCATTATTGTTAAATAGTTGACCCACTTCCTAGTTTTGTATATTATGTAGTTTTACATTTAGTTTATTCAGAGAAAATGGTGAAAAAAAAACCAGTTTTCAGAGTATTGCCTTGTTTCAACATGTTTGAGTATCAACACAAAAAGTATCAACACAAAGCATAGACCTAACGACTGTACAGAAGTATTGTTAGATAAACCTCATGTTGATGCTGTCAAGGAATCACTCATGTTGATTTTGGAGAATTTTGTAGTAGAGTTCAGAAATTGAAAACACTACAAGAATGGAGATCAACTAAGTTAGAAGAAAGAATTTCAATTCAATTGAAATATAATTATATTCTTCTGATTTTTGAGTTTTGCCTCCAGTTTGAAGTATTGTAGATGATGGTGTGGGTTTTACAATTTCAATATTTGTAGGGTTTCTTCCTGAAACTCACATTCTGCACCAGACTATAAATCAATTCAAAATTTTAATATAATTGATTTGGTGTCACAAATTGCAAGTCACACTGTCTGCAAGGGAATTGATGATACCAACAGTAGTAATCAGGGGCGGACGCAGGGTACAGCTCATACAGCTCAAGCTGTAGTAAAATTTCGTCAAGAGAATGGTGAGTTACGGCCGTTCTCCGATTCTTTTCGTCGATTTTTTCCGTCGTCATTTATCACGCGACGCGACGCCGTCACTCAAAAATCTGTCTAATATATTTATTTATGGATTAGCGCATTATTTGTTGGCGCCCCATTTGACTCGCAAATTTTAGGTAAGCTATAACTGCAAACCCCACCGCCCGATTGTTCTTCTTTACAGCTCAAAAAACGGCCCCTTCTGATCTATGATGATACGAATTATAACTAACAGTTTTGAGCTGTATCGATACAGCTCAAAGATACAGCTCAAGTCCCGATTCTACGGTAGTTCGACACCCATAGCCCTAATCGTAGCTTAGCAGTAATTCTTTCGTTCTTCCGTCTGTTTGAACAGTACAGCTCTCGTGCCTAAAGTACGTAGAACGATAATAGGTTTTAGCCCAAAGTGTAAGCCTTTAGGTCTTTCGGTCGTCGGTAGAGTGGTCAAATACAGCTCAAATACAGCTCAAAGCCCATACACGTGCTTGGAACCTCTTTCTTGATTTTACCACGACAGAGAATCATTGTTCTCCAAGACTTTTTTATTTCTCCAAACGAGAAGGGACTTTAGAGCTGAGAAATACCTTGCAGAAGATGAAAGAAAACATCGTGATGGATGCAAAGTAAGTTTATGTTTTCTCTTTTATTAAAATTTTGTTTTTTAAATCTTCACACCAGTTTTGTTTGTTTTGTTTTAATTATTAATTTGTTTAATTTAAATGCAGAACAAATAAACAAAGATGAATGTGAGTTTAGATTCAATATAATTTGTTCACACATATCTCTACTCTTGATATATTTGTAAATTTGTGGAAAAAGAACATAATTTCATGATTTTTTATTATCTTTTGCCTTGCTAAACTCTGAACTTTAGAATTTTACTCCGAGTTGTTAATGTTGTCTTGATTACTTTATAAACTTGTTATGTAGTTTGAACATGGTACACTAGTCGTGATAAAAAAATACAGAGTTTGCTACTTACATTACGTTAACTTTGATTTTTAAAAATTATATTACATTATCTTGAGATATTTTGGTGTGATAACTGTTTGTATAGCTATATGTATTGCTAGCTTTATTTGGAAATAATTCGTCAGTGAGTTTGTTAGGGGCTCTTACATGATTAATACTTCACAGCTCAACTCTGCATTTTACAGTGATCACCATTTGTTGTTTATATATGTTTGCCATTAACAACCATTTGTTGTTAAAAGCATTTGCTAAAGATCAAGGATAAATATTTAAAGGAAACATTTCCTTGTTGTGTTTTGTTGAAGTATGCAGCCATGAGATTAATATATTTTTTCAGAAACAAAAGTTAAAAGTATTTCACAAAATTATACGAAGCTTTCTCTCGTGTTCTCTCGAACATCTTCAAATATATGTTACAATAAAATTAAAACCATACCTACAAGTATAAAATTGTCTAATAAAATTGTCTAGGGGATTCTTAAGTAATACCGTTTCTAAAAAGTCGTAAAAATTTTATTTCATTGTTGCATTTCTGTGTATCCCCTGATGTTTCAGATGTAACTGATAGGTTTATTTTAGTTAATGTGGAAGCAAACTGAAATTCAATCACAACATTCATCATTTAAATCAGTGCAAAATTAAATCAACGCTTGATCAGTTAATGTAGCCTTGTAACCTGAAGGAGTTACCCTTCAGTCTCACAATCCATGTTTTGTTTTGAGGAGACCTCAAGCATTTTCCCCATAATCGCTATGTTCCATTGGTTCTTGGTTTTCTTTGTAAAAGTCTGGTTCTTTATAGAAATCCTGTGTTTTTCCTAAAAAATATATGGACGGTCATTTCTGTTGAAAAGGCTAAATGCTTATTCTTCGTGGTGTTATTCCCCAAGTACAAGCTTATGTGGCATCTTCAGGTTAAAAAAAATATTCAGATTGATATGTTACTTATACACAGCTCAATAATTGCTTGTATTTACAATAAAAAGACATAAAACAGTTAAGATAAAAGGAAATGAAAATTGGCAACAAATACCCAGAAGATCAAGTGATAAGAAAAAAGAGAAACTGCATGAATGTTATAAACTATTTGTATTGTGTGCTTTTTGGTAGGAAAGTTAATAAGTTTTGATAAACGTCATGAGAAATGTACACTGAACATGTCGCATGGCTTCAGCTGTCCTGTTTATAGTCATCTCCATTATAGCTTGAAATAGGAAGTATTTTGTTGTGTTTACAGTTTTGCTTTAGTATGTATGGACTGTACAATGTACAACAATAGATGGAAATACTTCTGATTGCTAGTTTGAATATTGACTAGACTTTGACTAGATTTTGTTTTATATCCAAAAATGATATGATTGATTTGCATTTACTTGCATTTGCATTTCTCCTTTTGGGATTCCAAGTCCAATATCTTACCTTCACATGGTGTACCCTGTTAATTTAACCATGGAATTTAAGTAAGATTTCATGATCTGTATTTTATTTAGAGATTGAAAAATCAGTTAATTGAATGGTTAATGGTTACTATATATCATACTAATTTACTATAATGTAACATATCTTAATTGTTCATTGTCTGTCTTTTTAGAAACATTAACAGTATCAGCGCCTACTGCTGCAGCAACAAACAGCAAATTAATTTAATCAAGTCTGGAACTGGAACTTTCTTGAAAGCTAGGAGGTTTTTCGTACAACAGAAGGAACATGTTTTATTGGATATAGAATACTAGTTTTATGACTTTGTACATAAAAGACGTTGACATTTTATATTATGTTGTATTTACTTTTGTTGTGCTAATATCGAATAAAGTTTTAAATTTTGGCTTCTATCTTTATGGCTCTGTGGTTGCAATGCTTAGTGAAAGGTAATTTTGGAGTCTGGGGTGTTCACCGTGAGTAACTGCGACAGAACTCGTCTGTTAAAATGATCGCACATTTTCGGACGGCATTTTCCGGAAATCGGGTTGTCCCGAATAAAAATCGGGAATCAGAATACTTATTGGAATCCGAAAAGTTGAGCTGTACCTACAAAATATTTCTGCGTCCGCCCCTGGTAATAAAAACATCATTAGACATTCAGTACCTAGTGTGCATGACTCACTTTTAGATGAAAATATATCATTTAGTTGAAAAATGAGGAGAAACCCAAACAAATTGGATTTTCACTGTAATGTGTGGGTGATCTGAATTCGTGAATAGATTATAACATTACATATCAAAATTTTTTATTTTTCTTTAGCACATGAACGTTTAATGTTTTTCAGAGCTTCTTTGTCCTTTGCAGTTTGTTGTGTTCTTTTAAACTTTCTAAATGTTTTTGGCATGTGTAAATGTGTGAGTCCATACGCATATATTGATAACACTACAAAGTACGGTTTTTGAGATCTGTGATATAATTTCAACTTCAGATTTTGCACATATATCTTCCCTTTTCGTCTGAGCAACAGAATCACCAGTAATGCTTTTAGAAATTCTTCTGTAATCGATTAAATGCTGTTCGAGAGAGGTTATATGGATCTGTCTTAGGACCTTTACTATTCATTATATACATTAATGACCTTCCAAATACCCTACTGTTTAGTGAAGCTACTCTATTTGCTGATGACACTTGCTTACTAGATTCCTCTCTTAAATTGATAGAGAAACATCTAAACATTGATCTAAAGCGGCTTTTTAAATGGCTTTGCGCAAATAAGATATCTCTCAATGTTTCCAAAACTGAATTTTTACTTTTTCATAATGATCACAAAATTATCAACCACAATGTTCGGCTGAAATTAAATGGCAAACTATTACCTTTTAGTACTGTTGTCAAGTATTTAGGAGTTCATATAGACAATCACCTTTCTTGGAAAACTCATTTTGATACCCTTTCTGCAAAACTAAGAAAAGCAAATGGTCTTATTTCCAAGCTTCGTCATTTTGCTCCTAGATCTATCTTTCTTCGTTTTTACTATTCATTTTTTGACTCTCACTTAAGATATGCATGCCAGACTTGGGCTCAGAATTCAAACTGTAAAAGGATTTTTAAGCTTCAGAAACAGTGTCTGAGATTGATAACCTTTTCAAAATATAATACTCATACTTCACCTATTTTCTTGAATCTTGAAATTCCAAAGCTTTCTGCAAGTTAAACTGCTTAATGTTACCTTAATTTTTCTTATACTCAATAACTCTGCACCTGTTGCTCTGATCAATGCATACAACTTAAAGAAATACCCAGACTCTCATCACACCAGGGGACATTCTTTAGGATTACTCACCAGACCACAATGTAATACCTCCAAATATGGCATAAACTCTATTATTTACCAGTCTATAGTTCAGTGGAATGAGCTTCAGATGCTTTATCCAGGATCCGACCTCACCACTCTTTCAAAATCTAAACTTATTAATCTTTACAAAAACATTATTTTCAGTAATTACTGATTTGTTACAAATTAAGTTTTTACTTGTTTAAAGTAGTGATACAGTTTTGCACTTAACTTGTATTTTAGGTGGCCACCTCTTTGATTAGTCATTGACTATTAGGTGTGTCTCCTTCATTTTTTCAGATGTGTACATGATTTTCCTTGTTTTATTTGTTTGGGAATTATACTTTTATTGTATGTATCTGTCTGAATGAAGAATAAATACTACTACTACTACTTATATTATCACGGAAGTAGTTTTCTGCCAAGTGCATTACTTTATGCATATCTTCAGTTATAAACCAAACCGTTAGGCTGTCAAGATTAGACATAAAGGTTAAGTTTTCTTTCGTTTCCTTGGGATGTAGTTTGGTTGATATTGTTTGTTGATTTTTGTTGATTTGGCGGAGTTTTTCATTTTTTTATAAAGTAATATATAAATATATGATGCGTCTCTTTTTTGAATAAATCAGTTGTTGATTCAGATGTTTTACATTCTGCATCTCCTTTTGGGAGAAGCAGCAATCTGTTTGTTAGTTTACAAAGCAAAGTCGTTGACATTTAGTGCTTTAACATTTGTGTTTAGCAATAATGTTTGAACAGCGAAAGCTATAAAAGCTTTCTGCATCGTTATTTTTTTATAATTTTTGATACGGTTTTTGGAATGCACACCATAAGTCTATGGATTTCAAAGTGTATGTCCATCTTCAATCAAAGCAAAAACAAAGTCAGAAAAAATAATATAAAAGAATACATTAACTGATAACTTGATGGAGCCAGTTTAGGTTAAGTTCCACCATCCTAATCACTTACATTGTTTGCTGTATTAAAAGATTCCCCTTGAAAATCTACATCCTCCTCTAATGCATTCAAAACTGCCTTTAAGTCATCACCACCGAGTTTCCTAACTAGGGTTTATTCCGAGTAACTATGGGTAGTCATAAGTAGAAACATTGACAGTTAGATGTAAGTTGCCCATTGAACTTTTGGCTACATAGAATTTTCACTGTTTTTTTGTAAACCCTCTCAACTGTCAAGAAATCGTCATTCATATAGGAATATTTCTGAGTGTTTTTTGTTTAAAAAAATACCGGGTGAGTCAAAAAAATGTCCCGAAACAAGATTTATGTTTTTATTGCAAACTATATGGGGATAAAACACATACACACATACACACTGCTAAAACTTATTTTTCTTATCCCAAATAGTTAATTTAAGTAAAAAGGTTCAAACATTTTTCAACATTTTCTTAAAACTTTATTCACTGAAACATTTTATAAAGACTGTCTTGTAACAAATATTGAGAAACGCCACAACTCACGTTTACAACAAAGACTTTGAATATGTATCCAGTTTTTGCTACAGTGAATAATGCTACAGAGGTGATTAGACAATGGAATAACCGTTGGCCTAACGTACCTTCTCCTACTTGTAGAACTGTTGTCTATTTTTCGAAGATTTTTACAAGAATTTTGACTCACTCGGTATGCTTTGACTCACAATAAGATCCAAATTTTTTCTCCATCCCATTGCCAATGGTGAATTTTTCCCTAAATGTTGTGTTTGAGGATGTAAAATCCAATTATATTGCTTTATGACAGTTCACTCTCGTAACCATAATGTCCTACAAAGAAAAAGTCAGAAATCCCATTTTGATAAAGTTTAGAAATAAAAGCTTTTAAAAAAGTGTTATCACTTAGTTTATATGCATATGTGTATACTAAATACGTTTTTAAAATTTCACAGTTATGGGTAAATTTTGTGATTCTTTTTCTGTGTTTTCGTGAATTTCCAAATGCAAAAGTATATAAGGTATAACACAGAGCGTTTTTATCAGACAATTTGATATCTTCTGATGATGTTGTTAATGTTGCCTTTTCTTCGTACTAGTAGGATGTTTTCTTAATTTGTTTAGGTCAGGAATATATCCCATTAGTAATCCGAATGAACATCAACTGACATGTGGAATAATGTTATTCTTTTGTGATTGGAAAAACCATGACAGATGAATTAAAATATTCTGGAATTGCTTGTGGTATATTTGCCTTTTCTGCTTATTGGCTTTATCGCAACAAGAAAAGATACTTGACATTACTAGAGGTAATCCACAACTATGTCAACTGTTAACTGACTTTTAAAAATTTAACGACTGGTTCTTTCTTCGATCATTCTTTATCCTTTTCCGTTTCATGAAGGAAAAATACGGCGTTGGAAAGATTTTTTCAAGGGCTTTTTCCTCATATAAGATTTGTTGTATTTCGAAAAATAACTTTGCAAAAAATTGAGAAACTTTTTCTGGTCCCAATCATTTTGAGACGCACTGTATAACTAGACATGTAATTAACGCGAATGACCTTAGCTCGCGTTAATTTATCGCGCGTTAATTTTGTGCTTTGTTAATTTCCCCTCCGTTAATTAATGTAGGCGTTAAAAAACCTCCGTTAATTATTCCCAACGTTAATTTTCAAATTTCCCCTTAGATTGACTCGGAATGAAGTTATATGGTTATAAAATCTTTTTCTTTCTTCAAAACCGGCTACAATTAAATAAATTCTTATGCTTCGTCATCATTTTCGATATCGTCACTTCAAGCATTTCAATATCACTGTCACTGTCGCCTCCACTCTCGTAATCGTCGCTTTCTTTTTCGTCCAGTCCAACTTCTAATTCTTTTAATACCTTATCGGGGAAAAAAAAGTCGGGGGTAAGTGACTAATTTTTTGGGCTAGTGACTAAAATTTTCCCCGACCAAATTTTCCCCCGACTTTTCAACACCCGTCCAAAAATTTCACCCGATTTTTCATTTCCCCGTCCAAAAATTTTCCCCGGTTTTTTTACTCCCGCCCAAAACATTTCCTCGATTTTTTAGTCCCCGGCCGAAACTTTTTCCCGATTTTTGATAATCTCAAATAGAGTCTATCTATCGATTTTCGACTGGAATTATGACGGTCAAGCAAAGGAAGGGGAATCGAATGAAGTTGAATCAGTCAATGACGATACAGATTTTTCTGTTACGATTAAGGGAAACAAAATTGATGTCAGCGAAAATAAAATGGATGTCAGTGAAGATATAATTGATGTTTGTGAAAGCAATATGGATGCCAGTGATGAAAATAATGACGATCAAACCTCAAAAACTGTTATTGTATTAGATTGAACTCTTAATTAGTTATTTTGTATAAATTTTTAGTTCAAATTGAAAGTGTCGACAAAAATTGTGTTCCATTTTCTACTTGTATTGCAAATTTTGGTCAGGAAAAAGTGACTTATTTAGAAATTTTAGTCGGGGAAAAGCGACTAATTTCGAAATTTTAGTCGGGGAAAAGCGACTAATTTCGAAATTTTGGTCGGGGAAAAGTGACTAAAATTTCTCGAGGTGACTAAATTTTTCCCCGACCAAAATTTTCCCCGACTAAAATAAATCCCGACTTTTTTTTCCCCGATAAGGTATTTTCTTCGAACTGTCAATGTAATCTCCAGCTATAGGATGCTGCACGTCTTTAACTTTTGCGATTAAAGGCGAATATCCACTTCGAATAATTGTCCGCGGACCAGACCGAATCGGTTCGCTAAACAATAGACCACGTGAAAACATTACGTATTATTTTCTCGTGATCTATTGTTTTGCGAACCGATCAAGTCCGGTGTAGCGGATTATTTTAACTCCCTGGGAAAAATGACTCCCCCAGCTAAAATAAACTAGGAAATAATGACTCCCCTAGAGTAGAAATTTCCTAGGAAATCATGACTCCCTTAGTAAATAATGACTCCCCATTATTTCGGATTGAAAAATGTCAGGGAGTCAAAATAAACTAGTTAATCATGACCCCCACCCATCAAAAGAAGTCATTGCAGATTTGGGACTCGCGTGTTTTAGAACTGAAAGACATCATTGTACACAGTTTGAAAATGGCTGAACGACATGTTTTCGATGTTCAACCTGCAAGCCCTTTCATTTGTTGTCTGGAGGTTTAAATATGGCAGCTAAAAATGGACCCTGATCCCAAGTATTTCATGTCAAAAGGAGTAGGTGCAAAAAAATCTGAGCAAAAAGAAAAAAAAATAAGAAATGAATGAGTCCAATTTTCCAACCAGTCGAACGTGCTAACCGCACTGGGCTCAACTTCAGTATTTTCCAACTAACTCGAAGGCCCAATTGTAGTTGTTCAAATATACGAAAGTTCAGTCAAACACAGACATTCTCAGACTCTAGCTCAACTGAAGTTGAGAATAAGGTATTCGGTGAAGGAATGAGTAGACAAAATTTAAATTTTTTAAAGTCTCGAGGTCCAAGGAATGGCCATATGAATTTTAAAAGTTTTTAAGCAAGATTTAAGAGGGGAGTCATTTTAAACCAGGGGAGTCAGGATTTCCTAGGAAATGTTAACTCTAGGGAGTCATAATTTACTAGTTTATATTAACTGGGGAGTTATAATTAACTAGTTTATTTTGATGGGGGAGTGACTATAAACTAGTTTATTATGACTGGGGAGTCATTATTTAGGGACAATTATTCGAAGTGGATATTCGCCTTAAAATTGATAAGTTTACTGGGCAGTCCCAAGTGACAGAAACTTTGATTGGGATCTCTAAACCACCTTTGTAGCAACTTTTTTTTTAAACCTCCACCTCGTATTTAGCCCCTTTAAAACTACATTGAAAATATTTCATTGTTTCCTTACTTTTCTTCTGGTTTTGTTTATCACAAAAACTGGAAAAACTCGCTTTAATTAAGGACCATTCAAGAATCCTAAAAGTGCCAAGTCACGTTAATTATCACACAATTTAGGGTCTAGCCTCGTCCATCGCGTTAATTTTTGATCGCATAAATTTCAAGTCCGTTAAATACTTGACCAGTTATATTTGTGTAATAAGGTATACACTATTTCAAGAAAACTAATCTTTGTCGCAGTGATATTTTGATGATTTTGTCCACTTGGGAAAGATGTCGTTAAGTATCAAAGGTTTCTTTAACTCTTAGAATGTAACTGAATATTCTGTCAATGATGCGTTACTTCAAAAAGTGAATTCAGATGGTGTTCTCGAATTTGTTGCAGTAACTGGTTCAGTAACTGCAAATCAAAACGTTATTACTGGTTCTTTCAACAAAAACGTATCTGGAGTTATCCAGAAGATAACAAGAAGAGAACATTTTTCTAAATGGCATGATAAAAACGAAAAGTGGTATGCCAGATTTTTTTGCTCCATAACTTATGAGGTATGGTGCTTCAAGAACTTTAATTTGCAATCTATTTCTTTTCGTAGGTATGATGATTCACGCTTGGTTTCGTGCAATGTTAACACTGAACCATTCAGTTTAACAGGAAACGATGGATTGATGCGTATTCGTGTTGAAAATCCATCATATGCTGATTTGGACTTAAACGTTGTCTATAACCACTATGAACCAATCAGCACTTCATCCATGGATAAATACATTTCCAGTGTTTTAACAGGTCAGCATGTGAAAGGCATTGAAACTGTGGAAAAATTTCTTCTTTCAGCGACAAAGCTGACAGTGTTAGGTAAAGTTATCACGGACTCTGAAGGACAATTGGTAATTTGTACACCTAACATTCCTGACAGCCAGTATGTGCTCACACGTGATTCTCTCCGAACGTTGATTAATGATGTACAATCGTCTGCCACGGCTATTAAGATAGTTACATGGCTGTTCTTTGGTGCTGGTTGTGCACTGTTGACATATTGGTTTTATTGTGTCTATGCAAGAAATTATTTTCAGCATTTGAGGTTTAATTACGAAGGGTCAGATGGTGAGATATATACAGAGACAGATGATGTTTGCGTGATCTGTTTACATCGTCAACGCGATGTTGTGATTCTAGAGTGTGGCCATGTTTGTTCATGCAGGCAGTGTGCTGAATTAATGAGTAAATGCCCTATCTGCAGAGGTGCTATTAGAAAACTAGTTCCTATATATCACAATTGAGTTTCTGATTAAATTGTCAATCATTCCGTAAAAAATTATTTATTTATTGTAGACTGTACATAGATAAATCTTTGTGTAAAGAATACGTTATCGGTGAAAAATCCATCGGTAAAAAAAGTCGTCAGCAAAAAATTTCGTCGGTAATAAATATTCGTCACCTAGACAAAAATTCGTCACTTTTTACCGGAACTTTTTTTGTCTAGCTCTATTTTAAACATATTAAAAAACGTTAATTTCTCCTGTTTTTCTTTGGTTGGCTTTATTAACACTTTTAACAGTATATAAAATGCTATTTACATCAATCTGTTATATAGTCTGGGCGAATTAGCCCAAAAAATAGGTCAACCTGGAACTAAATCCTCGTAAAGCATATTTGGTATGGATAAAAAGCAAATTTTATGTAGATTTACCTGTAAAAAGCCTCCCTTCATAGCTATTGGTATTAAGTTTAGTTAGGGATGGTATTTTGGTCAATTTTGCAATGAAAATAAAAATCGTTATGTAATCACTCCTAACCTATGCCAGCCATCACATAAGTACATTCTGCGAATCATTGTTAATATAATGTTCTCGTGTTGGAAACCCTCATCACTAATAAAATATGATAACATCACAGCTTTAATAACATCATATCATATTAGTCAGTGTGAATTGTATCGACATGAAGGTGATCAAACAAAAACAAAACTATCAATCTGCTTTTTTTTTTTAAGAACAATTTTATAAGAACACGAGCCTCAGATTTAATAAGAACAATTTGACGCCCAAATCATTGTTCGAAAAATTAAGAACAGGCTTAGCCTGAAATAAGAACAATTCATGATAAGAACAAATCATAATGTGAATTCTCTCATTGGTAGATGGTTTACAAGTTTGGTTGTTTTTTTTTCACCTTATATACTAATATCGGGTCATTACTGGTAAAAAAAATCCTTTCGTGTTGCAATCCGGTTCGGCTGGAAAATCATGGAGGTAACACAACGAAAACTTTCGGCAGGAAAAACTTTTTCAATTTTCGAAAGTTTTGGAATTTAAGGACGTTCGTAAAAATACTTTTTTGGTGGAGTTGAGGCCTGATAAGTGGCATACCTTAAACATCCCGGCAAAGACAGTCTTTTAGGAAGCCCAAAACTGTGCTCAGCACTTTCTCAAAGGCTTTCCAGAAGAAGTGACCCGCATCATGTTGGAAGTTATGAGACGAGTTTGCCTCTCAAAGTATTACAATATGTTTTAGAGTGCAAAAGCAGTCAGTCGAGAGATTTCTGCAAATAGGCTGTTCTACATTTGTTTGGAAAAACAGGAGAAGACGCTCCGGTAATAGGTTACTGAAGCAAATCTCAAGTGATCTCCATCGAAGAATATTTTTTATTATTTTGCCAGACAAACGCAGAACATCTATTTTTTTGTTATAGTTTAAATCTCCTTATTCTCATTTGAAGGTCTTTCGAATTTCCAGATATCGATAATTCACGATTTTTTAATCAGGTCATGCAATTCTCTTTTACAGTATCACACTCCATCATAAATCACGCTCCATCATAAATACACTCCATCATAAATCACACTCCATCATAAATACACAGTAATAATAAATACAGGATTTTTGGTGATTTTTTCCCAAAACCTCCCGCTTCAAGTTACCATAATATTCATAATTTGACCCTATAGGAGGAACACAGATGTCTTATGCTCTAATGCTTCATATAATAGTCACATAATAATACGAAGTGCTTCTCCATTTGAAGATGAGTCACGAAGTTGAGCCCTCATTCCGTCTCGATTCAAGACATTCCTTTTCGAAATGAGCGGAATAAATAAACAAACGCTTAGAAGGTCATTCTGATTCAATAGCGTAACCCATTGGCGAAAAATACTTTTGATTCCATGCAAGATATTTGAAAAAATGATTAAATCATTGAAAAGTCTTCTACAGTCTTCTCCCAGCGCTATTGTTTCTACAAGGTAGTTTAGAAGAAAAACAACATCTTCTGTCATATCTTATGTGGCGTATCTTATGTGGCGTATCTTATGTGTCATATCTTATGTGGCGTATCTTATGTGGTGTATCTTATGTGTCATATTTTGTGGCATATCTTATGTGGCGTATCTTATGTGGCGTATCTTATGTGTCATATTTTATGTGTCATATCTTATGTGGCGTATCTTATGTGCCATATCTTATGTGGCGTATCTTATGTGGCGTATCAACAGAAAAAAATAACATAATAGAAAACAAATATTTGCTTTAAGAAAAAGATAAAATCGAAGAATGTCCAAAATCGAAAAAGCAACATTGCTGATCCTGCTTTAAGAAACGCCGATTCAATTTGCGTCACTGTGATGACAAGAAGGACAGCGACGACGACGAAACAACGATGAACAAAAAAACTAAAACTAAAAGAAGTTTAAACAATTAGTTGCAGCAACAAAAATGCATCACTACTTTTAAAGAGAAAGAAATTATTTTATCAAAGGAAACTGAAACAAACTGCTCCTACTGTCTTATGCAGATCCCGGAAACATGAAACTAGTTTAAGGAGGTTAATGTTCGAGGGGGGGTGATTAAATCATACATAGATAAAGTCACTGTGATGGAGAGCATTTTTAGTGAAATTGTGTGTAGAATACTATAGAAATGCACTCCTTCGCAGAAATTTTTTAATAAATGCGCCAGCTGGGATAAAGAATTCTATTTCTTTGCTTTTAAAAAAGGCAAAAATGCAAATGGTTTGGATGTATGAAAATGCAAATGGTTTGGATGTATGAAAGAACCAAGTGTTAAATCTCTGAAAGGGTTCGGACAGAAATCCTTTTGACAACATCAGATGTAGTTGGCACTTCACCTGATTTTAATATAATGGACGTTTTCATAAATTATATCACTACAAACATTATATAATGGCTTAAAGTTAGAAGGACAATTTTCTAACCAGTTTTTCTCATGATAGCATAAAAAAGTGTTGGCTAAAGTGGGGCCTAAGGGGGAGCCCATAGCTACACCATCAATTTGCTTGTAACACAAACATTGCCTCGTTTCGAAGTTTATGGCTTATTAACCTTCATAAAAGAATTTCATGAAAAGTTTTCCCGAGGTGTCGTTTCTTTTTTGTAAGCAGAGCAAACGTCATTAATATTCAGTTTGAAAACGAGACGTTGCTTGTTGTGACGTAATTCATGAAAAGGTCTATTGATAGAATCGACGATAAACAAGATGTAAAATTTGTCTTTTAAACACCCTATAAAAATCAAAAAATTAAATAAACCCCGGCTGTTATTCCAAGCATTGTGGTAATTGAGAAGTTTGATAGAGGGGGTTAAGATACGAGATATTTGCGAGTTGGAAGAAAAACAACGTTTCGTATCATCATCTTTATTTGGAAATATTTACAGTAGAAAATTATAACATCACTCCAAAATAAAAATTACACTGATCGCTATGAAGGCTGAAAAAGTAAAGTTACCGAACGCAAAAATCCAAGTCTAGTTTGTAAAGACTATCAAATCTGATGACGTAACGGTAGGACGAAAAATATTGTTTGCATTATATGAATTATATGGAGAACAGAGACCTTATTTTCTTCAACAGCTGAAAAATTGAACAATTTTGATAACCGAAATATTTCTCCCATAACAGCGAGGTGGTATCAGCTGCTCGTTCCAGGGCCATTTTTTTATTGTTTCAATGAGAGATTCACCACCTCTTTAGAACGGTTCATGTTGAAAACTCCATCGAAAAGTACTTTTTAGTAAACTGTCACACTTGCCGACCAAAATTCAAGTAATCTTATTCTTTTTGCTTTTTTTTTCTGCTTTTTTTATATATATACTTTTCTCTTTGGGAAAATACATAATGAAAATGTTGTATGTGTTCGAACAATCAACTAGAAGTGTTTTCTTTTTTTTCTCTCGCAAAATTAACATAAATTAACATAAATTAACACGACCATGAGAACTTCTTCACTGACCTTAGGTTGGCATTGCAAACCAGCAAAAAAATACTCGCATGTATGATGCATAAGGTGGTTTCCCAGGGTCATTATATCCTAGCTTGTATTCCAATCTCCTTGGAATCCTGTCTACACATCACGAAATTCAGGACAATTATATTTTATACCAGAACTTTACCAGTCATTTCCGCAAATTCTGGTCATAGCAACAACTAACCAAAACAACCTTCCTTCCACCAAATTCCCAGGACCATTCACCAACACAAGTGCTTCACTCCAAAGCAGATAAATACTCATAAAGTTACTAATTAAAGGTAATCATGTCTGGTGGCAAATGACCCGTATCACCAAGGTTACGCAATGAAACACGTCCACTTGGTTTGATGGCCAACCATGTCAAACCACAATTTCCGACATTCATCCGAAGCCAGCCTTCCGGTGGAAATTGTAAAGCTCTAAGGAACATAATGGACAGTGATGTAAGTTATTGGAATACAATTACATCAAATGTAACAAGCTGCACATAGCACAGCTACATGCAGTATTGTTTAACATGAACTAAAGATTACGTGTTGCGGAAGGTTAACCAAATTTAAACAAAACCATGTGATGACCATATGACCAACTTACTAATTTCTAAAGACGAACCATAAGAACAAACTGAAGTACCTGCAGACGAAGTAGCGTATAACGTTTCCATGGCAAACTATCAAATCATAACTGTCTTCTTTTTGTGAAGGGTCTGCTCGGTGGATATATTTTCGAAAAGCTCCTTCAATGCGAGGATTGTCTTGAAAGTACCTCTGAAAGTAAGAAAAAAAAAATATTGGCAAGAGAATGTTTTAGTGGTGTGAAACAAAACTTCGGACTTGATTAGAAGATTCAATGTTAATTTTCTTTTAATATTGACACCGACAAAGCATGCACGTTGAGATTGGAAGAAAAATGAAATATGAATAATGTGCAACCAACAACATACATGGGTGGGCATCTCCCATCCACTTGAAGATGGAGGTTCGGGTGGATATGGAGCACCTTCACGTAACAATGAACATTCAGTCAAAGGAACATCAGGCATCGATTCACCTATTATGGCGGCTGTTTCTTGCGCTCGAACCATCGTAGAGACAGTTATTTTATTGAACTTAACATTTAAAGATTTGAGTCTTTCACCCGTTACTGATGCTTGTTGCCTACAAGGGAATATAAAAATATTTGTATATAAATATTGTTCTCTTTATTCATGCAACTTGCATGCTGATCTGCTTAAATATCATTGCATAATCATTAGTTTTGATTCTGTAAATTGCCAGGTCAAGAAGTCCATCTTCAAAAATAAATTATCAAACATTTCTCTTCAAAATAACAAAACATTGAACAAAAAAAAGGACTTTTACTGTGAACATTTTGGGGTTTCTTTTATTAGTTTTATTTGTTAAGTTTTGACATTATACAAATAAATCAAATTGGATACTCATCCCAGCAGCAAAAAGATGAAAACACTTCTCACTTCATCAAAATTCGGGTTTATTCAAAAAAGCAGAATTATTACAACATGATATCTTTGATTGAATAGGTTCAGAAGATTTTCCTTATAATATACATGGGTATTATAATGTTCATTCATATGTTTGTAGATCAAACAAGGATGCAACCTTGTTGGCTAAGGTCAGCGATAAATCTTCAGTTAGAAAACTTTACTGAATGCAAGGGAAATCACAGCAATCATTGACAGTTTGGAATAAAGAAGCAGAATGGTTTAAATCACACAATACGAAAAAGCAGTTTTTAAGCTGCAATGTTCAAAAACATTGATCAGCTCGTAGGGGTAACTTGATATAAAACACATTGTAACCTAGTAATCTCTATTTGCCTTCAATAGCAGTGTTTCAAAATGTTTTGAAAAAACTTTGAAATATTCTTGCAAATACAATTTCACTATTTCATGGAAAATTAAAATCCCAACAATTTTGTTAGCTTTTGTCAACGACAGTAAAAATACTGCATTTCATTCTATGAGATCAGGGTCTAATCTAGAATGGAAGGGCAGCGTCTGGCGGAAGGGAAAAAAGGCACATTATGAACATCCAAAGGGCACTTTTTTTAGGAAAAGGGCAACCTGAGCTTTATTTCGGTGGGTAAAACCTGTGACCCCCTATACAAGCTTTTAAAATGAAATAAATTTTAAAAAAAGGCAGAGGGCAGCGTCTGATCAACTGACGCTCTTTTGGACTAGATTAGACCCTGGAGATGCGTTTTTTCTAAGGAAAAATGATCTCTCAAACAGCCTTTTTTGGTTAATGTGAAAGAATTTGAAAAAATCCCCAAATATCAACAACAACTGAGCCAGGAAATTTTATTCCAGAAAAAAATTTAATATTAATACTGTAAGGTTTCCTATTGTAAACCAAGTGATCATTTCTAATTAAATATCACAGAAACAACATTTTCAGTTTTTCACAGTTCATTGATAGAAAATACACTTCAGAATGAACAAAAGAACTTAAGAATTCTTCATGAAAACCAACAGTTCCTTCCATTTCAAGAACCATCTGCCAAAATTCAGAAAAACTGGTTCAAGCAAAATCAATTGAAAGTACAAAAAAGCCAGGTAATTACAAAGAAAGGCTATTGATTAAAATAAATAAATAAATAAATAAATAAATAAATAAATAAATAAATGACTTATTTCTAACATAACAAACACTTTTCACATAACATGCAAACTTTAGCTCTATTTATTTACACAATTCTTTCAGCTGGTTAAAGATTTCCACTGGACATGTTATGTAATCTTTGAAATGACTTTAACCAAACTTAATTAAACAGCTTATAATAAAATGTTGTGATAACTATGATATCAGTTGAGCTACATGACCCCATGTAGAAACTTCTCATAGGTTCCCAGTATAATATACACTTTCCATATACGTTAACTGTATCATAAACATTAACCTTTAAATTCAAAAAACAACAACTGAAACTTTTTACGTTGATAAAATTTTGCTTATATTCCAAAACAAAGATATTAGTGTTCTGCAATCTGTAGTTGTCAGTTGTTTGGACTTTAAGTAAACAGTCAATTTTTTACAAACCTTCAGATAATTCAGCAATATAATCTCTGGTGAAAGTGGAATACAAAAGTTTATCTATTTACCTGCCGAGATCAGTGAGTTTCTTCTCTAGATCTTTATGAGCATGTATATACTGTCCGTGCCTTACCAAAATAACGTGTCTTGTCGCAGTTGGTTTTGGGATGGCAGAAACGTTAGTAGTTGATCCATTTTGCTCAACCACAGGAACTGATGGCTCAGCTACTTTAGTCTTGTTCTTGGATGGGCTTCGAAAATCCCAATTATCATCCCAATGAATCCACTCTTTATTCAGGGGGTCGGTTTCTTTTCGGCCATAATTACACGGATTGGAACTGATAGGACTTCTACATTCTGCAACACCATCGTTATTAAAAAGTGCATATTTATACAATGATAAGCCAGAACCAGATGCCACGGTCAACCCTCCAAGTGCCAATAAACGAGAAAGTGTTAAGCGGATTTTGGACATGATATGGCAGTTATATTTATTGAAGGAACAAGCTCTGAAAACCACATATACTTTGTGTATAAAATTGTTTTTGTATGACAGGAACAGAATTGGGATATCTGAAAGTATCAAAACGTACATTAACTTAAAATCCTATATAATTTTTTGTTTCTACAAATTAAAAATTGAAATGCACAGCAAATTGAATGATTCTTTTATAAAAGCAACCTATCAATTTCATGTTTAAAAGGAAATTAACGTGTCAAATTTTAATTGTAACATAAAAAATATAAAAAACATTATAATGGAAGGAAATTCTATTACATTTAACAGAATCTATTTATGAAGAGAAAAAATAACAATACTTTTTTGTATAAAATAAACTGCCGACTAAATTTTCTTGTTGATGATGGGGGCATCAAAGCTGTCAGAATTTCATAAATGGAAATTGTAAGAGAAAAACAGATTTTACTTAATCATATAGATGAGTTTCTAAGTGACGTGATGTTTATAAACATTAGTGTTTTTTGCTCGATAATTGCTGTGAGTTTCAACATAAATGCTTAATAGATCAAGTCAATTTCCTACCAATATGCGCACGCATCTTGGTTGGCAATTAGATGCTCCCTGCACACTGTCGGTTAAACCGGTTCTCAGGAGGCGTTTTTAAGACAAAAAAAATTATTAAAAATAATACTCATTAGCACTCAAAATCTATTTTTGTGAAGTTTATTAAATTTTTAGTTTAAACAGATCTTTAACTGGTAATTAACATCAGAAACTCATCTATTGCATATTGAAAGGAAAATCTTAAAATTCTATTGATGAGTCTATTTTAATGTAGATCCAATACTTGATCATCCTTACCATTCTATGAAAAGAGAATCTTTTAGAATTTAAAGTTCTAATTGTTTTATGGTGATCTATGTCATTGAACCAAGCATCAATAATGAAACTAACAGTTGATTCCCCAAAACACTATTCATGGAAACAATGAAAACATAAATTTTGGGTTCCAGTTGTAGACATCTTTTCAGTGGGAACTTAGAGACATTTCCGTCACTTATGTATATATAAACTAGTATTCAGGGTGAAAAATAACTAGACAAATAGGTGAAATGGAAATGGTGAACAGAAAATGTATCCACAAGACAGAACTAAAAAATAAATATAAAGCAACAACTTAAAACTAAGTGTAAACTATAAACGTTTTACCTTCTAAATTCTCTTATTTTCTTTTACGTAAAATGAACCCAAAAACATTTTTTTGGACAAGTTTGATCCTGCATCTCCACTACACGCTTTTTTTTTATAAGAACCAGTAAAATCTGACCTGAGACTGGGTGTTCTTATTTTTTGAGCCTTTTTCAGCCAGAATTGTTCTTTTTGTTCTTAGCTGTAAGAACAAAGTTTCAGACTTCAGCCTTATTTTGTTCTTATTTATGGAACTTTTAGTAAAATTAAAATAAATCCTTTTAAAAACAACTATTTAAAAGCATGGTTGCTGTTCGGTAATGACTCGATATGAGTATGCAAGGTGAAAAAAAAAACCAACTTCCAAACCATTTGCCAGTGAGAGAATTCACATCATGAGTTGTTCCTATCATGAATTGTTCTTACTTTATAAGAATATTCAGGCTTAGCCTGTTCTTAATTTTTGAAACATTGATTTGAGCCTCAGGTTGTTCTTATTTTGTTCTTATTTTTTGGCCAAATCTGAGGCTCGTGTTCTTATAAAATTGTTCTTATAAAAAAAAGGGTGCAGGTGGGAAATGTGTAGGAAAAAAACATTTCCTTAGTTGAGACTGTAACGTTCTCCTTCTAATTCTTCTCTTATCCCTCTACTTTCAAAATTTTAGAGCAATAAAATCTTATTCTTAACAATTCACTTTCACACAGGGTGTGAAATAATTTGAAAAATTCAAAGTTTAGGCTGTTTCTGCACCACGACCAGCAGTTTATTTTGTATCTTTAATGACTTGTATGACTTTTCATTTCTTTTGAAAGAGTGTCAATAATGTATGAATGATGTATAACTTGTAAACTGGATTGTCAGTCAATCAAGAACTAAATTTGTCCTTTTTCTTCTTAAATTTCTTAAGCCTCTGATACTAGAAGTTCATTTATTATTTTGTCGTGAAAATTATTTATCAGGTGTATGAATTCAAAATAAAACATGAATGTATAAGTTTGTTGGTTTAGTTAAGTTTGTTTTAGTTAAAAGAAGCAGCAGCCATAAAATAACAAGAAGGAAGAAGGACAAAAAATTCAAGATAAAAAATGAAACATAATTTTAAAGCCTTATTATTAACGGCACAGTTCTCAAACACACAAGAAGTCTGTATAACTAACACGCAAAGACACTAACCACGACACAATCATAGCTACAAGTACTCATCAGCTCAGCCTCATGCATTCAGTTTTAGGTTGTGCAATGAGCAAATCCACGCGTTATTGAGAAGCGCATTCAAAACACAAACATACAAGCCGTCGAAATTACGCAAATCGGACAAGTTCAAAGTCTAACTTGAAATCTCCACCGTTGATGAAAGAAAGATTTCATGATGCGACTCTCCACCAATACGCTCAGAAAATGTAGGGCGTCCAAAAGTTATCAGCAAAGATAATATATTTCAAAATTTTGTTAGTTTGAAATCGCAAATGTATGAATCCTGCCTCAATTCGAACGACGTAGTTCATTTTAAACACTGCTATGAAGTGCAAAAGCGAAAAAGCGATATAAACGATATAAAAACCGGCCGGCCGGTGTTGTGATATAAATGATTTTGAATTAACCTGGTTTCCATCGTTTAAAAAAAATGTTTTTAACAACTCTGGCGCGAAAGCGTTGAATTATCAGGAGAAATAATTAGCCTGGAGAGAGTGAATTACACAGTCCTTTTAAATGGAATATTTTTTAAACCAATAAAGAAAAAAAAGGATGGAGTATTAGCAGGAAAAAAGGATTCATTTAAAAATTCTTTTAAAGTTATTACGGTAGCAGCGATAGCGAATATACACGCTTTTTTTTTTTATAAGAACCAGTAAAATCTGACCTGAGGCTGGCTGTTCTTATTTTTTTAGCCTTTTTCAGCCTGAATTGTTCTTATTTTGTTCTTATCTTTTAGAACACAGTTTCAAATTTCAGCCTTATTTTGTTCTTATTTATGGAACTTCCAGCAAAATAAGAATAAATCTTTTTTAAATCAACTGATAAAAAGGATGGTTGCAGTTTGGTAATAACTCATTCGCACATTTATTGAAGGTGAAAAAATAACAAAACTTCTTAACCATTTACCAGTGAGAGAATTCACATCATGAACTGTTCTTATTTTCCAAGAAAGTTCAGGCTCACACTGTTCTTAATTTTTGGAACATTGATTTGAGCCTCAGGTTGTTCTTATTTTGTTCTTATTTTTTGGCCAAATCTGAGGCTCGTGTTCTTATAAAATTGTTCTTATAAAAAGAAAAGCGTGTACCGTATTAAAACACCCGCGGCCTCCTCCTCCTCCTCCTCCTCCTCCTCCTACTACTCCGGCCGAAATGGCAATTAGTCTGTGATTTAGAGTCTGCGAGACTCTACTATTAACGCAATGTAAGTTCTAATGAAGGAACGCAGCCTTCGAATTTTGGAAGCTTTAACAAACATTTAAAAGTAGATTGCGTTTTGTTTCAAAAGTACATAATCTGATATTTTGTAGCTTAATCCATGAAAGATTGAATTCTTATCAAATAGGCCTACATAAAAATGGGACTTTTAGTTCATTACGCTAACTGAAAATACTTGATATGTTGCTTTTCTTGACGGTAAAGCTTATCAGTTCAAAATTTCTTATTACCTCAGTTGTTAGCTAACTATACACTATGTTTCTGTATTAAGGCTTTCAAAGATATAGTTCAAAGAGGCAGTTATTTGTTTGAATTCATTTTTGGTTTCATGAAATTATAATTAAAAACATTATATTTTTTTTTCGAAACGCGTGTTTTTTTCTACACATAGTCTTACAAAAAATAAAAAAATCATATACAGCTCACGCATGTATAATTCTTTTGTCTTTAATAAATTAATTTCTGGTGGTTTATGATTAGACCCTTTTTACACTAACTAATAATTTTAACAAATTTATCGTTTATGCCTGTTTTCCACCAAAAAACACAAGCCTCAAAGAACTTTGTAGTAACTTTTCATAACTTTAAGTACAATTGCTGCTACCGTTTTGCGCCATCTGGCTCTTGTTGTAGTTACGAAGTTCTTTTAATATGACTGAATTACGTACAGGAGTATGACATCCCTACCGTGGCACTGGAGTGACATATTATGAATGATTTTTTAAAAAAAATTAACTAAAAAGTTATAACTGTCGCCGCCACTTATAACTGTCGCCGCCACTTAGCTCGCCACTTATAACTGTCGACGCCACTTATAACTGTCGACGCCACTTATAACTGTCGACGCCACTTAGTTCGCCACTTATAACTGTCGCCGCCACTTATAACTGTCGACGCCACTTAGCTCGCCAGTTAACTAGCAACACATGCCGAAAATTCCCAGCGAGCACTGTGGAAAAATCACTGTGGAGAAGTACATTACTATAGAAAGTTGGACAAGTTTACAAAAGCATTTCAATAAAAATGCACTTCGTCGCAGTGACTTTTTCGCGAGTTTATCCACTGAGTTAGCTTGACAATTATGAAGTGTATACCGTTGTTACGGGCACAAGGGTTATGCTGCGGATTACAGAAACCCCCTTTGATGAGAGCGTGGCTTTATGCAATAACATACAGTTTATCTGACAAAGCATCGAGTCTTTCTGGTTAAAACCTTTAAAAAATTGTTTGGGACAGTGAGGATTTGATCACGTGATGACTCGTTAAAGGATAAACGCACTCTTAAACTTCATAATAAACCATATTTATTGACCTTCCTTGAGATTTCGCAACGCTATTGATATCTAACGCATGCGTATAATATCTGGCGAGCTAAGTGGCGGCGACAGTTATAAGTGGCGTCGACAGTTATAAGTGGCGTCGACAGTTATAAGTGGCGAGCTAAGTGGCGGCGACAGTTATAAGTGGCGAGCTAAGTGGCGTCGACAGTTATAAGTGGCGGCGACAGTTATAACTAGCGAGTTAAGTGGCGTCGACAGTTATAAGTGGCGAGTTAAGTGGCGGCGACAGTTATAACTTTTTAGTTAACATTTTTTAAGAATTAAAAACATCATTCATAACATGTCACTCCAGTGCCACGGTACATCCCCAATTAGACTATGACCACTTGCTTCCAAATAACATGGGAAACTTGTAAAAGATCATAATGATCTTATCGTCGAGAACCCATTTAGAGGGGCTGATTACATGATCCCGGTTAGCCGCCGGGATGAAATTTCATCCCTCCTTCTTGCCAAGAGAGAGGTTTAATGCGCATTGCGATCTTTGTTGTTTATAACACTTATAGCATGTTTCTGACGACGAGAAGAGATATTAACTTACTTTTTTGTGTACTAGCCCATTTTACGTCGGCATAGTTCAAATAACTATGTACAAAAGCAAAGTAAAAAGTACTAAACAAATTTTGAACAAACATCTACTACT
Organism: Turritopsis dohrnii; assembly: GCA_027922465.2. NCBI lineage: Eukaryota > Metazoa > Cnidaria > Hydrozoa > Anthoathecata > Oceaniidae > Turritopsis > Turritopsis dohrnii. The sequence continues at coordinate 196,701 of BQMF02000365.1, read as the reverse complement.
AAAGGCTGAAATACATTATCCAACGAAATATAATATTTCGTTGCATTATTATCGTTTTAATAGATCAATTGTTTTAAGGCTTATTATTAAAATATGCAGCCATGATAAATATGGGAAAAAGAAAAAAAAACTTATACAAACATATAAAAACAAAATTTTATCTGTAAACGAAGCTTTTCGTTCTATAAGAACATCATCAGGCTGTTTTGCTTTATATAATACTCCAATCCCCTTTGATACTTTTGAGTTGATTATATTGAATGTGGTCTGACCAATTTAAATTTTCATTAATTAACACATCAAGAAATTTTGTGATCGTTTCTCTTTTTAATTCAGTGTCACCTATTGCTAGTTTGGAATAAGAGGTTTTCTTCTATATAAATTTAGTTTTCTTCACATTTAACGACAGTTTGTTTGCCTGAACCATATGATCACTTTTTGTAATTCTTCATTCATGTCACTAAAAGAGTTTTTTTATGTCATTGTTTGATAGAAATAAGTTTGTATCATCTGCAAACATTACTGGTTTAATTTTTGATGAACAGTTCACAAAATCGTTAATATAGATTAAAAAAAGTAGAGGACCCTAGTATTGAGCCTTGTGGTACCCCGCCCACAGGTTATATTCAGTGGTTTGGGAAGACCTTTGCTTCCAAAACTCACATGTTGCTTTCGGTTGGTTAGATAATTCTCAAGAATATTGTATGTGTTGCTTCTAATGCCATAGTGCTTGAGTTTTCGAAGTAAAATCTCATGATCAACAGTGTCGAAAGCTTTTGATAAATCAATGAATATCCCGAGCGTAAATTTACCATCATTGAAAGCTTCAGTGATATCCAAATTGTTTGGGGAAAAATAATTTCTTTGAAATCAAGTGATTATAGATTCGATTATATAATATTCTTTCTAGAATCTTTGAAAAAAAACTGGAAGAACGGATATTGGTCTATAACTACCCATAAATGAGGGGTCACCTGCATCAATACTGGTGTGACTTTTGCAAGAGTATTTTGATTTCATTGTAAACGTCTAGGACTACATTACTTGTTATTTCATCGGTTCCAGCTGCTTTAATTCTACTTAAGTTATTAAATGCGACTTCAAACTCATGAAATGTAATTTCTTCATCGTTGATTATTAAGTCGTTCTTGTTCAGGTATTCTTCGAAGTTAGTGTTTGTTTTTGGAATTTTCTCTGCTAGAATTGAACCTATATTGGCATAGAAAGTATTAAATTCTTCAGCTTTTGACGTTTCGTCATACAACATTCCTCTGTCGGTTTTGAGCATTTTTGGTAGTGATTTTGGAGTTGCTTTACATTTTTTTACATTGGAAAACATACTTGACACCTTAAACCATAATGGTGAGAGAGGAAAGGAAAGTTATGTTTCATTTGAACAACGCCACTATTCACCCTCTGTCTTTGATTGATATGTATAGGAACATACAAATTGTTATCCACCCTTACTGAAAGAAGACAACTTCACGATTACAGCCACTTGATGCTGGAATTATTCAAAGTTTCAAACAAAAATATCATAAAAAAATTAATGCGTTACGTTATTACACTTGTAAAAGAAGACTTGCTTGCTTCAAACATTGCTAAAGGAGTCGATGTTCTGCAAGCCATCACATGGGGTAGTGGGTGCTTAGAAGGAGGTTAGCCTCATCACAATAAAAATGCAGAATTATTACAGAAGAAAGCGAAGAAGACATTGCTGATAAACAATTCAAAGCGCTGCTGATTCAGAATGTGAGATGACAGCAGCAGAAGAATACATTGATTGTGACGTCGAAACTTGTTACCAGCAATCAATGCTGATATGGTTGAAATATGTTGCTGAATATCTCCAGCAATAATCCGGAGAAGATCCCGTAGAAGGATCGTTGAGGATGACGTTGGGTGTGCTGAAGTTGAAGTAACCAGAGAAGAAGCTTGTCAAAATATCACAGAAGAAAGAAGCTCACTTGTTTCGCTGAAAGAAAAGTTAGAGCTAATCAAAATAAATAGTAGAAAACAGAAATCGACCAAAGGCATTTTTAAATGAACAACCATTTGCGTGGTTTATATAAACATTAAATTTTCATATTTTGTTCATTGTCATTGGTATTGCTGTTGTTGTTTTCCATCCCCCCTAAAGCCAGTCTCGTACCTCTAATACATAAATAAGTTACAAAATTCGTAAATGTCAAAGTTTTCCAAACAGTGGATACCTCTAATAAGCGGACAAAATCCTTTTCCTCAATGCTTTCCGTAATTAGTCATCGGCTTTAGAATAGGGTTTCGTCGTCGCCAACGTCGTCGTCTATGACTTTTAAATTTTTATTTCTTGTTCACTAATATTCAAGCAAAAGAAAGACCGTGTGCGAATCATAAGATTAACAAATGACTTGCTGTCGTAATCGGCTGCATTTTTAGAGGTTAAAATACTGTAATAATTTTTAAGAGCTGTATCGATGGATAATTTTTAAATTTATGCCAACTTCCGAGTCTCTTGCATTTTCGAAAAGTGAAATTGTGAATTCTATTGGATGAAAATATTACAACGACCACATAATTTTCAAGAATATTACAACGACCACATAATTTTCAAGAATAAAAAGAAATCACCAGCGATGACTCAATTCAATTATTCAAAATAATATAACTTATTTTCGGAGTAATCGAAGAAAGTTATGCATACGCAATTTTAAAGCGCATGCTTGAATACAGTTTTCCCGCTCAATTTCGCTCACAAGTCGATTCTTTTCGTTCAGACGACCCGCCTACCCTCCCCCGAAAATATGAGCACTTGCAGTAGATGTTTGATATTGGGAATGTCGGAGTGACACAGAAGTTTTTATCTTGGGGTCGGTATAACAATCAAATGTGTATACTCATAAGAAATCATTCCTAAATTATGGCAGATCACACGCAACTAAAATGTCAGAATTACATGTAACAGGTATTGGTAGAGATACACCCGTATATAAAAAAAAATTGGGTTACCTGATAAATATCACTGAAGTATGAGGTAAAGAAGGACGGGTCTTAAAGTAAACCGTTGTTTAAGGTTATGTTATGTTGTGTTTATATGGATCAGTATTTGAATGATATAAATTTACAAGGTGTGAAATATATGAACTGTATATACGTACAAAACTGAAGATGACTCCACTACGCACAAAAACTTGTTTTGTTGATTAGCGCCCCATATGCCCTGAAATAAGATTACGAAGCTCTTGTTTTCGTTTGAACAATGTGAATGAGAAAATAAGATTATTTTAGTTATCATAATATTCAAAAAGCCCTGGTACGGTAGTATTATCCCAGCGGGCACAAGACGTCTTTGAGACGTCTCATTTTAATCGTAAAATGGTCGTTTGCTTTCCAGATCATTTTGCGACGTCGTAGGGACGTCTGAAACGGGACGTCGCAATTGGGATCCTTTTACGACGTTTTTAGGACGTCTTTATACGGATTGAATAACGTGCTTCGAAACAATTATAAACTTAAGATCATTTTGGGACGTAGTAGGGACGTCTGAAACGGGACGTTGCAATTGGGATCCTTTTACGACGTTTTTAGGACGTCTTTATACGGATTGAATAACGACCTTCGAAACAATTATAAACTTAAGATCATTTTGGGACGTCGTAGGGACGTCTGAAACGGGACGTCGCAATTGAGATCCTTTTACGACGTTTTTGGGACGTCTTTATACGGATTGAATAACGATCTTCGAAACAATTATAAACTTTCAAAAGCAATCAGTCTGTAAAGAATGATTTATTGTAAATGTTTTTAAACGTCTTGACAACAAGCAGCGGTGGCATAACGGTTACGAGTTCGGCTGGCACACCAGAGGTTCCCGGTTCGGGTCCGCCTGTGGCCTATTACAGTTTTTGAAAGAGTAAATTTCATAATCCTGCGACGTCGTTACGATGTCGTTGGGATGTCATCGAGACGTCTCAGTGAAGATGTAATTGGGACGTCTTTTGAGATTCCCACTTCGCGACCATTTTGCGACGTCTTAGGGACGTCTTGAAAAGACGTCTTTACGACATCTTTACGACGTCTTTGTGCCCGCTGGGATGTATTAATACTGAGAATGGCAAACCACACAAAGTTCTCATGAATAACGTACATTTTCATGCACTTTTCACCGAAAAGAATAACAACAGTGATGAATTATGTGTCTTTTTTGTTTTGGATGGAAATATTACAACTGCCGCTGGATTTTCCTGCAAAAAGAAATCATTCAAGTGAGAAAATGTGGGAGATAAGAATTGCTTTGAGGTAAATAATTTAATTATTCAAAATAACACTATTTTATCATTTCATATTATTTCATATTATCACTACAAAACACTGATATGGTAGCATTATGGCTAACCTCACAAAGTTCTTAAAATTGCACTCCTCCGTAGTGGGTAGATAAATTTCCATGCAGTTGTTACTGAAAAAAAATTTCCAAGTGTGATGAACAATGACACGATCCTTTTTTGAAGACTAAAGCTTTTAAGGTGCAGTTTAAATGGAAAGGACTAAAAATTTTCTCTGTTTATTCGAAGCAGGCTGGCCCTGCAAACGGACTGGTTTTCGTGGTTTACATGGGATTTTTTGACCCGATTGCCGGTATCCCGGGTAAAATAGACAAGATCTCAGCTGGCCGGGCCTCCTGTCCATATAAACAAAATTCTCAATTCGTTTTAAATTACTATGAAGGCGGGATCTTGGCAAACGGGCTGATTCGGCTTCTGTATAAACAGCCCTTAAGAACTTATTGGAGTCTCACTCAGATGAGCTAAAATTTAAGAACATGTTTACAAATATGAGGACGAACATCCTATGAAGTGCTGTATGCAAAAATTAGTAGAAATATTACTTAAAATGCCGCATGAGAAAACCCAGAGATTGTAACAAACAAAGAAATGAACCTACCCAGCTTGCCTATGAGTGTGCGGAGAGTGGTGGCTGCAGACTGGATATTCATCATGCAGTAGGTACAGACAAATGTGCTAGGAATATATATTTGCATAAGATCGAGTTGTTGACTCATTGAAGTCTCTTTTGAACTGATTGCAAAAATGAATGTTGAGAGCACTTTTATAAGCAAATATATATGTAAAATACAGACCAAAATTCTACTGACTAAAACAAATAAATTATACAAAATATTGACCTAATTGAAAGTTAAGCATCGAAGACAAGAAGTGGTTTTGAGCTGCTGAAATAAACATCTACTACCAATCTGTTATAAAGTAAATTTGTCATGTTAACAAATATTCATTTGACTAACGGTATGAAATCATTGATGAAGTTTCCGTCTCAACCATGAGAATCTTTATCTAATCATGAAACTCCGAAATTAATTTAGTAAAGACACAAGAGTTACGCGTGACATAGTCACAACAAAAAGATAGTCTGGAGATACGGGCCGTACCGTGCCGTTTTTATTGTCAAACTTGCGGTCCACTAGAATTTAGAACCATTTGTAAATAACAGCGGGAAAATTAGATTTGACTGTCATTTTGCACTAGAAACTAGTTATAAATATTCGATTTCAACATTCTGTCATTAGCCAAATCTAATATCTAAGCAGCAGGATTTAACTGCTGCATCAACTCTTTCCTCACCACACATCAACAATAAGAGAGACTATTACGAGTTTTGAAAGAGTTAGAACAGAACCCTTCATTTCATCAAGTTCATGCTAAGCTCCAAGACTTTTACACTGGATACATAAGCCTGAGGCTTATGATATGAAAATAAGACTATTATCAGCGGACTTTCAGAGGGTCAGATTGGCCAAGGAACCCAAATTTTTTATCAGTTTTTACTTTGTTCTTACTTTTTATTTACTTTTTATAAAAAATTCAAGTCTGAGGCGCATGATATGAAAACAAGTCTATTTTACAGCTCCTTTTTTGGTCTCTGCAGGTCGTAGGAACCCTGAAAACCCTTACAGACTGGCGGATCGTTAGTACTTACCACTAAACCAAGATATTAACACTAACAAAAATTCTGAGGAAAATGATATGAACAAATGTGACGAGAGCTCTTGGACTACCAGGAGTTATTATGATACAAGTTAAAATTTCATTTCAAAAAGGAGTAAATTGAATTTCCGTACTCAAAAGTGTATGTAGTGTATTCTTGCCAATGTGGAATTTATAAAGCTTTTTTAGGATCAACTGAATCAAAGGCTTTTGAATAATCCGCCATTACACCAATAATGTGACTTGTTCATAGCCTTCAGAATATCATCTTTAAGTCTGAGCAATGTAGTGATGGTCGAGTGACTTTTACGGAAACCTTATGTTTTTCTGCAAATAGACGATGAGATTCGATGTGTTGATGAAGCTGGTTTAGGATAACTCGTTCATAGACTTTCGATAAAATCGGCAAGATCGATATTGGACGATAGTCGCTAAGGGTGGAGGGGTTGTCCACGTTTGGTACAGGACTTATTCGAGACGTCTTCTGCTGGTCTGGAAACAATTGATGATTGATGGATAAATTGATAATATAGCAGATGGAACTTGCTATGATATCAATGGATGTTTTCATGTGTACTGAACTGGGAGATTGTCGCATCCGGTGGAGCAGTCGTTACGAAGGTTAGTAATTGCTGTGTAAACTTCTGCGTGGGTTTGTAGGTTGAAAATATCCGAATGAGGTTGAAAGCGTGGCTTTCATTAGGACGTAGAGAGCATCATGGTCACTAAATTCATCACGTGGTGAGACGTCCTGTTTGATTACGTTGCTAGTTTTCGAGATGATATGCTTTTATTAGTTTTCTTCCAGATCTGATTGGTTTGGTGATAGGATTGTTCATGTCATAATCCGAAAGAAGCTCTAAGTAATGTTATCTTATAGGATTGGCTTTTAGAAAGTCTAACACTATACATGGTGGTTTGCAAGCATTTTCCACATTGTAAGCGAACTTATCACACAATGTACACCTTTGGTGCAGGGTCAAGATTCAATGTCGAAGCTTCCTGTCGTATTGCTATAACAACAGTCTTTGTCCATTTTCTTTTGACGCCGGTGGCAAATTAACATCGCTACTGGTGGTTATGGTGGCGCTTGACTTGACTGACGAAAAAGTTTGATTTTCTTTGATACTAAGCATACATGATGATAACGTAAAGATGATTGAGACAGCGTTTTTAATATATTTTTCCAAAAACAACAACAGATATATAGCGTTTGCTCTAAGTTTGCATTCAAAATCAATCTAGACAGGTCCAATTAACTCCCGCCCAAGTCAACTTGAGGTCCAATTAACTCCCGCCCAAGTATATATTGTAAATTTTATAAAAAAAAGCAAAAAAAATGGAGGTTCCAATTTCCATTGTTTTCTTCACAACTGGAACAACATAACAAATAATATAACAAAAACAGCTTCCCTTATAAGATAGTGCAATTGATGAATGACAGTGTCCTTGTCACAAAAAATAAGCCAAGCCTTAATAGAAGGGATATAAAAAGGATTTCTGTAAGAAATTTCATTGATATCAAAATATTACAATTCAATCTATTTGACATGAAGTTCGCAGTCCGACGCTGAAACGTCATATACGACACGTGACGTCACTTAAACGCAACGTCGGTAGTATGCGTCATTTCGGGTCACGCTCTGGCATGCAGCTTCAGAATCTTTAACACGGCGCATAAATTACCGAATCAGCTTCCAATAGATACGGGTTCGTTAATTCTTCTAAAGCCTTTTATGATTGGTTTTTAAATAGGTTTTTCTTCCGTTATACAGTCTGGAAGTAAAGTCTGAAATATGGCGATTTTATCTTTTAGCTGTTGACATAACTGTTGAGCTGTGTTCAACCAAACGATCAAATCTTTTAACCAGGGCGCAGTACATACAATCTAGAAGACATGAAATCATCTCAAAAAAATTCTGATCTTGATCAAGTAGTGTGGCATTTACATCACCAAATGTCAAGTAAGCAACGGGTCACGTAAGGGCGATTAGGGCGTAGGTGAGGTGGGGCGATTGACTGCCCAGGCGGTTGTCATACTGTGTATTGTATAGCTATAGCAAGACTTAACAAGAACTACCCTTTCTCCACCATGACTTTATTACGAAGAAAAATGAAGGAATTTCTTACAGTGGAGATTTTTTTCAAAGGTCGATGTCTGAGCCCAGTAGATTGTTCAAAACCTGTCCGAGTCATGTCTAGGGCCTATGACCATGAAGACTATAAGGAGATGCACTTAATCCTACTCTCACTAAAAAGGATGTTTGTATTTCTGAATCTTTCACAGACAAATTAAAAGCTGAGCCTCCTACGCAAGGAAACGTTCGGCAAGAGGTAATATGTCTAAAATAAACATAGAAATTAAACTCTTTCAACTTCAAAAGGGTTATACAAGCCTACCTCTACTTTGTTGATGACTTCAAACCAACGTCCATTGTGTTCACTGAAAAGCAAATGCGACATACAATACTCTTCATTCATTATTGCTATGGAAGGATCCTTTAGATTTAACTTTTTCAAAAATCTCTTTCAGCTATTTTCATCGGTTAGATCACAACCATGAACTCTGACTAATTTAAGATAGGTCCGCAAAATATAGCAATTTCAGGTCGGCTTTTGGAATTTTGCGTCGGTTTAAGGTCGGCCTTTGCCGAGTGCCGCCCTTAATTCGGGGGACTGTATAAAAAAGATAAACTAAAACAAAACGACATTCAGAAAAGGAACACTTGTACAAACTCACAATGTAAACCCAATTGCATGACTGTCTTGAGATAAGTTTTTCTAAAAATTAAAAAATACAAAGACTCAAATTTCCGCTCGAAACACGGAATTCTATCCGTGTAGTTTAATTGAACAGTAAGTATAGATACCGTACATGGTTCGGATTTGTTGTCGTGATGTTGAGAATGTAAACAAACATGACAAGTTTATCGCAATTCACATGAAATGTTAGAAGCAGGTCATCTGGTACAGGAGGATTCAAAACTTTCTAAAAATGTAAACCAAGCATGTTGCAAGACTGCACATCTTATAAAATTATAGATGGAAAACATTATGATAAGTAAGGTAAGTGGGAGTTTTTAGTCCTTGGGCTTCCATCCATAATGATTGGCTATTATGCCCATCGACTTGCAACTAGTAGTTGACGTACTGCCAGAGATACGTGTACAGTCCTAATGGACTGATACGCTGCTTTTAAAGCGCATCGGAGTGGAGTATCAAGATACGACATGACTGGACTCGAACACGGGTCGCACTCAAAGGTACTAACCACTACATCATCATCGGTGCACTGATGCTGATAGCGGTTAGCACCTTCTGAGTTATTTATTCTTACTTGTGCATTTAGAGTCATCGTATCATTTAATGGTTGCCTCTCTGGAACAATCAGACATTTCTTTGCACGACTCAATGATGACATGGTACTACCCATCAGCTAAATAAAATTCCAAGCCTCACTCAAGTAAGGGTGCAATTGGGTCAATCATCAACTATTTCTTAGCTCTGATAAAATATCCAAGGTACTTTGATGCAACTCTTACAAAGCATCATCCCCAATTATAAACAAACGAAACAGTTCTCGAGAAACATAGTGTGAATTTGTTCAAACTTTTTTCTTCGTTGTATAGACACGGTAACTATGAAAACAGACCTGAATTACTTGCTTTCCAGATGAAATTTTGTTACAGGTTTCAAGTTCTAAGATCTTATTGAGTGCTGCTTCAAGATGGTTTCTTGCATCTTGTAACTGAAAATCATTAAAAGATGTTTGGAAACATGCTACATAAACCAAAACATTACTATATTATATTACAATAATTGTAGGTCTTGACAAAGGCTTAGGAATTGGCAACACTTTTACAAAGGATTGAAGATAATGAGAGGTTCCTCATGAACAGCAGAAAATGAATCTGGAACAAGAAACTGTTTAATAACACAAGGGCAATAAAGTTAAGAAATGATTGGTGCTCTCGTGAACATTCTTTTGTAGAAAATTGATGACTAGTTTTTTTACAATCTTTATACACCTAACGTGTAAACCCCCATTATCAGTTTGGTTATAGAGATATGGTATGGTATATACGAGATATAACAGATATGGTAGATACCGAAACAAAATCTGTATTTGTAATCCATTTCTCCTTACCTGCCGTAATTTCCATGGACATTGTTCAAAAATAAATGATGCAAAAGTTGGGTTAGATAACTTTGGGAATTTGAATCTCAATTCCTAAAATGATAAGCAAATTACAGAGAAAATTTTAAAGCAAAACTTGCCTATCATTGAAACTAAAGGTACATCATGGAGCATAAAATATTATTGTTTTCACTTTCTACGTAGTTAAACATACATACAGCTTTAACAATACTGTCTCCTGTCAAGTTGATCAGACCTTTCACAGCATCAGAACTAAAATGTAAGATGGATTACTTAAAAGAATGCTCATATCAAACGTATGTGATAAATTATTATACTTACTGGGGCAGAGAAAGAAGAAAGTTGTTGCTCCGGTTGACATGTACTCCTTTTGGGTGATCTAAACAGTAAAAATTTTGAAGGAGCTTTGGGCGGAGTATTAATTCTTTATACCTTTTCAAATTTTCTTGTATGTGCATAATTATGCGATGCTTAGTCTCATGGTTAATACAAAGATTCTTTATTAAGAAAAACTCTTTGTGGATCCTCTTCAATTAGTTAACAATTTCTATGATTATATATAGTTTCTCTAAGTGTGGAGGAGGATTTTTAATCATACCTGGAGTGGTAGCAAACTTTTTATTGGATATCTACACAAATGAAAAAATGGAACTCAAGGATCGTCATAATCGCCAACTGCATAGTTATGTGCAAATTACTCTGGTTTGTTTTAAGGATTCAAAATGTTTATGAGATTTGTGTTCCTTTCGTGAAAGAAAATTTTACCTGCAGTAAAGATTTCAGTTGCTTTAACACTGAAGGAAACTCGTCTGTCAAAAGCCACTGAAATTCTAACTTCTATAAGCAAAAAATAAAACAGTCGATTAATAACGATTATCTGTCTCAAATATAAATAGATTATCTAAGAATTTCACTGCAGCTATTAATTTTTTCCCTGAACATCCTCACATTGTAACTTTATTATGGTACTTGATAAAACATGAACTGACCAGAACCGACCAAAACCCAACAGGAACCCACCAAGAACCGACCAGAATACCAATACGGACCCTGCAAACGGGACCCAGGACCATAAAATCAAAGTTGGGACCCTGGACCCAGGACCCTAAAAATCAAAGGCAAGCCCCAGGACCCAGGACTCTCAATTCAAAAGTCAGACCCGGGTCAGATCTGGGTGCCGAGCATTGTTAGTGACAAAAATAAATTTCATTTGTTTTCGGAAATATCACGCAAGATTCAAGGCACGAAATGAGAAAATGATTTGACACTTTCTGTTAAAAGAAGTATTGATTAACAATTACATTATCACACGTGACACCAGCTTTGAAGTTAACAAGAAAGAATTCACAGTTCTCCGAGCTACAATTGTATAATTGTCCCACCTATCACATACAGGCTCCCTGGTCTTCGGTCTCACCTGTTGTATGTAGGGTTGTGAGTCCCGATACCTGGATCCCACTTTCTCAATAGACCTTTTACCACGTTACAAAAATCACCCAGACGATTTAAGTAAGTAGTGCACAAATTACTTTTAATGCTTCACAATATCACTTGTTTACTCTGCACCAGTCTAGGAAATTACTGCACTTTCAAATAGATCCACTTTGCAAAGCTGAAAAACTACATTGCAATACATTATTATTACGCAAAATGACACAATTACTGTGTGTTAACATAATCCTTTCAAGAGAATTGTTTGTTTAGAGAATTTTTGTGCACACTTTTGGCATCCGGATCCCGGGTCTGACTTTTGATTAGAGAGTCCTGTGTCTTGGGCCCCACCTTTGATGTTAAGATCCCCAGTCCCACCCTTGATTTTAGGGTCGCGGGTTCCACCTTTGATTTTATGGTCCTGGGTCCCGTTTGCAGGGTCTGTATTGGTATTGGTTGGTACTTGGTGTGTTCCTGCTGGGTTCTGGTCGGTTCATGTTTTATAATGTACATGATTATTATGCAAAATGTCAGCGGAAGTACTGTTAAATACTTTTTCAAGACTTTTAAGGTACTTATCCAAGTTTTGAAAATCAACTGAATGAAGTTCCTTTCATCATACCTATATCCTTCATCATTTTGAGGATAAATCTTTTGCATTGATATAAACAAAATGTAAATATTAAGTTAAATAAAAGAATTAACAGCAGTGGCTTAACTCAAAAATGGTCTAACTGTCAGCATTTTTTGACATCAATTCATGTCGTCCCCTTTAAAGACAGGAAAGACAAGATGAAGATGAATTGTGAAGGTCTTAAATAGGATAGGAAAGTAAAAAATGTTTTTAAAAGAGGAACAGCAATAGATTGTTTTGATATGCCTCGATAATTAGACATCAAAAATGAGGAAAAATTCAATATGTGTTGAAACTAAACTATGTAGACAGTTTTATCAACAGCTAAAATTCATGTCTCTTGTGTAATAACAAAAACAATGACTTTGCTCTTATCAAGTCATTCTCTTAAAAACAAAGTCAATTTACTAAGATATTTATGCCACATAATAGTGTGACTTTGATTAAAAGAAACAGTTAAAAATTTTTTTTTAAACCAGTGTTGTGGTGACCTGACGACAGGCGAAAAAAACTGTATATGAAATGTAAATATGATTTAATATGATAAGAATTTCCATTACAAGAGATTTCAGTTTTATAATGTTTGTCTTTGCAATTGCCGCTCTTTTTTTCTATTTTGTAAGCATTTCTAAGTGTGGCTATTACAATTTCCTTCGGGCCACCAAAAATTCTAAATCTAATGATGTCAATGGGCCCAGCACCGACACCCAGATAAAATCTTAAGATTAGACAACCGCCACTTCCCAGTATTCTTAACTGGCTGGAGTTTGGATAATTTGAGAATGCAAATTAGAAACGACCAAGAGAAAAAGACTTAAGAATTTAGATCCAAGAATATCTTGAGTAATGGGAGTTTGATAATATATGAGAGTCCAACAAGACCAAGAGTTTAGGGTTGGGATGTACAGTATTTGGGAAGTCTTTGAAATTCCTGTTTTTCAGATGTGTTTGACAATATTGTTATAAAATTACATGAAAATCTGTTCTCATAATAAGTCTTGTATACTAATCTAACATTAAAATTCTAATTTCAATCATTACTTTGAATTATCATGAAGTACTGAAGAAGGTAATGATTGATATTCTTCATGATAAGAGTTATGAATATTTAACTATATATAGAATAAAATTAAGATTCCTATTGTGAAATATCATCAGAATTGTCTTCAAGCGTCATGATCCATTTCTTCCGAAACTTAATGATGAAACGTTTATAAAATGTAGAAATGTAGAATGTAAAATATAGCTTAGGTCTTAGGTAGGCAAAATTTCGGCACTAAGGTGCTGTCCATACTTTTCTTGAATCCAGAGGACTGCAAATGATGTATGTAATGCATTTTTAGGGGAAATATTGATTTAATTTGTGTTATACACCATTTTGTCATTTCTTCATCCAAACGAACAAAAAGAAAGAAAGGCAAAAAATAGAAAAGAAAAACAATTGGATTTATTTTCGTAACCACTTTGAAAAATTTCGCATGGGTTACTTTTCCAGGGCCGTAGCAGCATTAACAACGTTAATGTCTATCATCAACAACCATCAAGAATTGATGAATGTGTGGGAACAATCACTTCTTACCATTAAGGATACGGACATGAAAGCACGAATAATCGGGGCTCAAACTGTAATGAAGAAATTTACGTTCCTTTTTGGTTGTCTTCTTGGTGAAAAGATTCTACGCCAGACAGATAACCTTAGCCGCGCTCTTCAGTCACCTGAGTTATCAGCAGTTGAGGCACACCAATTGCCAATGCTGTTGTAGACAAACTCCAAAAAGAAAGAGACGACGAAGAAGAGTTCAACAAACTTTGGGCTTTGGTCAATCAAAAGAAAGAGAAATTTGGGGTTGATGATGCACAGCTGCCTCGAAAACGAAAACACCCAGAACGGTTAACTGAATATTTTGGGTATGCGCAGGCAAACAATCATGATTTTACTTCCGCACAACCAATGTTCCATGCACAGTTTTTGGAAGCCTATGATTTTGTTATTCTGCCAATAAAGCAAAGGCTTGATCAACCTGATTTTAAGGTTTATGCGACGATGGAAACTATCCTTTTAAAGGCTGTGCGTGGGGAAGATTTCGGTAAAGAAATGGAACAACCGTTGAATGGTATTGGGTCATTTACTTCCATTTATGATGAAGACATCAATATGCCATTTATGATGAAGACATCAATATGGTGCATCTTAAAACACAGCTTGAGTTATTGCCTAACATTCTCAATACGGAGAAATTCGATTTTCCGTCAGTTGTGGCAAAGGTCAGGTCAATGAGTAAAGCAAAACGGGTGATTATTAATGAGGTTGTCAAATTAATCAAACTCATCCTCTTGGCACCTGCTATGAACGCAGAAAGTGAACGGTTTTTTCTGCTCTCAAACAAGTAAAGACTTATTTGAGATCGACCATGGGGGAACAAAGATTGGGTTGACTAATGACAATACATATACACAAGGAGATGACCGATGCAATTGATATCATAGAGGCTGCAAACACCTTCATTGCGAAAAAACAAAACAGAGTTTTACTTTTTGGAAAATTTACCAATCGAGACCTTCCAAAAAATCTTTCTTTGAAAAACACTGGTACCCAGACTGATTAGGTTTTGCAAATGTTAAATCTTTTATTATAAGATATTAAAGTTATTATAACACGTAAACCAAACCAAAATATGTTACTCATTTGCTTGATATATAACCATTTTCTGTGGTTTTAATATATAATTTATCCCTGCGAAATAACGTTTTTAGCCTATCTAGGTCTTCAAATTTCAAAACTTTTCTCTGGCGCGTCTGCCCCAACCATGGTGGGGCCTCCTACGTCACTAAATATGGGTGCTGTTAAACTTTTGGACCTGCTACGGCCCTGTTTTCTATTCTGATGATTTCATGTGTTTTTGCAAAGTCTGATTAAGTATACCGTGAGTTGGGGCGAGATTCAACTCTGTGGGGTGAGATTCAATTATCCAGACCACAACATTCAACAAAATAATTTGAAATTTCAAAACAACATCGCATATCTGAACCAAGATGTAATCTATACTACACTCCACAATATTTTTTTTTTTACATTTTAACAAATGCCGAATGTAAATTGCCTTTGAGCTCTTCAAATCCCAACACAAGTTAAAAGACTTCATACAGCTGCGCACGTTTACTTTTAAAATACCAATTAGGATTTCTCAAAGACGGTTTTCATGAAGTGATGCCCACCCTCTGCCCAGCAACCTTTTCGCTATTTGAAGCGTGTTTATAAAAATTACTAGCTATGTACTGAAATAAGCTGAAGGAGATGATTGATCACTGTGCAAAATATATTTCTCAAAGACGGTTTTCACCAAGCAATATCATCCCCTTAAACACCTTTCCGTCCAACCCAGCGCACCTATAAAGCTTACTGGCAGGTCTTACCGTGCGTGTGAGCTGAGATTTAAAGAATGCAAATCTTTTTCAGTGGCCCCCGTTAATGAAACAAAAATAACTTCTTTTGGAGTATTTTTCATGTTTTCTACGGGGGTAAAATACGGCGAAGGAGAGACAACGCAAAAATTTGAAAATTGGAAATTAATAAATTTGAGGGGAGTATAAAAAAGCATGTATTTCAACAAGAAGAGCATCATTTTATTCAACATAAGAAGTGTTGCGCGAAAATCAAAAGGTATGTGCTATTTTGTCATTTTGATGGGTCAAAGGACTGACAAAGCATGTTATTCAATTTATGACTTTCTTATGTTAAAAAAATATATGAGACTTTCCGATTGATATAATCCCTTCCAAAGTCACTGAACAATTTACTTTTCATGTATCCTTATTTTAGAGAAATGATTCGTAACTACAAAAGAGAAACGACAAGTATGAAGTTAGCATGAACATGAAGTTAGCTCTAGCAGCTATAAAAGACTGGCTGTGAACAAGGCTGCTGAAGTTTATAACATAAACAGAAGTACGCTGTACAAAAGAAGTAAAGGAGAGACATCGAAGAAAACTGGTGGGCAAACAGTGCTCTCAAAAGAAGAAGAATTCCGTTTTGTGAGTGTGTTAAACACACTAGCCCGATGGAGGCTACCAGTCAACTGTCAACAGCTATCAACAATGGTGAAAAATTATCTTGATGCCCAAGACCGAGAAACTGTTTTCAAAAACAACCGACCTGGTCGAGATTGGGTGAGAAGCTTCAAAAAAAGGAACAACGTGGTGGAGAGAAAATGCGACAAGGTGAAGAGCGAAAGGTTTCAATGCACCAATGAAGTTTTGAAGGTAATTAGATGAGTGTTCTGAGTTATGCCATGTGCTTAGCAAGAGAATATGAAATGTTTAAATGCGTCTTCTTGCCTTTGTTTTACAGTACAAATCTAATCAATTTTAATGACATCTTTACACTGTTGATTTTTGTCATGAAACAAAAAGTAATTCTTTTATTCAGACACACTGTATCAGCCACACCCTTTTCAGACAAGTAACTGTTTATCTTTATTTTAGGAATATCATATGAATCTTACAAAATCAATTACAGGAATACACCCGTCAAGGATATTCAATTACGGTGAGACGAACTTTAGAAACGACCCCAGAGAGGAACATGTCCTTGTCAGTCATGGTATGTTCAACAGAGTGGTAAAAATGATCGGCCATTCAAAACAAGCTTTCAGGTACATTAGATTGCATTTAGATTCTGTCAGCAGTGTGTATATTCAATAGCAATCTTGTTGTGAATGTATTTTACTCCTTTGAACAACAACTATATCAATATTCATCATACTTAACATTTCAGTCTGATGTACTGCGGAAATGCAGAGGGCAAGTACATTCCGCCAATGGCAGTGTACAAGGCCACGCATGTTTATCAGCAATGGAAGAAAAATAGTGTCCAAGGGACATTTTACGCAGCCACAGAATCTGGCTGGTTTGATAGCAACACATTTAAAAAATGGTTCTTTGAGGTAAAGTACCTTTTAATATTCAGTTATTTGCAGTATATTTTGCAATAATACAATAGAGTTTAGAGGTATTTGTTAAAGCATTTTTAAAAAGCTTTTCAATATGCCTTTCATTATAATCAAAACTGATCATTTTTTTTCTTTTTCTTAATACAGCATTTCTTACCATTATTGGAAGGAAACAAGAAATCCTGTTTGATAAGCGACAGCTTGAGTTCGCACTTTTCTATAGAGATAATAGAGGTATGTTAATTGGAATTCAATACAAGTTAAAATGACTTCAAATTAGGTTGACTTAAGAAAATGTCATTTTGTTCCTCAACAATCCTGTTATTTCATCTGTTATAGAAATGTGTTGAACGAAATATCTTGTTCATTCTGCTGCCACCAAATTCAACTCATGTGGCTCAGCCACTTGACGTGTCGGTGTTTTGTGGGTTGAAAAGTAGTTGAAGAGCTGTTTTAACCGATGTTCTAAGGTATTTGTCACTGTTTATCTAAATGATGTTCCAAAAACTCACTTCTGCAGTTGCGGGTAGTCTTACAACTTTTTAACCATTTTGCATCAACATCTCAAATTAATTTCAAGAGAAAAAGATATTGAAAGTTTCTTCTAGTAATACCGGGTGTGTAAAAAAAAACGCCCCCAAAATTAAAGATTTGACGTAGCCTTCTGTCTTTACCCTAGTTATTTTAAACTTTGTGGAAATGATTAACAATCTATATTTGATAATCACCTGAAATTTTTTTATCAAACTATGTTTCGTTTCGAAGATATGACCATTTTCCAAAAAGGTATCCAAACTCACTTGTTTATAGAATTGACGTCAATAACGATCTATTATTTTCCTTATCTTACAAATTTTAGGTTAGCAGAAATTATGAAAGCAAAATTATATAAAACCATCAAACATACAGACTTTCAAAAGTGAAAATGACTAAGCAAAAAGTGTTCAAGAATAAAGCATCTTGATTGAAGATCCATTGCAATCTCTAACTGCTTCCAATCTGTTGGGGAACTCTCTCATCGCTTTCCGGATCTCTCCGAGATTTGATGCACACTTTTTCCAAACAGATCTGATTTTCAAGATCATTTCCTCTTCACTTTCGAATGGTTTGTGGATCCTTCCTTCATAGACCATTGCCTTGACTTTGTTCCAGAAATAATAATCCAAAGGGTTACAGTCAGGTGACTTTGGTGGCCATTGGTCCTTTTTTACAAAACGTCTTGGCATGGTCTCGTTGAGAAAATCTTGTACCAAGTTGCTCGTATGAGATGTCGCTCCATCCTGGATATAAATCCAATCATTTCTTGGATATACTTTGCTTATCGCAGGGAAAAGTTCTTTCTTTAAATGGTTTTTGTAATTGTGTGCATTGACTTTTAGACCTTTACGATTGACAAAGATTGGTTTGGTAACACCGTACCAAGTCAAAGCAACTGAAACCATGACTTTAATTGATTGTCGGTTCGTTGAATGAAAAAGGTTTTCGTCAGGCACGTCTTTTTTCGGTCCTTTAAAATAAACTCGATCGTTCTGATTGTTTAAAGGAACTTGTAAGGGAAAATCGCTTTCATCTTGAAACACAGCTCGCTCTATCATTCGAGGGTTCTTTGAAAACTTTTCAAAGAGACCTGCGGCACGCTCTACCCTTCGGTTTCTTGTTGCATCATTCATCTGTGGTGTCTTAAGTCTTTTAAATTGATTTAAGTGTTTTGCTCTAACCATTCTGCACACTGAAGAGTGAGAGATCTCAAGCTCTTTTGCGATGTTGCGTGGAGTAACATGTGTGCCAGGTGCATCTTCTTGCGAACAAATCATTTCCTCGACAGCAGCTTCATTTTCAGTTGTTCTTGCACTTCTTGGCCGTCCAGATCCTTTTTGTCTATCCATGGTTCCGTGCTTCTTGTATCGTTTTACTAAACGCTTGACTGATGATAAGTCCCATTTTTTCTCTGGGTTTTGTTTCCAAATCTTGTAGCAAGACACGCCTTTTTCTAAATACAGTCCTGTCAATATAAGGCGCGCGATCGCGCTCGCGCTCCTCCACACGCACCTCGAAAATGTAAGGCGCTTCTTTTATCGCGCACCTCAAATAGATTAATTTCATATCGCGCTCCTCCTTTATTTACTTTCACTCAAAAGCCCACGAGTTATTCTAATAGTAGTTCTTCTTTTTCCATTCATTCGCGTAAGCAAATAATACGTGATACTTTTTCTTTCTTTTAATCTTGTTCTTGTATGTTTGTATAAAGTTCTGTACCTTCTATCAATCACGTCCGATGACGTAACACATTATGGTAAATAGATTCATTTATTTCTTTCAACAATCACTTTCTGTTTCTTTTTAAAGGCCGATTTCCATTCAACGCTTATGCCCGCGCGGACGTAGAATTTTCCGAGCGGCAAAACAGCTGCAAATGGAAATCAAAAGACACGATTGGCTGAAATTATCAGCGGACGTTGGCGGGCTTTTTAACTTTATTTTTGTTCGCTGAGCGGACATATCTACGCTTATGAATTAGCGTATGCGCATGCGTTCTACGTAACTCAGCGTGGATTACCTACGTCCGCGCGGATATTTTGCTGAATGGAAATCGGCCTTAAGTTCGTCTCCTCCTATCGATCACGTAACATATTATAGTAAAAAGACTTATATTTTTCCTTTTTCTTTATTGTTTATTAATCACGTTGTGTTTGTGTTTCTTCACTTTAAACATTTCGCAATAAAATTTTGTGACGTAAATCAATTAAGTAAAAAGTCTTCATTCTTCTTTTTCTTTTACTCTGTACCTGCAACTTTCTGTCGCCTCTATGGCTCGAGACACCTGGCTCGACGCTCTATTTAAAAAGCAGAAAAAAGTGTGTTCATTAATTTAGTCGAGCCAAACAACGAATATCATGGCAACGTCAAACAGTAAAGGCAATAAAGTAGCTCTCTCTACGTTCAAATCTTGGGGGTATGAAGACATATTTGGTTTTACGACTGAATCTGTTAATGATAAAGTATTAGTAAACTCGGTTTACTGTAAAGTTTGTGCTCGGTAAAAAAGACATTTTAACTTCATCATCGTAACTAATTCAACGAAAATTTGTCAATTATTTTGAATGTTCAGTTAGAAAACGAAAGAACGATACGAAATATCATTAATCATTAACGAATAATAAATCAAATGTCTTCTTTTTTAAAAACCAATCGAAAGGTAGTTGTTTACAGTACAAAATATTAATAGAACCAGTAATAAAAATATCGCATCGCGCGCCTTAAAATGCTTCGAGGCGCGCCACTTTTCAAAAAAACTTTGCGCGTTATCGCGCGCCTTTACGCTCTTACAAGCGTGATTATAAACGCTCCTGCGTTTTTTCTTATTGACAGGACTGTAAATAATGTTTAATGATCGCCTTGTCATCACTGGAAAAAACCATGTTTTCGTACTCGTGAAGTTGCCGACAAAATGCAAATGCTGGTTGTTTTCCGTTGTTCCCGATTAATGATTTCAACAATGCAATGCCATCAGAAAATAACAATGCAATAGCTTCATTCTGTTCCGAGGAAAAAGACTTAAACAAAACAAAACCATCAAAAAGCACAATGATGCACATTTCGGCTGAAAGAATCCTGCGACGTCAAACTCTGTAAACAAGTGCGTTCGGATACCTTTTCGGAAAATGGTCATATCTTCTAAACGAAACATAGTTTGGTCACGAAATTTTAAGTGGGTCATCTAATATAGATGTTATATCGCATTCACAAAGTTTAAAGTCACTAGCGTAAAGACAAAAGGCTACATCAAATCTTAAATTTTGGGGGCATTTTTTTTGACACACCCGGTACTTATCTCTTAAGCAACAATTAATTAGATTAGAATCTAGTGACACTGATGTTTTAACCATCATTTTCTCTCTTTTCAATTGCAATAATCCACCAGGGCTGATACCCATGTCAGAGTTTCCGTATTTGGTGAAGGGTATAGAATCTTGGAAGGACTTCATTTCTTTTGAACAGGCAAAGTGGATATTTGGATATTTCTTTATCAATTCTAAAATAACCTTGGTGAACTGTTTTCATGAAATTTTGCCACAAACAAAATAAGCATAACGATCCCGTGAAGTTTACTTTAAAGTCAGAAATTTTGCGGGAAGAAATTTTCGCGAATTGGCCAAAAATATTTCTTTCACTGGAATTAATTTTCACGAATTGGTGAAAAATATTTTTTAAGTCAAAAAAAAAAGTCAAAAATATTTGTAAAAATTTTTTTGTAAATGCAATTTTTAAACTGATTTCTTAAGTTGAAACGATTCGCATCAGTCATTCGCAAAATTTTCTTCCCGCGAAAATTTCTGACTTTAAGGTAGTTTATTATATAAATAGTAATTTGCTTGTGGTAATATTTTAATACTAATGTTTTACTGCAGGAAGATATAATTGCAACACAACAAAATAATTCCTTATACGATGCCTTAATGAAAGAACTTGAAGTGGTGCACAATGTCGTCATCAAATCATGTAAAAAGCCTCGTGGAAGAAAGAAGAAGGATATAATTTCTGGAAGAGCCCTGCAATGCGACGATTTGAACAATAAAACTGAAGAGGAATGGGTTTGCAAAAAATGTCGTTTCTATAAGGCTTGTCTCACACGAAACAAATGTGATAAAAATGGGACGACGAGAGTGAAAGTCGCTGGATCATTTGTGATAGTTGTAGTGCAAAATTTCATCTTGAGTGCACAACCATTAAATATGCACAAAAGAATTATTGGACAATAAATCTAGAGAGAAAGCAGTTTTATTGTTGCCAAGGAAAAAAATAAAATAACAAAATAAAATCATATTGTGCGTTGTATATTTCTTTTTTGCTTCTAATGTTAATACTGAATTAATACTTATCTTCTTGGTAAGTTTTGTTTGACAGTATTACATTTAAATGCAATCTACAACTTTTTTTGCAAGATTTGAAATCTCTGACTATGACTAGGACTATTTTTATTTTGATATGTATTTATAATTTTTTTTTTCCTTTTCTTTTCTTGTTGTATTTCTTTATGTTTTTATTATGGTTGCACCTTGTATTTTAGTTTTTTAACTATTTGGGTGTCCCATCCGTCTTTTTGGCGGTAAATATATTTTCAATTCAATTCAATTCATCCTAATCTCATCCTAATAGGCTCAACTTAACCGATTTACAATGTAGAAACCAGGCATTTACTTTCATTTTCAAGCAGCCGCATCACTTACTTATTTACTTATTAACCATTTATGAAATACTATACTAACATTTTGTAAAACTATCTGATGATGCTCACAGTGTTAAGCGAAACGTTAAATAAAATTGGACATGTCGTAGAACTGTGTCGTTCCTTTTTCACAATTTCATTAATGGGTATGTCACTTAACTCATCATATATAATCATATTTGACGTCAGATTTCATCGCGACAAGACGTGTTAGTGGAGCAGGAGAAAGTCTTCCTGACTTTCTCCTGCAAAAAAAAGACAAAAATACCAAAGTCTGCACAACGGAAATAACTAAGAAGAGAAAATACACAAAGAAGTCTTATAAATACCAAAGAAAGTCTATGAAGCTAAAAAATGAAAACGAACAAAAACCACCACTAACAAGTCAATAACGAAAGAAAATTCAACAACGAAGTTAAACGAAAGAAAACCGACACTAAGAAGTAACGAAAGAAAACCGACACAATGAAGTAATGAAAGAAAACCGACACTAAGAAGTACGAAAGAAAACCGACACAAAGAAGTAACGTAAGAAAAGCGACACTGAGAAGTAACGAAAGAAAACTGACACTAAGAAGTAACGAAAGAAAAACGACACTAAGAAGTAACGAAAAAAACCCAAAAAAACCCAACACTAATAAGAAGTAACGAAAGAAAACAACACCAAGAAGTAACAAAAGAAAACCACTACTAAGAAGTAACGAAAGAAAAACGACACTAAGAAGTAACGAAAAAAAAACTGACAATAAGATGTAACAAAAGAAAACCGACACTAAGAAGTAACGAAAGAAAACCGACACTAAGAAGTAACGAAAGAAAACCGACACAAAGAAGTAACGAAAGAATAACGACACCAAGAAGTAACGAAAGAAAACCACCACTAAGAAGTAACGAAAGAAAACCAACACTAAGAAGTAACGAAAGAAAACCGACACTGAGAACTATCGATAGAAAACCGACACAAAGTAGTAACGAAAATAACCGACACTAAGAGGTAATGAAATAAAAACGACAATAAGAAGTAACAAAAGAAAACCGACACTATGGAGCTCTAGAAGCTTAAGTTAGGACTTATAATTACGAGCGATTCATAGAAGCACTAATGGGCCTGCGAATCTGTATTTCCTGAATAATGACTATACTAACCTGATGTCAAAACCTAAAATTTTAAAGTATTTCAGATAACAACTTTTACCTTAAATATCAAAACCTAACGAACCGACATGAAATTTATGAAAACATTTTTCTCACAGAGAGACTAAAACAACGTAAAAGCACGTTTTGTTCAGCGTGCATTACATTAAGAGATTAGCTTAAATGGATCGTGACATTTTAATAGCCAGAGTCTCTCTATATGGTAATCATTCATGAATGTTTTGATTGCCTTAAATCTTTTTTGTGTTGTATAACTTGGTTCAGTTTTAAAAATGTAATGTGTTTAAATTATTGACCAGATGCAGCTTGATTTTGGCATGTTGAATCTCGCCCCACAGAGTTGAAT
Organism: Turritopsis dohrnii; assembly: GCA_027922465.2. Taxonomy (NCBI): domain Eukaryota; kingdom Metazoa; phylum Cnidaria; class Hydrozoa; order Anthoathecata; family Oceaniidae; genus Turritopsis; species Turritopsis dohrnii. The sequence goes on along the minus strand of BQMF02000365.1, from coordinate 172,819 downwards.
CTCCCCCAACTCACGGTTTATATCAAGTAAATTTATCTTGAAAAGTCAAAATCATTCATGTTAATCATTGTGAATATAATTGATGCTTAAGTATAAAGCATCCAAAGTTTGATCTGAATTATAACTTTATTTAAAACGACAAAAATACAAATGGTTTTTATAACATTATTTGTGTCTCAGCTGTCCAAATATTTTAAATGACTTTGCTCCTGGTTTGCAGGCCATACACCATTTGTTTCTTTTCTCAGGTACTACTTTCATGCATCATACATACCAGACCAAAAATCTTTTTTCAAGAAAAAGCAAAAATGCAGCTGACATTATGCAATTCACAATTCATCTATTCCCACTTGCAGAAAAAAGTGCGTATTAAAATTATATAGTTAATGGGCTCTAAACTACGCAGCCTTGACAGTTATAATTATTCTATTATTTAAGTAAAAGTAATATTTACTTACAAGAACCTCTTGTTCTTCCATTTCTGTCTATCTCAGCTTCATTCTCTTGTTTTGAATTCCTACATCCCGTTTAGAAGCTGTACTTGAACACCTGTTTAAATTAACCTGTAGATTTAACATGCGCTCACCATCGGACCTAATGGAAACACGCAGGAGTGTTGAAGAAACCGGTAAAAACCAAAAAAAACGAGACTGTTGACTTTTAATAAAAAAAACCTCTAAACAAAATGACTACAATTGGAAGGGGTCGTGGGAGAGGAAGAGGTAAAGTAGTTATTCATTGGCTATGTTTTTTATATTCTCAGAGGGTTTGATTACGATTGAAAGGAATTTCAGTGTTTTGAAAAATTTCTGGCGGCTTGCTTGGGCTTTTTTCTTTGTTCTTGTTCTTTCTTTTGTTAGTAGAATCGGAACCATTATTTTGCATATTGATTTGGACATAAACGTATATTTTATAAAGATGATATAAGTGCAGTCAACACTCTTATGATTTGGATCGAATTCTTTTTTTTTTCAGACCTGTCACCACGTTACAAAACTAGTTTCATTTCATTCATTCATTTCACACCAGGAACTGCTACGAATTTGTGTCACAGACATACAAAATAACCCCCTTTTAAGATTCTAGTTTTGTGACTGTTTTTCATTTTATTCCCTTAGTACCTTTTCTGATTGAGGATATATACTAATAGTCTTCTAAAATCTCATTTGCCCAAAGTAAAATGAGCTTTTTAGAAAAATGTGGGAAGAAGATGAAATCAAATACACACTTTTTTTTATAAGCATAGTGAAATTTTGTTGAGGGTGAATGAAGTACCGTGAGTTGGGGCGAGATTCAACTCTGTGGGGCGAGATTCAACATGCCAAAATCAAGCTACATCTGGTCAGTAATTCAAATACATTACATTTTTTAAAACTAAACCAAGTTATACAACACAAAAAAGATTTAAAGCAATCAAAACATTCATTAATGATTACCATTTAAGAGACTCTGGCTATTAAAATGTCACGATCCATCAATCTCGTTATGTACGGGCTTCAAATGTTTTGACGTCAAAATAGCCCCGCTGAACAAAACGCGTTTTCCAAAATGGGAATGTTGTTTTAGTTTCTCTGTGAGAAAAATGTTTTCATAAATTTCATTTCGGTTCGTTAGATTTTGATATACGATGGTAAAAGTTGTTATAAGAAATAGTTTAAAATTTTAGGTTTTGACAACAGGTTTGTATAGAATTTCATAAATGGTCAGCGGTTTTTTTGGTGTATATAAATCACAACTACACCACACGCGGTTGCTTGAAAATGAAAGTGAATGCCTGGTTTCTACATTGCAAATCGGTTAAGTTGAGCCTATTAGGATGAGTTCTAGTCATAGTCAGAGATTTCAAATCTTGTGACAAAAAGTTGTAGATTGCATTTTAAATGAAATATTGTCAGACAAGTATTAATCTATATATTAATAGCCGATTCTCCGTCTGTCTGTTTGTTTGTTTGTTCGTTTGTTTGTTTGTTTGTAAGTCACGCAAAATGGTAGATTGAGTTGTGAGCGAAATTATTTCTTTTTTTGTGTGCGACGTGAGTTCGAAGCAAATACATTGCAACCCCAATCGAACGTGACTTTTTTTGGCTGATGAACTAATAGGAATAACGTTTTGTTTTTATTATTATTGCTAGTTTTATATTCCAAGGACTATGTTGACTACGTTGGCTTTGAAAACAATACATCAACTAAATACAAAGAAACTAACTGATTAAACAGTTTGGACAAAAAGTAGCAGTGGCAGAACTTGGCAGCATGTTTGCCAGTGTATCCTAATGCATCCTTGCCTGACTGTCTTAGACGGGTAAACTTTTTTTTCTAGCAAAAAAAGAGTATCATGAAACAAAATATTTTTTTGCTTTTCTTTTAATAATTTAATTTCTTTCTTTTAATTGTTATGCGCTTCAGATCGAACGTTTTTTTAATTCACTTTATTCATTTAGCACGTCCCTTTTTTTCTCTCCTCCCGTGTGATCTTTTTAAGAAGAGAAACCATTTCCCCCCTTACGTTTGATAGCACCCATGTTAGAGCGCGTAACTTTTTTAAAACAAAAGCTAATAAAAAGTTGAAGTTTTCTCTCTCTACGTTTTGAGTGTATTGTTACACTGATAAAAGATTGGTTTTACCAGAGGTTGTGACTTCGAATCTGCTTCTGGTTGAACACAAGTTATACGAGCCGTTTATAAGGAAATTTGACGTTTATTGATACAGTGATACAGAGCAGGTGGACATGGGCGGTGAGCGACGTCGCCTTGGCGGCTAGTCTATATATTAATAGCCGATTCTCTGTCTGTCTGTCTGTTTGTTTGTTTGTTTGTAAGTCACGCAAAATGGTAGATTGAGTTGTGAGTGAAATTATTTGTGACGATTTAAGGGAAAAGGATAACAATCGCTTTTGAGATTCTTCAAAAATCGATTTTGAGATTAAATAATCGATTCTAGGAAATCGATTATGGGATTTCCAATCGAATGTTTAAGATTTCAAAGAATCTCAAAATCGATTCTTTGAAATCTCAAAATCGATTCTAGAATCTCAAAATCGATTTTTTTGAATCTCAAAATCGATTTTCTTGAATCTCAAAATCGATTTTCTTGAATCTCAAAATTGATTTTCTTGAATCTCAAAATCGATTTGTGACGTTCCAGGGAATTTTGATACAGAAACGGTATTAACTTGAAATTGTTCTGAAAACATTAAAGTTAAATAATGAAAAAGACAATTGAAGGAAACCATTTTGCGTAATATTATTTTTCTTAAGTTTGATAACGGCGTAAGAAATTCTAGTATTTTAGGCTATATTCACGTGTAGACACTTTTTAACGTAGCGACTTTTGTAAAATTTTAACGTAATGAACCCTTACGCCGTGTTTCTCACTAGCAAAACATTTTCCTCGTAAGACGTTTTGCTTAAGAAAACCTGATGTACAAGAGTATATTAGCTACACGTAAGAGGTTAAGCCTTCCAATGCGCTCCTAGAGTTAGCTCAGATGCACTTTTAATCGCGCACGTAGATAGTGTCATTGTTAGAACTTTTAAAACTTTTTTAAAAAGTCTTTACCGCTGAATATTTTTTTTGTTCCTTTCGTCAACGTCTACTAATAATGTGTAATACATGTTTCCAGTTTGAAACGTGCAGGTGGTATTGCATAATCATGTTGTGCTTGAGCATCAACGATGGAGAACCCATGGTGTTTTTCAATGCAATTTCCGATGGAAGATTTTAATCCAATTAAAAACATGCTCAACCTATTATATTAGTTTTCCTGCTCAATTGATAACGAAAGATAACTAGGTATATTAAGTGACCATTCACCAAGTTGCTGAGGGAGAACGACCACCGTGCTAAGGTAATTTTGAAACATCCTTCGTTATACGAATTCATTTCTTCACCTACCGAAAGAATATGAAAACATTAGTGACTCGTTTTCGTTTTATTTCAGTGAAATTAAAAAGCATTTTAGTTTCCAGCTCCCTTTACAATATCACTGTTAAATGGAAGTTTAACCGGGAATTCCATAAAAGAAACTTGCGTAGCTTTTCTAACTGTCCATTGACTGCGAGAATTGGGAGAGTTTTGCAGCCCTGCGTAAACACAGCTTTCAGACAATCATCTACGTAAACCTATGATGAAAAACTGATGGAAACAGGTATTATTTTATTTAAACGAAGGTGAGTATTTCAAAAGAGAACTCTTGCAACTCGTCAAGCCGACGTTAAAATGTTTTCATTTGTCTCCTCCTGCATTCATCCTTCATCCAAATGTTGAACCTAAAAACATTATCGTAATGAAGTTACAATAACGATCACTAAAATCGTGATGATATGATCAATTTCGAAAAGTCTTTTGTCTGTTATAAACATTTTCCCCCAAGAGATTCAAAGAATAGCAATCCTGTCGAACAACTTAAAAAAAGAATTATAGAAGACGGTTTCTACTTGTGGCTGCTTTCAAACGAACTACTGTATCTTTAATCTCCAACTGAATATGAGAACAAGCTCATCAAGTGCAATTCAATACACGAACGGGTGCTGCCTGTACATGTACATTTCAATAAGTCGAATAACATATGGTCTTTTTAAAGTTTTCACTTTTCAGATTTGGTGGAGGTGCAACAACAACCGCCTCTTCAAGAGCCGCAATGAAAGTGTAGACGTAGATGATTATTATCAATGAAATAAATGCTTTTGGGAAACCTTTTATTGCAAAAAAACTTTTTCTGTTTAATAAATAAAAGTCACTATATATTTGAATAAATTAGTGTTAATCATGTCATGAACATGAACTTATTATGACTAGGTTTAGATGGCTACAGCTGCTATCGACGGGCACTGTTTGAAATAACAATTTTTTATTTCTATTTGGGTAATAATTAAATAAATGTATCCCAGTCGGGGGAAGTTTCACCGAGGAAAACTTTTCGTCACTTTTCCCCGACAAAATTATCACCGATTATTTTCGAACTTCAAAACACGGCGTATTATGTATCCGAAATATATAAACAAACGACTTTAACGAAACCTATTAACGACTATCTATGCCTCCCTTCATAATTCAAAAAAATTGATTTTGAGATTCAAAAGAATCGATTTTGAGATTCAAGAATCGATTTTGAGATTCATTAGAATCGATTTTGAGATTCACAAGAATCGATTTTGGGATTCACAAGAATCGATTTTGGGATTATGAATTGTAAAAAATCGATTTATAGAAATCGATTTTGAGATTTAAAAATCTCAAAATTGATTTTGAGATTATAATCGCAAAAGCGATTGTTATCCTTTTCCCTTAAATCGTCACATTTCTTTTTTTGTGTGCGACGTGAGTTCGAAGCAAATACATTGCAACCCCCCAATCGAACGTGACTTTTTTCGGCTGATGAACTAATAGGAATAACGTTTACTTGTTTTCGAGCAATCAAAATGTTTAAAAACCGATAGGTAAAAAAAGAGAATCATGAAACAAAATTTTTTTTTTTTTGCTTTTGTCTTAATAGTTGTCTTAATTTCTTTTAATCGATTTCTTTTAATCTATTTTAATCTGATCGAACGTTTTTTATTCACTTCATTCATTTAGCACGTGCATTTTTTTTCTCCTCCCATGTGATCTTTTTAAGAAGAGAAACCATTTTTTCACCTACTTCTGACAGCACCCATGTTAGAGCGCATAAAACAAAAGCTAATAATAAGTTGAAAAGTTTTTTCTCTCTGCGTTTTGAGTGTATTACGAGCTTTATTAAGCGATAAAGCCAGCAGCAAAGGAAGTCTTATCGCTGGTTTTAAGTGCAATAATTTGGAGCAGGTGGTGATACAACGCAGGCTGAACATGGGCGGCGAGCGACGCCGCCTTGGCGGCTAGTCTATATATTAATAGCTGATTCTCCGTCTGTTTGTTTGTTTGTTTGTTTGTTTGTTTGTAAGTCATGCAAAATGGTAGATTAAGTTGTGAGCGAAATTATTTCTTTTTTTGTGTGCGACGTGAGTTCGAAGCAAATACATTGCAACCCCAATCGAACGTGACTTTTTTTGGCTGATGAACTAATAGGAATAACGTTTTGTTTTTATCATTATTGTTAGTTTTATATTCCACGTTGACTTGGCTTTGAAAACAGTACATCAACTAAATACAAAGAAACTAACTGATTAAACATTTTGGACAAAAAGCAGCAGTGGCAGAACGTGGCAGCATATGTTCGGTTTGCCACTAACTCTTGCCTGACTGTCTGAGACGGGTGAACTTTTTTTTTGAGCAATCAAAATGTTTAAAAAACCGATAGGTAAAAAAAGAGTATCATATCAAAACAAAATGTTGTTTTTTTTTTGCTTTTCTTTTAATAAATTAATTTGTTCTTTTAATTGTTAAGCGTTCTGATCGAACGTTTTTTTATTCTATTTATTCATTTAGCACGTGCCTTTTTTCTCTCCTCCGTGTGAACTTTTTAAGAAGAGAAACCATTTTCCCCCTGTTTGATAGCACCCATGTTAGAGCGCGTAACTTTTTTAAAACAAAAGCTAATAAAAAGTTGAAGTTTTTTCTCCCTACGTTTTGAGTGTATTGTTGTACTGATCAACGATTGTTTTAAAAAATAAATAAGTAACACATCATGAAATTTGGGTTTTTTTGGAACCATTGTTTAAACTGATATTTGATATTTGATTTCGAATCTGCCTCTGAACACAGGTTGTACGAGCCGTTTTTCAAGAAATATGAGGTTTACTGGGGTCTCTGGGGTGACACAGAGCAGGTGCACATGGGCGGCGAGCGACGCCGCCTTGGCGGGTAGTTCAATATTAACATCGGAAGCAAAAAGAAATATACGACGCACAATATCATTTTTTGTTATTTTATTTTTTTCCTTTGCAACAATGAAACTGCTTTTTCTCCAGATTTATTGTCCAATAATTCTTTTGTGCATATTTAATGGTTGTGCACTCAAGATGAAATTTTGCGCTGCAACTATCACACACGATCCAGCGACTTTCACTCTCGTCGTCCCATTTTTGATCACATTTTTTGATCACATTTTTTAACTCGTGTTGGGATTTGAAGAGCTCAAAGGCAATTTACATTCGGCATTTGTAAAAATATAAAAAAAATTTTATTGTAGAGTGTAGTATAGATTACATCTTGGTTCAGATATGCGATGTTGTTGTTTTGAAATTTCGAATTATTTTGTTGAATGTTGTGGTCTGGATAATGGTGCTGTTGAATCTCACCCCATTGAGTTGAATCTCACCTCAACTCACGGTATTCTTATGATTTTCCAACACATAAAAGTATGGCGTGCCAAACGTGACATTAATACTTTGTTAAGAAAATTTATACTTTCTCTGGAAATGCACTTTCTTTGGAAATATAGAACTAAAAAAAATACATAATGATACTTTCTTGATTATAATAAAAACAATCAACTCTGTTTATAACTTTTTCAAGTACAGTATTTTTATTTAACTTTTAAGAATAACACTAAAAAGATACATGGATCACATGGATGGACCATCTATCCACGTGATTGTTTTGTCTTGCTCTCCCGCGAAAAAGGAATTTAGCTGATTTATGAAGAAGTAAAAAGAAGAAAAGTGGCAGCTTTTTTTGCCAGAGCTGAATCAAGCAATCACCAAATTTGAAAGCTTTAAGGAAACTGGCGATGAGCAACTAATGGAAAACTTAGCAGAGAAGCATCTGCCTTGTCATAGGTAGTTTTGAGCTTTCATTGTGAGCTGCAGGGGATTCATTTTGATGATGGGTTGTTACTTCACTAGATGATTTTATAGAGATTGGACAAAATTTTACTGACCCTACATAATTTCAATGTTATGTTAATTGATGGGCTTCAAGCCTCAGTTTACAGTGATCTTGCTTATTCGCCATATTTTAAAAAAATAACAACACACACGTGCGTAGACTCGGCTATCTGGATAAACGAGGTAGCCTGGTCCATTTCGTCATCTAGCAGCCCATTGAAAGTCATGAAAATGTTGAAAGTCTTATGGAAATGTTGAACATTTTATTAGAGTCTTTGTCATAGAATACGATTATCAAAAAGAAAGTGCTACTTGCCGTATTTGCCGGTGTATAAGTCGAACAGTGAATATGAAAGTTCAAATAGATGCTAGATCGTTAAGCCTGGTGTATAAGTCGACCCTAAACTAGATTATCTTTCATCTGATCAAACGTGGAAAGTGTATATTTTTTTCGCGGCAAAGAAAACTCATTTTCTAAACTTTTCACGCATCCATTTTATCAATAATTTGCAGGAGTAATCTACATGACCTCACACCGGCGTGAAATTACAAGAGTAAACAACCACTTAACCACTTAAGTGTTTTTTTGGATACAAATATTGTATAATTATTAACAAGTCTTTTCATTCCTTTCGTTCTATCTTATTCTTTCTATTTTCTCAATCACGTTAGTTTGTCTGGTTTACTTACATGATGAAACAAAATCATATATTTCTTTTTCTTTGACAACTGGTGCCACCTTTATTATCTCTAATGAACATTTCATTTCATCTTTTGAGAGGAAAACCCAAGAGGAACTGGCGAGACTTAAGCAATAGCAAAACAATGGTGAGTTTTATCTAACAATGGTTGATTTTGGCAATTCCTGGGAATTCCCTTGACATCTTCCATTTTTTATTCTCAAACATTTTCTTTCCATAGTACATTTGTTTACGTCATCAACTTATGAAATGTGAATAAGACGAGCATATTTTCCTTTTAAAAATCTTTCAACGATACTCACATAATGCCCTTATACAGGAATGTGTATTATAAAGTGTTATAATGTCAATTTGGGATTAGTTTTGCGATGGATTTTTTTTCGATAAGTTCATATTCTATTCAAGTCAGTTTCGGTTTTGTTTTCAATACAGATTGTCTTGTGATTTTTCTTTTCGCTTGCCGTAAAATTAGTAAAGAAACGTTAACGCGTAGGTTTGTTGTTTTTAAACTACATCTTCACAGCAAATCTCCTGCGACTTTAAATCTATTTTAAATCTTGTAACTTTTTGTTCCAGATAACACTATTGGTTTTGCAATGTGGCAGGCATGAAAAAGGTGATTTTGTTCACATTTGCAAAAATAAATCCAAACATTTTCCTTGAGAAGCTCTGGCTCGCAAAAATTAATCCACGCAAAACGTTCTCAAACCGTGGCTCGCAAAAACAAGGTATCTTTCTTAGTTAACAATCTTTGAATATCAAAAAAGGGAAACAAAGTTTCTGGAAAAGAAAATTTCATTTCTGTCTTCGGTTGTTAAAATCTGTGATAATTCTTCATCATTGAAACATCTTGAAATGAATCATGAGAACTTCCTTTATTCCTGCTTCTTGGCTTCCCATTTCTATACAGTTAAAATTCTGATGAGAGAAGTATGACCCGCCATACCCTAATTTAACATCGCTATGCCTTCATTTGTATTTGGAATTGGCAGTGTGATTTATTCTTACTTTGCATAGGAGCTTTTATGTTTCTGCACAAAGCCCAAAATTTTAAATAATTAACAGAAAGTCCAGAATTATGAACTTTTTGGATCACCAAAAAGACCATTGAAACCGTTTCCAATATTTTGTTTTCTCCATTATCATCATCATTGTCACCACTTAATCATCTCTAAGCTGTTGAGTCACCTTTTTCGCACCAATAGAAAGTTATCTCTTTAAAATCTTTCCCAATCTCTTGTTGATATCTTTGAAGAATAAAGACTTCATCTAAACCTGGACATGTTTATTGGATTTGAAGAGTAAAGAATTCATCCGATCCTGGACGTGTTTATTGGATTTGAAGAGTAAAGAATTCATCTGATCCTGGACGTGTTTATTGGATTTGAAGAATAAAGAATTCATCTGATCCTGGACATGTTTATTGGATTTGAAGAGTAAAGAATTCATCTGATCCTGGACATGTTTATTGGATTTGAAGAGTAAAGAATTCATCTGATCCTGGATGTGTTTATTGGATTTCAGTGTTATTCTCATACAGGTGTAAGAGGTTTCAAGAAAGAAGGTTTTTCGTTTATTTTCAGACAAAAGTAGAGCGGACACAATCAAAATGACCTTTCTTTCTGTTAAGGTGCTGATTTCTCATCCTCGTCTTCCATTGTTGTGATTTTTACTGTGATAATTAGCACAGCATGAAAAAGTCATCTAATAAATTCCTTTAATTTTTTTGGACACCAAAGCCAGCCGAACTACCATTTTTGCAATAGCCTTTATTCTTATGATCAAAATTTTTGAACATACAATGGAATCATTAAAAATATGAAAACATGGTGGGGTGGAGAAAATGTTAGATATAAGGACACACAAATTCCTCTTTTCGATTATACATTAGTTTTAAGAAGAAAAACAGTTTGAAAATTATAAAGAGTTATATTTGTCTTAAAAAAGTTATATCACTACAAATATATCTAATGGTGTGGATATACATAATATCTGATGGTGTGGACATACATATAATATCTGATGGTGTGGCCATACATATAATATCTGATGGTGTGGCCATACATATAATATCTGATGGTGTGGCCATCTTATTATAATAATCCGCGTTGTGCATACCACTTTTATTTTAGAGAGTGACATATTTAGTTTAAATTTACGGTCATCGTCCTCTTATGTGCGCGTAAAACCACGTAGAGGCGAGAGACACTTTTTTCACGATCATTCCAAAAGCACGTGGCATCATTTGACGTCAGTTTTTTATGATCACACGGGGAATCATTGCATTGCATCCCCAATCGAACGCGACGTTTTTGGGGAAATATCTCGCGAACCAATAGGGATAACTGACGTTTTTTGGGGTCCGCGATACGGGTGATAGGGTGACGCATCATTTGGGCCTAAATTTTATTTGGTACTGCGGATATGACGTCATCAAAATCTTTGAGCGACGATATCTCTGCAACGGTTGGTCGTAGCGAAACGATCCCATACATTTTTTTGATCAGTTTTTCGAGCTCTACAACATGGTTACATTTTCCGTTTCCAATTCCTAAATTGAAATTTTCATCACGGGGATCGTTCACGGGAAAGGCGATTTTGACCCATCCTTTTCGAAGTTAAGTTCGGTAAAAAGTTTTTACCCGGGATACTAGTACATATAATATCTGATGGTGTGGCCATACATATAATATCTGATGGTGTGGCCATACATATAATATCTGATGGTGTGGACATACATATAATATCTGATGGTGTGGCCATACATATAATATCTGATGGTGTGGACATACATATAATATCTGATGGTGTGGCCATACATATAATATCTGATGGTGTGGCCATACATATAATATCTGATGGTGTGGACATACATATAATATCTGATGGTGTGGACATACATATAATATCTGATGGTGTGGACATACATATAATATCTGTTGGTGTGGACATACATATAATATCTGATGGTGTGGCCATCCATATGTTTTATAGAAAATTTCTGTTTCTTTGAAATTCTCTTTCAGTCAAATTCTACAATACAAGAAAAGGTGGTGGTGTTGTGCCTAGAAATGTAATAAAAAGCTGGTTTTGTAATACCTTCCTAGATTTGTAAACGGCTCAAAATGTAATACCTGCCTAGATTTGTAATAAAATCGACTCAAAATGTAATAAAAAGGCTGCCGCGTTTTGTAATAAAATATTGGCTCAAAATGTAATAAAATAGCTGCCTAGATTTGTAATAGAATCGGCTTATTTTGTAATAAGGTTGGGCCCAATTTGGACCAAATTTTGAACGTTCTCCAATTTTCTTAAAAATTTGTACAAAAGCACTATTGGAAGGTACTGGTATTGAATTTGATGGTCAATTTTTCAAATTTAACAAAATTGGGTAAATCGGACCCAATTTGGACCAAATTTTGAGTGTTCTTCAATTTTCATAAAAATTTGCAGAAGATATAACTGAAAGGTACTGATTTCGAATTTGACATTCATTTTTTTTTTCAATTTTACGAAAATTGGGCAATTTAGGCCCAATTTGGACCAAATTTCGAAAGTTCTCCAATTTTCTTAAAATTTGTGTACAAAGCACAATTGGAAGGTACTGATATTAAATTTGACATTCATTTTTTCCAGTTTGACAAAAATTCGGCAATTTAGGCCTAATTTGGACCAAATTTTGAGTGTTCTTCAATTTTCTTACAAAATTTGCATAAGGTGTAAATGAATAGTACTGATTTCAAATTTGACATTCATCTTTCCAGTTTGACGAAAATTGGGCAAATTGGGCCCAATTTGGACCAAATCTTGAAAGTCCTCCAATTTTCGTAAAACTTTGCGTAAAGAACAATTGGAAGATGCTGATTTCGAATTTGACATTCATTATTTAAAATTTGACAAAATTAGGCAAATCGGGCCCAATTGAAACTAAATTTTGAAAGTTATTCAATTTTCGTAAAATTTTGTACAAAGCACAATCGAAAGGTGCTGATTTCGAATTTGAAATTCATTCTTCTAATTTATATGAATCTCAGATAATGAATACCAGCAATGACACCTTTCTTTTATGTGACTCACATTCAGTTTCCGCACGTAGAGTAAGGAAACTGTTTAAGGTAGACTTACTGTCTATCTATTTAAGATGCGACAGAATTCCTAACAATGAAAATGACCCGTCTCTAACCCGCATCAAAAACATATGGATTACAGCTGAAATCAGGCAAATATGGCAGAAATCTGCATGCTTGTAAGACCATTTCATCAGTTTCTTGCAGTAAATGACAGAAGAAAAAAGGAATTAATGTTTGATTCTTTACAAATATTTGGCGCCGTTATTTTCTTCTTCTTGAAATTGTCTTTTATTAAAAACCTGACGTCAATTTCAAAGAGTCAATTCGATGTGTTTTGTCGATTTCTAAGAGTATTGTCTGCCTTTTCTCTTACTGTGAAACTCGTTAAGTTTAGCCGAAATGAGCCTTATGATTCTTATAAAAGTAAAGTAAAGATTTTGCAATTTATTTATAAGTTTTGAAATTATACTGTTTTTACGCCCAATTTTGTTTGTAGAAAAAGACTAACGTTATTTGAAATAATGACTGTCAAGTTCGAAATCAGCATCTTCCAATTGCTTTGTGCAAATTTTTACGAAAATTAAAGAACTTTCAAAATTTGGTTACAATTGGGCCAAATTTGCCTAATTTTGTTAAATTTGAAATAATGAATGTCAAATTCGAAATCAGCATCTTCCAATTGTTCTTTACGCAAAGTTTTACAAAAATTAAAGAACTTTCAAAATTTGGTTACAATTGGGCCAAATTTGCCTAATTTTGTTAAATTTGAAATAATGAATGTCAAATTTGAAATCAGCATCTTCCAATTGTTCTTTACGCAAAGTTTTACGAAAATTAAAGAACTTTCAAAATTTGGTCCAAATTGGGCCGATTTGCCCAATTTTTGTCAAACTGGAAAAAATGAATGTCAAATGCGAAATCAGCACCTTTTTATTATATCTTGAGCAAATTTTTACGAAGTTTGAAGAACTTTCAAACTTTGGTCCAAATTGGGCTTAAATTGCCCAATTTTTTTCAAACTGGAAAAAATGAATGTCAAATTCGAAATCAGCACCTTTTTATTATATCTTGAGCAAATTTGTACGAAAATTGAAGAACTTTTAAAATTTGGTCAAAATTTGGCCTAAATTGCCCAATTTTGTTTCTTATTACAAAATCAGCCGATTTTATTACAAATCTAGGCAGCTATCAACATTTCATTACAAAACACGGCAGCTTTTTTATTACATTTTGAGTCGATTTTATTACAAATCTAGGCAGGTATTACATTTTGAGCCGTTTTTATTACAAATCTAGGCAGGTATTACAAAACCAGCTTTTTATTACATTTCTAGGCACAACAGTGGTTTTCATTTTTATTTGCTTGAACATATAGCAAGACTTAACCCATTCCATGATTCAATTTGCGAATTACCATTGACAAGTTTTGCTGTACTGTAATGTTTTGCTTTTGCCATGGCACTTTAGACCATCGTAGTAAAAGTAATTTGCATGATAATTTTTTTTTTCATGAAGACTTGAGCATTTTTAGTCATCTCTAACAGTCAGTAATGTTATAACACTGATCATAATACCTAAAGGCCAACGTCTTCATTACAGATAGTATTCTACATAGTTAAGTACAAATTTTCATGTATTTGAACATTTACTCTGAAATTCTTTTTTAGCTATCTTTGCTAGTTACTGGAGTTTCTAGGCTTTTCTTTGATAATACAACAAAACATTGGCATTTCAAAGACTCTTGTATATCTCCTGTTAAATATTAACATGAGCATAAAACAACAGGGAGTAGAAATTCAAATTAATATTTCAATTTTTACATTTTAGGAAGCTTAATTGCAAAGTTAAATGAAGAAAAACCTGGTTTGAAAAGTCCGCAACAAAATACTAGTATCCAGCCTTCTAGTTCCATTCCACCAGCAAAATGTGAGAACAAGCCTGTCACTGCAAGTGTAAAATCTTCAAGTGATCAAGTAAATAAAAGTGATGGATCAAATTCTTTGAAAACAGTAAAAGACATCACACTTGGTATAGAGCGTTTATCATTCTCCGAAATTTTAAATAAAGTACCTGGTGAAATGCTTTTACACAAGACAGAAAAGTCTTTTGAAGAACTTGTCCAAATTTTATGTGAGAAATCTTTAATGGATGCTGACTTTGCCGTAACAGTGGCAAAATTATGTAACAATCTTTGGGTAAACGCAGATATGCATCACTTGATTCGAAATCCTCTTCTAACAATTGTTCAAAGAAAATACACCAAACGCGAGGAATTGAAAACAACAAGTCGAGAAAGGTTTTATGGGTTTTGTGTGTTTCTATGTGAACTGTACAAGTTATTGAAATTGAAGGACCAGCCTCTGAAACCACTGACCGCGTATGTATGTCAGATCTTGAAAGAGTTGGTTGAATCGGAGAAGCCATCTGTAGATGATGTCTTGTATTTCTACCAAGAGCTTGAGAGTGTTGGTTCACTCATCGAAAGGGCTGATAAGGTCTGTTGTTTTCACACTTGTGTCTAAATGTTATTCTGCAAAGTTATCTTATTTTCAATTGGTTCTTTATAAATGAAGACCAGTTGAACATAATGCAGACTCTTATAATCTTTGTTTTAATATAATACACATCCCAGTGGGCAAAATCGTCAAAAAGTCATTGCGATGAAGATGCACTCCTTCGCAGTGATTTTTCAATAAATTTGCTCACTTGGGATAAATCTGTTAAGCTTAGAATTCATTTTCTATTTAAATGGATCAGTTTGAATGGGTCAGTTTAAATGGGTCAGTTAGATTTTCACCTGTTTCATTTTAAATGGAAAGCGTTTGAAAAAGCTGGAGGAAGCGAGTTTACGCGAGATACATAGCGAATTAAGTCCCAGTGGGCAAAATCGTCATCAGTTTTTTTTTCTATCCATTTAAATTGATTCATCTAAAGTGATCCATTTAAATGGATAATTTATTCCAAGCTTTAAAAATTGTTATCTTGTGCAGGAAAGAATGGAAGGTTTAATCAACCACGCACGTCTGCTGGCGATTTCGGCTCCCGTCGACTCTTCAACACGATGTCGGCTGGTACAGCTAATAGAGCTGCATGCGGCCGGCTGGGTTATGAAAGAGGATATTAAATTAATGTACGAAGACTTGCAACAGGATCTGATATCGGAAGGAAGGTGAAATAAATGCTGGCCGCCAAGACTATACATATTTTTTTATTTTGATGAATTCATTAATTACTCTTTTTTTGCGATGGATCTAAACGATCAATTTATGGTTGCTCTGAACCTATATTATCAAACTGTCGCTGCGTGTTTTTCATTGCTCAGTGCGCGCAAAGCCACAAAAGGTTAATATTTCTTTTCTTGTCTTACTTGTTCAACTTTTGGTTTACTTCTTTGTTTTCTCGTTTCGGATATGAACCATCTGAGGTTGTTGATAGACCTTTTCGTAAATTACATCACTGCAAACATCGCCTCATTTCTAAGTTTATGGCGTATTACGTGTTTAACCTTCGTAAAAGAATTTCATGAAAAGTTTTCCGAGGTGGCGTTTCTTTTTGTAAGCAGTGCAAACGTCATTAATATTCTGTTTGAAAACGAGGCGTTGTTTGTTGTGACGTAATTCATTTGTTTATTCATGCTTGTTACAACTTTTCTAATTCTTTTGTAACTTTATTTTTAACGCCCATTCCCTCATATTAAATATTAGCGCCCTTCAACAGTAAATTGAGAACAATAGCATGAAATAACATGTCAACTGTTATATACTTGATGTTATATACCCAGTCTTTGATAAAGCGCATACAAAATGAAAGTGAATTCTTGTGCGCACTTTGCCGTGAATAGCGCGTATTGGACATTATAAATCAGCTCACTAGTTCTGACAACATATAATCTATCCATGCAGACCCATATTATTGGGTCCTGCGCACTTTTCGCAGAGTTAATGTTCATTGAACTGTGGACCAGTATCACCTTCAAAGTGAGGCATCTACGTAGATGTTAAGTTTTTTTAATATTTTTTATCATTTCAAAGGTTTAAAGAGGCATGTTAAAATTTGTATATTTGAGGTTGTGTTAGTTGTGAGTGGCATGATTCATTTATTTTGAACAAGCTTCAGTTTTGTGTTTTGAAATTGGGTGAAGTATTATTCCGAATTTTTAAATAGTATTTTAAATAACAACACTAACGAAAATGAAAATTCCCATTAAAGTATAAATGAGAACAACTCTTTGTTTTTGTTGATTGTACTATCCTAGCAACTGGCTTTCCATCAGATCCTGCATAGGAATGCTCGAGTAACAATAAGATTTTCAACAACGTATAATCTTTAAAATACTATTTTTTGTCCTGTTTGAGGATTTGTGAACCGCTTGTTTTTACATTCTCGAGATATTTTAAGAGGTGCTTGACTCGACTACCCAACGCTGTGAGAGGTGTTAATTTAAGTGTTCATTAAAGATCATAAGGTTTTAAGCGGTTTTCTTGTGAGATTATCTCCACCAGAGAGCCAATCAATATTTTACTTAGTTTGAGAGTTTTGTCTGTATATTAATTGCCCATTCTCTGTCTGTCTGTTTGTCTGTCAGTCACGCAAAAAGGTAGGTGAGCCGTGCGAGAAATTATTGGTCAGCAGCGTGAGGTAGCTGATCTTTCATTTACCCACAGTCACAAGACTATGATTTACCCGTCTCTGTCAGTCAGTGTGTAATGTTACAATACTTAACGCCTGCTTTTTAACGCCCATCATTGGCAACTTTCGATTTTGCAGTATAAACTCAGAAAGTTTAAAGCACGACATTTATTTTTGGAAAAAGAATCGCCAGTTTGTAACAGTCTAAGTATACTACACGTTTTTTTTTTATAAGCAACATGTTTATAAGCAACACTAGTAAATTTTCTCAAAAAGTTAAGCAACAGTACTACATGGATCTTACATAAATTAGCAACATGAAATTTTGAAATGATGTAGCACTAGCATAGCTGCAGCACATTTCTTAAAATTGTTACACTAGGTGGTTACACTAGGTTGGAGAACTATGTCCTAGACTTTGTACTTAGATACTTAAGGTTACACAAAGGTTTTCAAGATTGGAAATACATATTTTTCCAATTAATACTTAGCAACAAATTAAGCAACATTACTACTAAAGCCTGACCTTGGTTGCTTATAAAAAAAAACGTGTACAATACAAACAGGGTTCACTTCACTCAAATGAATAAAATAAATATTCATTTCAATGCACCCTTTCTTAATTTTGATATAGTGCATCCTGGGAGAGAAACGCTAATGAAACTTTATGTCAACAAGGAACAAGCATCAGTCGAATTTAGTCTTAAGCTAAGTGTCCACTTATAAGCGACAGAATCAATTCCTCGAAATAGGCGAAACGCAAATTTTCCTGTCGCCGAAAAAATATTTCGCAAACACCTGTTGTGTTGTGTCCACAGAAATGGACTTATTGTTCTTTTACGCTTCGACCATGTATATTGAGGACGAAATGTTATGTGCTCTTGCTTTGATACTTACGAGGAAAAGAAAAAGATCAACAAATTTACAGAGAAAGGATGGAAAACTCTTTGTCAAAATTTGCCCACGCATTTTCGATAATGGCTCTATCCTTATAATGCTTGGAAGTTTTGTCGTAATAAACAAGTGTATTTCCGAACGCATTCGGCCAATTCTTCTTGTTCAGTTATATCCAACAAAGCCTTCCTACCCGCCCATAAGAACAGCCAACTTCCTTTTACTATATACCACACATTTTTCTTTATAAGAAAAAGCAAAACCTGACCTGGCATGGGCTATTTTAGTGAGCCGATTTTTAACATAAAATTTGTTTGCCAATAGGACATACATAAATGGGAGGTCAACAACACTTTGCCTTTAGTCTATTTTTATAGCGGATTTGCGACGGCCTTGGCAGCGGCTAGTAATTGATAAATTTCGAAAAAAAAATTGATTTCTATTGTGTGACGTTTTCAAAATAAAAATCATACCGGAGCCGCCGGTAAATAATTTCGGACATGATTTTCTAGTTCCAAGTAGGGATGATATCTAACTGTTCAAAATAGTTTTACAATGTCCTTCTAATTTCCAATTTTTTTTGCAAGAAGCTACCTCTCACTATCTATGCTTCGCGACTTTCGCAACTGTCACTTCAAGGTATCAGTTTCATTGAATAGAGGGGAATAGAAGAATGTTCTGTAGCATGGAAGTGTATTGTACATATAATTGTAGAGATATGGTTTCGTATTTTCTCTTATTAAAGCCCCTCTCCAATACGCGCCCCCTTCTAGTCAAAAATATCTTAAAAGCGCCCCTCTCTAATAAGTGCCCGGGCGCTTATCAGAGTGACTTAACTAACATAGAAGTTAATAATTACAACTTCGAGAACGGAGAACTATATTTTTGTGATGTCTAAATGTAAGTTTATAAGTACAAAACCTTATTTCGTTGCCATGACAAAAATACAGTTCAATGATATCCGCACACAATGTACCAATCCAATTGCAGCGCAAAGTTATCGGATCGAGTGGGACACCAACCCACGACCTCTCGCTTGCCGGGCAGTTGCTCTAACCACTAAGCTACCGACCCCTTGCGATCACACTAGTTCGTAGCAGACGAGGGGAGCGTTTGTGCTCAATTGGACCTGAATGTCTACGAATCAGTGAAATCGCACTGGATAGAATATAATATTGAATATATTAGTAGAGTATCTTTACTTCAAGTAGAGTGCTCAACACAAGTCTAGAGTGGAGCTATGATATCAGCGGAAGAAATAATTAAAACACAGTTTTTCTCAATACTTCTCAATAGTATTGAGAAAAACTGTGTTTTAATTATTTCTTCCGCTGATAATATTGAATATATATATCTAGACTGCACATTGGTCCCAGTTAAAAATACAGTTGTTTTCATTCTTTTATGATAAAAAGCAATGCCTCATTGACAGCTAGCATGACCATTTCAAAATATTTTTTATAAGCGCCCCTCTCCTTAAAGAGGCTTTTAGGATTTGGACCATGATGCAATACAATATGAATAAAATCCACCATCTTGGTAGTAATAGAGGTTTTTACGACTTCCGAGATTATCCGAAATGCAACACGATCAGCCATCTTGGCAGACGTTGGTAGTAAAGTAAACAGCTATCAACTGCGTACTGTGTGTGGCAGTAGTTTTCAAACCTCCTTTAAAAGATGCCTACATTATGCTGTATCGTTGGCTGTAGCAATAAACAAAGTAAAGAATGTAATATTAGTTTTTACGGCTATCAAAAGTTATTCTGAATCAAGGAGAGCAGATGAAATCTCCCCATTATTGTTGGAAATGATCCAACAAGACACTGGTTTCTCACTTAACCTTTGACTATGCAATACCCTTGCCCGAAGAACAACGAAAGTTTTGTTGTCAACAGTATGGTTAAATGATTGAATCTTCTGTATCCAACCAGACAAGAAACGATCATAAGATTCCAAGCTCTGTAGTTTTTGAAGTCTTGCATGCTATAGAATGGGCTCGGTCCAAGAACTAAATAGTTGACCATGTCGATGTATGTAATGGGAGGAAATGATAGAAATTTTTTCTTCATATCTTTCACGAGCGGCGATAGGCAAAGAAGAAAAACAAGATGACATGTGACAAGATTGAATTCGATGAAATTATCAAACAAAAACAAATTGCAGCGTAAACGCCAGTGTTTGTTTTTATCAACGAAGCGGTAGGTCTACCAATATGGCGGAATAAATCGTAAAAACCTCTATTAGAAGACCTCCTCACAGTGTTGTAAAAAAAACTTGTTAGTCACGTAAAGTTGGTTCAAAGTTCGCCAACTTATTTCAATTCATTGCCCGTTGTTGCTCGCAAAAGGTACAAAGAGAAAATTCCACTCATTAGTAATCAAGATCCGTACCAAATCTCCGATCAAGAATGGAACTCTGATCATAATTCATTTCCACCTCTCAACTACAATGATTATTATGGTGAATTACCTTGTTCTTCTTGGATCATCGAGCCCCTTCTAATATAATGGCTGTTCTACATGAATTCGTACATTGGCAATAGCTCTTGTTGACTCGATTTCCTTCCCACTCAGTTGATGCTTTCCAGTATGCCGGTATTTTAACACTTGCAACTGCAGCAACAAAGTTCACCAATATCAAACCCACGATCAGCCAGAACAACATCACCCGGTGATTATTGACAAATTTAGACTCCCCAACCATCTGATATGAAGCTAATTCAGCCTTGTGGTATGATTTCGATGATAAAGGTATTTGATGGTGTTGTGGTGCTTGTAGTTAGACCATGTTTGAGCTCTTGCATCATAAAGATTTGGTGGACGTTCGATGAAAACTTCAAAACAATCAATTATAGCCACCACTTTCCACAATTTTCACGAAAAATCAGTGGCATTGATATTACCAAATCATCACGATGGGGCCAAAATAATAGTTGCTTCAAATTGACATACAACAAGTCCATCACTTCAGTAAAGCTTTTGGATGCTAAGCTACACTCACACCGTATCTGTATTCCAAATCTTGAACTTGAGGGTTCAAAGTTACAATATATTTCTGCAGAGCTGTCAAGTCTACAGAAATAAAATAAGGGACAAGCACATGTAATCAACGAGGAGCATAGTTCAGTGTCACCTGCAGGCCTTACCATTGTTGAGGCCAATGGGGCAGCAAGGAAAAGTTTCGAAAATTGAAGCTTTTTGACTGGCGAAAAACGCATCCAAATTCTGCTTTTTTCTATCAAACATTGGATCAATAATCACCATTAAAAATACAATAATTATCATCTTCAAACCATTCATCTTGCACTGAGCATAAGCGGCGTTTTTTAGTTGCTGGGATGTCCTTCTTCGACGCTATCCATCGCTGTTTATTTTGATTTTTACACTATTATAAATTGCCATTATAGATTGGGATTAAAAATTGGGAAAGTTATCGGGGTTTTTTTTTGCAGTCGGGTTTTCGTAACTCAGGCTATAAATACAAAGCACATTCGGAAAAACAAAACGGCACGCCAGATAGGCAGATTGGAAATCGATTATCAGATTGGCTAAATGCCAATAAAATTTCCCTAAATTGTACGAAAACTAAGTTTGTTCTATTCAGAAGCCGACGCAAACGCCTAAATATTATACCCCAAATATTTCTAAATTCCATTTTGCTGAAGCCTAGCAGTGTCATTAAATACCTTTGTGTTTATATCGATGAACACCTGACCTGAGATCACCATGTATCCCAATTAGCTATCAAACTTAAAAGAGCTAACGGTGCACTTTCAAAAATTCGCCACTTTGTCACTCCAGAAGTTTTGATTGGATTGTATATCATGCCACAATTGCATCACATTTGAGGTATGCATGTCAAATTTGGGCTCAAAAAGAACCTTGTTATACTAAAGTGCGCTTTAATACTTCAAAAGTATGCATAAGACTCATTTCCTTTTCTCCACCCAGAGCCCCCTCTACACAGATCTTCAAGGCTAAGGTTACTCAACATCTTTGACTACGTTAAACTCCTCAATATTCTGTTTGTCCACCAATTCCTAAGTCATGAACTCCCATCCGACCTTTAAATACTTTCGAGTTTAAAAAGATTGACCATTCCTACCCTACACGAAGTCAAGACTTATGTACTGCCAGTAAATGTCGCAATCGCCAGTAAATATCGCAAACGCCAGTAAATGTCGCAATTCAACAGTAAGTGTCGCAAAATCGCCGGTTAGTGTCGCAACTACAGTATACTCTCGATAAGTGGTACACCGGATAAGTAGGACGAACGCTATCTAGTACACTTTTTCCCGGTCCCTTGGACTTGCTTACCCTTTTCAGGCAAAAAAACTTCGCTTAAGTAGTACACCGGATAAGTAGGACGCCCGCTAAGTACAGTAGAATCCCGTTAACTCGTACTCTCAAGGGGAACGGAAAATTGCATTGCATCCTACTTCTAAGTGGTTTGTTTCTTATATTGTAATGACCATGAAACCTAAAACCTTTCATAACTGGGACAAATCAACCCTTTTTTGTAAATGTCCTACCACATCCCGGTCCTACTTACGGGGAGATTCGGATAAGTAGGACACCCGCTGCTAAGTAGTACGCTTTTTTTTCGGTCCCTTGAGCGTCCCACTTATCGAGAGTATACTGTAGAATTTTCATTCGTTTTAATTTTTTTAGTAATGTTGTGTGTAAAATGACCATTTTTGTTGCTAAGCATTAACCGAAAATAATGTAATTATGTTGGGACTAAAACGTACAAAAAGGTTTTTAAGATGGGTCTTAAAAACCTTTTTATACGTTTTAGTTGTTTAATTAAAGTATAAGGTCTAAGACATTCAAATCATTAATAGAACGCACAACCTAGTTCTACATCCTAGTGTTACAACGACCTTGTGTAAGAATTTCGAGAAAATTTGTGTTGTAGTTATGCTAGTTGATCAGGGGCGGATCCAGGCAACTTAGGCAAATGCCTAACCCAAAATCAGTTAAATAATATTTTTCATAAAATTGTATGAAAAAGTTATTGTATACAATAATCAGAAAAGAATCGAAAATCAGAGATTCCCCCCGCATATATCATATCCGCCCGATCCCCTCTCGCAATAGGATTCTCCGGCGAGGCGCGGCGCGCGCCATGATGTTAAAAATTAATGTTTTTGATAGCTTGAGTTTATAGGTATTCATCTCTGCCGGGAAAATGACTTCTCACAGTCACATTGCAGACATTCCAACCCCTGGAGTTTAAAATCCGGGACACTCTTATGGTTTGAGGCGAGCGAAAATGTTTTGAGATTTTAGTGCCTCAGTCCAGCTCAATCTACGTAAAACGGCCTTTGTAATTGTTTGTAACAATTGTTTAATAAACCATTAAACACTCTATATTTGTGTAAAAAGTTTGTTTACATTACATAAAAATGAAAACATGCTTCACTTCTAACTAAATAGAAACTAATCGTTTCGATAAAATAATGGTGGCAAATGAAACACTAGCCTAGACACCTACGTTTTGACCATACTGTTTATACTGTCCAGACAACCTCGCTCTCGGACTTTTTTTAACCCTTTGTTGTAGCAAACTGGGCATAAACTAAATACATAGTGAAGAAAGTTTGACCTCTTCGCCGAGTTCGGAAATACTATAAGAAATGGTAAAATCGTGGAACATAATTGCATAGCGGAGAATTGATTTCTCTGCATTGAGGTGGACTGAAAGCAATAAAAAAGCAAGAATCCGGGAGAGCGGGACGCTATGACCAAATCCTGGACAATCCCGGTCAAACCGGGATGGTTGGAATTAATGTCACATTGACAACACAGACTAGTGCCTAATGCTCATCTTAGGCGAAGAAAATTTGCCTAAGGAGCCCCGGGTTTACACACTTTAATGAATGAACTGGAAGAAAATTTGCCTAAGGAGCCATGGGTTTACACACTTTAAATGAATGAACCAGAAGAAAATTTGCCTAAGGTACAACCATGGGTTTACACACTTTTGAATGATTGATCACCAAAATCTGAACGACCGTGGGACCTTCGAATTAGACCCAGTTCAACATGGATTCGCTAGAAAACATTATTGCAGCTTTTGATAGCAATAATGAAGTATTAATTAGGAAAGTATTAGCTATGGAATTTTGAATTCACTTAATACATCTGTTGAAAACTGACTTCAAAATCTAGGAAAAGCATTCTTTTTTGAGTTATGTCTCTTCTTCTTTTGCTTCTGCAAAATGAAAACATTGTGGCTGCAAGTGTTTTATTTTATGTAATATATATAAACTAGTATCCCGTGTAAAAAATTTTTACAGGTTTTAATTCTGAAAGTGACGTCTCAAAAATGGTTTCGAAAAATTAAATCACAGCATGACGAAAAGAAAGGGTATCAGTGCTGTAAGTACTTTAAACTTTAAATATAGGAGCGCAGAACTGTCGTTTTACTTGGAAGATTTGAAACCCATTAAAAATAAAAATACGCGCTGTGCATCCGCTTTTTCACTTTGTAAAATAAATTGTATCGATTGAAGATGCAGTGCAATGGTTTCCCGTGATAAAAAAATCTAACGTCAATACGGAAAAAACAACACTTTTCACCTTTTAATTAAAAATTTGTAGGTATTTTAGCTAAAGCATTTTAGTTCACTATCAACACTGAGTTATGAACAGAAGAACTTTTTCATTGGAAGATCTGAAACACATCAAAATATTCATAATACATCTTTCACGATACGATATATACAGTAGCAAAACAGTAGAAAACAGGAAAACAACAGAGAGATTAAAATTGCTTTAAAATCGAATCCATACCCCAACGTAAATAAAAGCCAAACGCGTAAGTTAAATGAACAATTTTATACCAGCACGAACCCAGAACGTCATGATTTAAAACCATGATATTCATTTCTTTTATCGTTTATATATTGTTTTTATGTGTCTTCTCTAAAGCAAAAGTAATAATGCAGAAACCATACTATAAGAAAAACAAATTAAAAAAACAAACAAATTCAAAAGCGAACTTAAACCCTAAAAACATTAATAAATATTCGTACAATACTTTCATTGTTGTCTATCGTTTCTTGATCAATCAAAACATTGAAAACGAATATGAACCGATCAAAACAAACGCAATGTAAAGGTATCTTTTCCTTATACTAATCGTAGAAAAATATTAACCATGGTCTGACATACTTTTATGAATAAGTGACCGCAAAAATGACCCGAAATTTTAGAGAGTGAAAGCGTGAAAAAAGCGGATGCACACTCGTAATTAGTATATAGACTAGTATCTCGCGTAAAAGCTTTTTACGGCTTTAATTTCGAAATGGATGTGCAAAAACCCCGTGACGAAAATTTCAATTACGAAATCGGGACTGGAAAGTGTTCCCATGTTGTAGAGCTCGAAAAACTGATCAAAAAAGTGTATGGAATCGTTTCGCTACGATCAACCGTTGCAGAGATATCGTCGATCAAAGATTTTAATGACGTCATATCCGCAGTACCAAATAAAATTTAGGTCCAAATGTTGCGTCACTCCATCACCCGTGTCACCGACCCTAAAAAACGTCAGTTATCCCTATTGGTTCTCGAGATATTTCCCCAAAAACGTCGCGTTCGATTGGGGATGCAATGCAATGGTTCCCCGTGATAATAAAAACATCTGACGTCAAATGATGCCACGTGCTATTATACTAATCGTGAATGTGTCTTGCGTGGTCGAACCGCCGCTATATGACCACGATTAAGAAGATTTTGACCATTAAAAAAACAAAAACACAACACTCTCTAAGTTAAATGTGTTACACACATTGCGAATTAGTATAAGTAGACTAGCCGCCAAGGCGGCGTCGCTCGCCACCCATGTTCAGCATGCGTCCAGTTCAGGAAAAATAAAATGAAGAATTGGCAATGATAAGTGTACCCATGTTGTAGAGCTCGAAAAACTGAGCAAAAAAATGTATGGGATCGTTTCGCTACGACCAACCGTTCCAGAGATATTGTCAATCAAAGATTTTGATGACGTCATAGCCGCAGTACCAAATAAAATTTAGGCCCAAATGTTGCGTCACTTCATCACCCGTGTCACGGACCCCAAAAAACGTCAGTTATCCCCATTGGTTCTCAAGATATTTCCCCAAAAACGTCGCGTTCGATTGGGGATGCAATGCAATGATTCCCCGTGATCATAAAAAAAACTGACGTCAAATGATGCCACGTGCTTTTGGAATAATCGTGAAAAAAGTGTCTCTCGCATTTACGTGGTTTTACGCGCACATAAGAGGACGATGACCGTAAAAATTAAACAAATATATCACTCTCTAAAATAAAAGTGTGACACACGATCGCGGATTATTATAATAAGATAGTATCTCGCGTAAAAGTTTTTTACGGCTTTAATTTCGAAACGGATGTGCAAGAATCCCCCGTTCCCGTGTGAGAACCCCGTGACGAAAATTTCAATTAGGGAATCTGGGCTGAAAGTGTACTGATGTTGTAGACCTTGAAAAACTGAGCAAAAAAATGTATGGGATCGTTAAGCTACGATCAACCGTTGCAGAGATATCGTCGATTAAAGATTTTAATGACGTCATATCCGCAGTACCAAATAAAATTTTGACCCAAATGTTGCGTCACCCCATTACCCGTATCGCTGACCCCAAAAAACGTCAGTTATCCCTATTGGTTATCGAGATATTTCCCCAAAAACGTCGCGTTCGATTGGGGATGCAATGCAATGATTCCCCGTGATCATAAAAAAACTGACGTCAAATGATGCCACGTGCTATTATACTAATCGTGAATGTGTCTTGCGTGGTCGAACTGCCGCTATATGACCACGATTAAGAAGATTTTGACCATTAAAAAAACAAAAACAAAACACTCTCTAAGTTAAATGTGTTACACACGCACGCGGATTAGTATAAGTAGACTAGTATCTCGCGTAAAAGTTTTTTACGGCTTTAATTTCGAAAATAATGTGACGAAAACAGGTGACGAAAAATTAAATCACCGAATCTCAATAAGAGACCGTTCCCATGCTGTAGAGCTTGAAAAACTGATCAAAAAAATGTATGGGATCGTTTCGGTACGACCAACCGTTCTGGAGATATGGTCGGTCAAAGATTTTAATGACGTCATAGCCGCAGTACCAAATAAAATTTAGGCCCAAATGTTGTGTCACCCCATCACCCGTGTTGCCGACCCTAAAAAACGTCAGTTATCGCTATTGGTTCTCGAGATATTTCCCCAAAAACGCCGCGTTCGATTGGGGATGCAATGCAATGGCTCCCCCGTGATACGACAAAAATAACTGACGTCACGCCGCATGCTATTATACTAATCGCCAATTATCAATGGTCTAACGAAAAAATGACCACGATTAAGAAGATTTTGACCGTAAATTTAGAAAAAACAAAAGACTCTCTAAGTTAAATGTGTTACACACATTGCGAATTAGTATAATAAGACTAGTATCCCGGGTAAAAACTTTTTACCGAACTTAACTTCGAAAACATTAGGTCAAATCCACCATTCCCTGCGTGTACGTACCCCATGATGAAAAAATAAATCATAGAATCGCAACTCAAAAACATCCCAGGCGGCGTCGCTCGCCACCCTTGTTCAGTATGCGTTGTGTCGCAGAATTTAACTCTTGCAAAAGTTTCTTTTCAGGCATTAATTTTTTAATTCATTTCTTACATTCAGAAAATTTAAAACAGAAACAAATAGCAACATGGCTCAGAATATATATTCATACGCAGAAGAGAAGTAACTTTAATGTAAAAAAACGCAATATATAACTCAGAACCGTTAACCCAGACATACAAAACCAAACATTGAATAATATTACAAAAATGATACCTTCCAACTTTTTCTTTTGTTCAAAAGTTACTACTGGACTGCAACCATTAATGAATTTTTGAAATGATATATTTAGTTCTTCCCAAAACCATCAACATCATGATTAAAACCATGAGTTTCATTTCTTTGTGCTTTTTTTATTATTGCCTAAAAGAATAATATTTCAATTGTAATACCGAAAATAAAAAAAAACAAAACAAAAAACAAAAAAAAAAGGAAATTCAAGTACGCATTTATCCTAAAAACAATAACTAAGAACAAAAATTTACACAGAAGATAAAAAGTCACAAATAAAATCATACAGCCAAAGTTATATACCTAGGCATAGTACGTAAACGATTACCATAACACAAAATCATTGCACAGTCATTTAAATTACATAATCCATTCTTCTCTTAAGTAACCCTCTCAACATTATAACCCATCATGTGCTTCATTTCTACTTAACAGATGAAAACATTAAAAAAACATATACAAAAAACCTAATCATGCTATGACGAAATCTAAAGAAAAACAAAACAAAGTAAAAGAAACTTTGAAAATATATTAACCTTAAAAATAATAATTAAAAACACAAACGTAATGACAGAATTAGTATAGCTGAAAAATTTTTAACATATGAAAACATTCGTGGAGCCATTTTTTATTTCCAGTTCAAAGTTCCTCCTCTGCGCTGGAAAATTCAAAACACAACAGTAAACATCCCTCTTATCCTTTATTTATCCACTAATACTAACTGTGTTTTAACTAAATAGATACTATTTTAACTTTACCTTTCAATACCAATTCACATCATCATGATAGTAAACAACAATATTGATCATGTTCTGTAGCCATTATCAAACACTTCTAAACTCTTTTACTTTCTATATTTCATACCTGTAAACAAATTAATAACACTCGATTAACTTTCCAGCAAACTTTCCTATTGTAAACATACACTTTCTATTTGTTTTCTACTGCAATTTCACTACCATTTTTATACAGTGAAAGACATAAAAATGCTTTCTTCGTAACTTCATAACTGTGGAGCCATTTTGAAATAAATAAAATAAGGAACAGTTCGTTACCAAAACAAATCAGTAACTGCTCGTGTAGGACCTGCATCTTTATGATCTGATCGTTTTAACTCTGTTTTTATTCTCTTAACGCTGTATTTACTAAATCCGTTTGACTCATGTACTTACGTATATTACTTTATATCTTTTCCAAACAATTTTCCACCGAAAAAAAGTAAAACCATTTTCACCAATGTAAATAAACATCATCCTTTCTTCAACTTCATCTACACTACTTCTGTACTGCTGCACTCCCATAACTATTTGATAACTATAAAAAGAAATTCGTAAAATCAGCACGACTTTCTTCCACTCGTTCTTCGTTTGGTTTTCATCTGAAAAAACCTATATATAAAAAAAAACAAACATCTGTTCAAAAACTCACGTGTGCTACCTGCTAACTAATCACTTACACACATGCTGCTGCCTGTTCTTTTAAAAGCTTATCTTTTAAAAACTTCATTGCGCT
The DNA here is from genome assembly GCA_027922465.2 of Turritopsis dohrnii. Classification (NCBI taxonomy): domain Eukaryota; kingdom Metazoa; phylum Cnidaria; class Hydrozoa; order Anthoathecata; family Oceaniidae; genus Turritopsis; species Turritopsis dohrnii. The sequence continues at coordinate 143,405 of BQMF02000365.1, read as the reverse complement.
TCTTCTGTATATCTAAATATGATTTTTCATTGTAAACAAATAACTAACTCACTTGCTACCCCTGTTGTTTTATTAATAAGAGTAAAAGTTTAGCAAAACGTTTTATAATAATAACAATACCTTCGTGTTTCTTCGTCAGTTCTTTCGTCGATTTGCTGCCTAAAACAATCAAATTTATTATTCGTATACAAAAAGAAACCCGTCTTCTTCGCGAAGTTTCTTGCTCACGAAATGATCGTTGACAAATTTCGAACGAAGACGTTGCATTGCTCGCACTCCTCCAAAGACGTTTTTCGGCTGATTTCCACTGCGCAAACCAAAATAACAAAACGGAGGAGCATATACTAATCAAAAAAATCGCTCTCGCTTTGGCGTGGTTTTACGACGAAAAGGGAAAAAATAAGAAGGATTTGACCGTGAAAAAAAAACAAATATATCACTCTCTAAAATAAAAGTGTGACACACAATCGCGAATTAGTATATACTAGCCGCCAAGGCGGCGTCGCTCGCCGCCCATGTCCACCTTCAGCCTGCGTTGGGTTCACAAAAAATAAAATTAAGGATTTGGCAATAATAAGTGTGCCCATGGTGTAGAGCTCGAAAAACTGATCAAAAAAATGTATGGGATCGTTTTGCTACGACCAACCGTTACGGAGATATTTTTGATCAAAATTTTGATGACGTCATAGACCTGTCCCCAAAAAAAATTAGACCCAAATTTTTCGTCACTCTATGGCCTGCATCGCGGACCCCAAAAAACGTCAGTTATCCCTATTGGTTACCGAGATAATTTTCCCTAAACGTCGCATTCGATTAGGGTCTCAATACAATGGTTTCACACTGACGTCGCGCACAAGAAGAGAAATAATTTATGTGTGATCTTACATTGATGACTCTCTTTCGCAGTTCACATCTACCATTTTGCGTAACAGACAAACGGACAAACAGAGAATCGGCTATTAATATATAGACTAGCCGCCAAGGCGGCGTCGCTCGCCGCCCATGTCCACCTGCTCTGTATCACTGTATCAATAAACGTCAAATTTTCTTATAAACGGCTCGTACACAACTTGTGTTCAACCAGAAGCATATTCGAAGTCACAACCTCTGATAAAACCAATCTTTTATCAGTGTAACAATACTCTGAAAACGTAGAGAGAGAAAACTTCAACTTTTTATTAGCTTTTGTTTTAAAAAAGTTACGCGCTCTAACATGGGTGCTATCAAACATAAGGGGGAAATGGTTTCTCTTTTTAAAAAGATCACACGGGAGGAGAGAAAAAAAGGCACGTGCTAAATGAATAAATCGAATAAAAAAACGTTCGATCAGAACGCTTAACAATTAAAAGAAGAAATTAATTTATTAAAAGAAAAGCAATAATAAAAAAAAAATAAAAATTTTGTTTTGATATGATACTCTTTTTTTACCTATCGGTTTTTAAACATTTTGATTAATCAAAAAAAAAGTTCACCCGTCTCAGACAGTCAGGCAAGAGTTAGTGGCAAACCGAACATATGCTGCCACGTTCTGCCACCGCTGCTTTTTGTCCAAAATGTTTAATCAGTTAGTTTCTTTGTATTTAGTTGATGTACTGTTTTCAAAGCCAAGTCAACGTGGAATATAAAACTAACAAAATAATAAAAACGAAACGTTATTCTTATTAGTTCATCAGCCAAAAAAAGTCACGTTCGATTGGGGTTGCAATGTATTTGCTTCGAACTCACGTCGCACACAAAAAAAGAAATAATTTCGCTCACAACTCAATCTACCATTTTGCGTGACTTACAAACAAACAGACAAACAGAGAATCGGCTATTAATATATAGATAGATGATTAGCATGGATTATTAGCACTATAATTCGTTGAACATAAGTATGACGACAGTTAATTATTTGCTCAGCTATGTATAAAGTTTGTTTGTGTCAACTGAACCGAAGCCTATTTTCTAAAATATTTTTGGTATCTGTTTCTGTTAACCAAAAATGCATCTGTAAATGTTATGAAATTACGTTTGAATGACTGAGTTTATAATACACAAAGTCATTGTTATTTTTCTGAGTTGTTTTGCGTAGGCAGCTGCATGGTTCTTTTAGCACCAGTATCTCTACCTGGTAACTATTTGTACAATTCAGCATGATTTTTCTTGGTTCGAGATGACTCTCTGGTTTTGAATTAAAGAACTTTAAAAGGATCCTGTGTCCAAAATGATATGAACCAATATGATAGAGCTCAAAAAGCCTCTTGTTAGTATAACTTACTTCCAGTTTCTGAGATATGTATTTAATTTTTGAAATCTTACATTCACTTTATGCAATGCATATTTTATGATGTAATAGGATAGTATATAGCTGAAACTTCTCATCGCAAGTTATGATTAATACTATATCTTTCTAATTTACTATAAATAGAGAGAAAGGGCTTTCACTCTGAGTGAGTGATAAGAAAATGAAGTTATAATATATTGAGAGTTTATACACATACAAAGAATAAAAATCTTATTACATCATAATTATGATTGTATAGTGGTGAAGTATTTGCCATATTATAAAGTTAAAAGTTTATTTCAAGTTTATGATTGTATATTATGATTTGATGATTTTTAAATCAAAATATCTGCCCAAGGAAAGAGAATTTCCAAAAACTATAAGACTTCTGAAACAACTTTGTGCATTCTATCATCCCTTGAAATATCATTTTGGATGCAGGAACATTTTAATATCTTTCAAGTTTTTGTTTCATTTTACAAAAAGCACCTACATTATGTCTTCTTTTGAAAAAGGTAATTTTATATATAATGTTTTAGTTTGACTTCTTGTTTCCTATGCTAAATTAAATTCTGGAAAAAATGCTGTAGCTCTTAAAGAGGAAGCAGTACGTAACTTATCTGTTGTTGTGTAGTTTTATATATGTTCTTGGACTTGTCTCAGGGATTTCTGGAAACACCATCTTCTACTATATTGTGGTTCCCCTAATTTGACATTAATTATTTAACTATGGATCATTTTTAGGGTAGGGTATACTATTTGATTTGATGAATGCCTAGTGCAGAAATCTGTTTTTATTTGCTGCCTGATAATGATCAAGGAGCTTGTCTCTAACTTTGATTTTTGTCATTTTACTCTATTTCTAAAGGAGCGTGTACTTAACATAAATTCTTTTCTTTTCTTTCTATCTGACCATCTTGACCAGTACATAGATATAATATCATGTATCTATCTGAGTGCTCCAATCTATCATGGTATAGGTGATTGAAAATTGATTTATTTGATTCATTGCAAGTATGTTTTCATATGGTGGATTCTTCCTGTTCATGTACAAGCAATCAAGAAAATGAAGAAGGTAACAGATGAAGTAATTTATTGGTTATTTATTTAACCTCCAATCTGGCAGAAAATATTATTTTGGCCTATTATAACGTAGTTCAATACATTCCATTCACACTCAATTGGTTTTCTTTTGTTTATTTCCCTTATCCCATTAGTGCAACAATACAGGCTTGCATTATAACACTCCTTACGTACGTCAGTACGAATGAATTCGAGTTAATATTTTTGACATTTCGAAAAGTATGTATTACATTGGGCGTAAACTGGCGTAAATTTTATCGATTGCGCCCTTGCGTGTGTTTGGCAAAAAAATTTGCCTAACCCTTAAAAAATCCTAGATCCGCCCCTGAATTGATAATAGACAATTGCTCGTTCCCAGACCATTTTCCAATTGTTCTATTTATGCTGATATCAGCAACCCTCAGCTGTTATAACAGTTCATTATCTCTGTATTATTCATCAACAGGTATTTATCTCCAGTTTTTATGATAAAAATTTTATTATTCTCATCTGTCGTCTAACGACTAAGTTTTTAGTAAAAATTTCAGTTAGGTTTCATTGTGAGCAACAATGCAGTGTGCTTTAAAAATAAAAGTCGAGAGACATTTTTTATTAAAATAAAGCAGAAGCTTTTCGATTAAAAAATCATCGTCAGTGCATATACATACAAATAATAAAACAATGCAAAACAATAATATAACAATGCAGTGGTTGGCTAAAATTTACTTTGAGTAAAATGAAAAATTTAGTCGGCGATACACTCATGTCTAACTTTCTCCTGATTTGTCCTGCAAAGTCAAAAGTTTTCTTCCTATTTCCTTCATTTGAAAATATTCTCTTGTTTTTTTTCAAAACATCGAAACACTTCTCGAAACACTCTCGATGCTTCTCGAAACACTCTCGATGCTTCTCGAAACACTCTCGATACTTCTCGAAACACTCTTGAAAGTTCTCGAAACACTCTAAATTTCGTGGCTACTTTTTTAAATTCCTCTGCGTGTTTTCGAATAAGCTTTGGAAATAAAGCAACTTCGTTTCCATTCCATCTTTTTAAAGACGGCGACAAAGAGGATTAGTGATTGAAAACAGAGATGTTTTTATCAGATGTCAGAATACTAAAGTTTTCTGGAAAACATTCTCTTTCTTGGGGTAAAAGTTCGTTACAAATTTCTCAAAAATTTGAAAGGTTTCAGATGAGTTTCTTCATTGTGTGTTGTCTGTAAATCGTCAAAGCTGATTGGTTGATTAGATGCAAGATTTCCCAACACTCTCAGAGTCACAAACAGTAAGTTCTCTTATAAGCATTCCAAGTGGGAAATCAATTCAGATTTGAAGAGAATAGATGTTCTCGACGTAAACAAGTAGAAGAATTTTTTGTGATGGAGATCAAATTTCACCTACGGTTAATTTTATAAAAAGATTAATACCTTATTATGTTCTTATAAAAATATCAGTAATTGCGAAAATCTTTCTTGTCAAAGAATTAATCTGATTTATATTTTGTTGTCATACAACAGAGACGGAGGAGACGTCTTCTTTTAACCCTCCTTCACTGATGAACTGCTGTCATAGTTTGAATCAGTTTCAGACTCGAAAGCAGAATCGTCTTTTGTATGTTTATCGTCAACCGGCAAAAAATCATATATGGAATTTTTTTCATTCATCGAGTGTATTGATGTTTTTTTCGTTTCTTGTTCACGAATTTTTTCTTCCTTTTTTATGACGTCTTTACCACTCAATGCCACGCCGATTGGCACATAAAAACAAAAATAATCTACAAGCTTAACTGTTCTCCAATGTAAAGCTAAATCGTATGCTGTCATATTGTCATTGTTTAAAATCTCGACATTTGTTCCTTGCTGAATCAGCAATTTAACAGTTTCTTTGTTTATAACGTTATTGGCAAACTTCTTTATTGACGAATGTAACACTGTGTTACCACTTATATCTGTGAGATTAGGTTCTGCAGATCGGTTCAGTAGAAACTGCATCATGTCGAATATTTCTGTTTTTACTCTCTTCTTTGCGTTTGTTGTACATTTTTCACCGAACATGACAGCCATTAAAGGCGTTTGACCATTCTCATTTTGTTCATTAATATAAGCACCATGGTCTAACAATGATTTAACAACTTTTAAGTTTCTTCGTAAACAAGCGAAGTGGAGGGCTGTATTGCCATTTTTATCTCTTTTATTAACGTCTTCTTTCCCAGAAAGTAATTGTGATACTCTTGCTTCGTTGTTGGTAAGAGCAGCTTCTAACAAACTCGCCATTTTTATTTGTGAAAAAATTTTTCATCAGTGTGTATGTGTATAGTAAGAACCTTTATGAAATAACAATACTTGATTTGATTTTATATACAAATTGCATCAGCCAAAATCTTTTTTGTTGTATTAATAGCTTTTGTCTATGAGATGATCACATGCGTAACAACCAATTATACTTTTAAAATTCCACAAATTCTTCAATTTGATTGGTTGAATTTAACGCTGTATTGTTGTCGATAACCCAATAAAATTCAAGCGATAATGTCGTGTCCTAATATACGTAATTCGAATGTTCAATATTTTTAAAAAGTTGTCGACTGTGATTGAAACATTTACCAAAAAAACTAAAATGAAAATTTTTTATTATGCATGAGCTCATTTTACACAAACAAAAAAATAAAATAGAACTAGAACAAAAAATTATGTAATGTAAACAAAAATTAGAAAACATATTTCAGCTGAATAAAAATCAAAAGAAAAAAAATAACCAAAATACGAATGACGTCACGATTAATAAGAAAGCGTTCATTAATGAAACCAACAATTTCACACTTGTGCTGATGAGGTCATTTTTTTGAATCGCAATCTGAGACAATGATTCAGCATAGAAATATTTTCGTACGAAAAAAATATATTAGAAAAATGGGAAAATGAAAGTTAATGGCGAAACTGAAACAGCAAGAGAAGAAAGTACCGTTCGAATATACATACAAAGAATATACAAAGGAGTATATACAAATTCTACTGAGTAAAATGTTTGCTCGCTTATAAATGTTATGATGTTTTTCTTTCAACATCTTACAAATTAATGCTAACTTTTTTTCAAAATATGATGTAAAAACCATCGATTACATTTTTATTTGAAAGGAAAAATTTTGAAATTCACGGATAATTACAGTCATGACGTCACTTAATACAGCTTCTTCGATTTATTGATACGAATCTGCTTTGTTTACATTTAAAATAGAAGAAAAATAACTTTTTGAAGGGAAATATATAAACACCTTTACTTACAGAAAACGAAAGACGCCTAATAAGAGCTCAAAGTAGGGAAAAGCCAGATGTAAGATCACATGATTGCCAAGAATAACAAAATCTCCATATTTGTTTGCAAAAATAAAATTTTGTCAGTCGTTTCATAAGATCTGTTTTCCTTTTCTAATCCGCATTGTATATTGAAGAGTTCATTTATACTCAAACGGTTATGAAATAAAACCATTCTACAAACCTTCATATGATCAGTTGATCATTACCATGAAAGGTCGTCGTGTTTTTAATATCAAATCTGACGTACGTCAAATTGTTACAACTTGCGAAACTTATAACTTACAAACTCCTTTCAAATAAATTTTCGTCATAGAACTTTAAAAGTGTAAAAGAAACGGAAAATGAAAAAAAGATCTCTTCGATACTCAAACATTGTTACGTCTTTATCATCAGGTCTGTTTCCACGACAACCAAAAAATGATAAAACACCATGTTTATTTAATTATCACTATTTCGTAACCAGGATGAACCCTTCAGTTCTTATAGGTCACAATAACCGCCCACTGCAGTGGCGGGAAAACTACGACAAGGTTACAACGACCGCCCACTGCCGTGGCGGGGAAACCCCGACAAGTCGGTAAGGGAGGTGCCAAGAAAGACATGTTGAAACAACGAACAAGTATCTGTTTACGTCATAACATCGACAGAGTTTCGTTTATCGTACGACTTCTATATAAACTTCGTTTCCAGATTGCTTGGACAGTAAGCAAATAATCTGAAGCAGTAATCCAGTCTGAGTCATATCATCTTGTTATAAATCAGGCTAGATTACTGTTATATCCTATTTGCTTCTCACACGCGAACTTTTTGACTACGCACGCAACCTTTAGTTCATTAAACGGACCGCCTACAATTTAATGTTACGTTTAAATGAATACATGTCGTCATGACAACAATATCTATGTAGAGCTTTTATTTTGGAATTTTTTTAAAAAACATTAACATATTTTGTCTCAAATCACAAGGATATCTACCTCGAACACAGTTTATTATCAAGAATTTCTTTGCTTTCCAAATCAACTAATTTTGTTATTGCATTTGTGGGGAAACCAAACCAAACAAAATTGTGAAGAATGTTTGTTTATATCTAAACGAATAATGTGAACGGAAAACCCTGACCACAAATGTCTGATTTTCATAACCGAATGAAAGGTATCATCTGGTCCTTAAATTAAGCCATTTAATGTTTTTGCACTTCCAACAGTTCAACTGATTATAATTCTTCTGTCTTCTTCTGTCTTCTTTCTGTGCAGCGATGGTGTAGTGATTGGTACCTTTGAGTGCGACCGCTGCGACCCGTGTTCGAGTCCAGTCATGTCGTATCTCAATACACCGCTCCGATGCGCTTTAAAAGCAGCGTGTCAGCCCATTAGGAGCCATCGACTGACTGCACACTGGCCTTCGGGCAAGTTAGAGCAATGCTATACGTATCTCTGGCGGTAAGTCAACTAATAGTTGCAAGTCGGCGGGCGGAAGAACCAGCCATTACGGATGGAAGCCCAAGGACTAAAAACTCCCGTTACTTACTGACTTACTTACTTACTTCTTTGATTTTGATAGCTATTTGAGAATTGAATATGTCTGTGACTTGTTATCAGTATGAACGTATGCTTGGAACGTGCATTAGAATTTGTCTGATCCTAGAATGGACGCGGGATTAACGCGAGATGAACTTTTCAGAAGCTACTTACATGGAAGACAAGACAAATTGCGAAAACAAGATTATCCAATCACATGTTTCTACAATTTGGCTGTATCTCTCACATACCAGTGGTTTCGTTTATGTTCAAAGATGTAATATAGAGAGCAAAAGAGGAATGTTTGTTTATTCAGAATACATCATATTTCTTTTGTATTACCCTATTTACATTCACATGTTTACAAATATGGCCCTTTAGAAACTGAAACTGCACAAACATACAAAACTTTTCACTTCATACTGCTACATTGACAATAGGTGAAAACCCGTTTTCTTCTTCACGTGGTTTCTCGGATACGATTTTCATTTCTTCTTGTTTATTCTCCTCAGCTTTTGCATTAAGAAGTTGAACGTTTGGCAAAACCGAGATCTTCAATTTCTGTTAAAAAATCAGAAGATAATAAAGCTATACAAATTTCACGACTAAAAGACTGTACCATGTACCATGTCACCAAAGTGACATTTGTTATCTGTCCAAAGTATACAGAAAGATACAACTATTAAAACTCATATAACATCTTCCACATATGCCGAGTTGGCAAAGTCACTGCGACGAAGAGTATTGCCACATATACACCTTAGCCCCCGACTTTTCTGACTAAAATTTCACTAAATTTTTTACCGACTAAATTTTTTACCTTTTTTTCCCCAATAAGGTATAGTGCGTATATCTTCGTAGCAATGTACTCCTTCGCAGTGGTTTTTCAACAAATATGGTCCACTGGGCAGTAATGAATAAAGAAATCCAGTGGGCAAATTTGTTGAAAATCACTGCGAAGGAGTGCATTTCTATAGAAATAAACCAACTATTTCAATAAAATTGTTCTTCATCGCAGTGACTTTTGACGATTTTACCCACTGGGGGAACAGTCATCTCACCTCAAGTATGGTATCTCCTTTTGATTGGATCAAAGTTACGACAAAAAATAGAGGTATCATTCCAGCAGATGTTAGCGCCATCATCCACCCGATGGCTTCCGCCCAATCTGGAAAAGGTTTCTTGTCGTATGAAATCCCTAAGATAGATGGTGGTAAATGACGTCACTGAATGCTTTCAACCTAAGCTACAAAAGTAATGACGTCACACAACAGTAATGGCTGCAATAATATATATTTACAAAGTTTTCAGGTTAAAGAACAAAGCTTAATAAAATAGGGTTTAATATCTAGTTGAATGGATGGCTGGAATATGGAACAAAATTAAAACAGTCAATTATCTGGCAACTTGGGTTGTACAGCAATTGCAATTGAATTTTATTTTATCTTAAACACATCTTTGACATGTGAATGTTTCTTATGGCTTGTTGAAATTAGTTGGAAATATAACAGAGACATGTTCAATACGATGCTGTTGAAAAACCACTGCGAAGGAGTGCATTTCTATAGAAATATACCCACTACTTCAATAAAAATGCTCTTCATCGCAATGGCTTTTTGGCGATTTTGCGCACAGGGTTCTTTATGAAATGTTTTACCTGTAGTACGCACTCACCTTTCCAATCAGCTAACTTGAAAGCCAAAACCACAGCCAAGACAGTTGGGCTGAGATACTTCCAACAAATTTTCCACCATATTGATGGTTTGTAACCAACCATCTCCTCAATCATCTTCAGTAATCGATCAGCGTCAAATAGCCAGCCCACCACAAGCATTTCTGTCAACGCCACAAATATCAAACAAACGCCAGCTGATTGGTAGTCAAACAAAGTGAACCAGTAGATACCAGACTAGTGAAAAGCAAAGGAGATATTGAAACCAGTAGATACCAGACTAATGAAAAAAAGCAGTAGTTCCCAGATTAAGTGAAAAACAAAGGAAAACTTTCAACGAAGATTTTAAATGATGTTCATTCGTTCTTACCCGTGAACAAATAACTAGCCCGAACAAGAAGCAAACTGTACACACTGCTGAGATAAACAATTCTTTGTGTTTTCGTAAATACCGAGGATATTCGTCAGCCAGATTCGTAACAACACATTCCATCATACCAAACTAAAGCAGTCGGCAAAATCGCCAAAAGTTACTGTGATGGAGAGAATTTTTATTGAAATTGTGTGCATATTTGTATAGAAATGCACTCCTTTCGCAGAGTTTTTTTAACAAATGTGCCGGCTGGGATTTTATCCACATGTTGGAAACTATCGGATATGAAGTGATCAACGCTTAATGTCAGTTTGAGAGAACTTTCATTTCTCACTGGTTAGAACATGATTAAATTCTTCACTAAAACTTTCAGACGTATTTCCTTCTCCTTCATTGAGAAATATCAAAATGACGGTAACCGATAACGTTCTCATGTTATCACAATAGATTTTTTTCCAAGTTTTATTTAGACACCTTGGTAAAGTCGAGCTATCAAGATTCTCTTCGCTTTTCTGTATTCTTTTGTTCTCGTTATCATACCCAAATCTCTTTCTTTACTTAGGGGGTATTCACATGGAGAAAAATTATCCCGGCAAAGCGGGCTGGCTCGGTTCACCGGGCTGATTTTGTCTTGTGTTCACATGAAAAACCAAAAACCAGGCTGATGCATTTCTCATGTTAACACATATTGAATTTTATGAGACATTGATAAAAAAGGTGAGATCTCGGCAAACCGAGCAAGCCCGCTTTGCCGGGCTGATTTTATCCATGTGAACACCCTCTTAGTAACATTTATTTATCGCTACTTTTCCGCAGTTACTTGCTTAAAGCCAATGAATATCTTTGATACATATAATTTGTTGGCTAGGTTATAACACGGTGTTTAAACTTACCTGGCTGTCCAACCCCAGTGTAAACAGCATGAAGAAGAACAGAATAGACCAGAAGGTGGAGAGTGGCATGTTAGCTATTCCTTCTGGATAAACCATGAAAGCGAGGCCAGGACCTAAACAGCAGCCAAGAACATTATTCACAATGAAAGCACGACAAAACTTTAATCATTCTATCTTTACTGCCATGGAGGAATTAATTTATAAGTTTATATATATTAACAGTTTTTTTTTCTAATATTCGGTTCTAACCTCAATTTGGTCCTACACATCGGTTTACATTACGTTAGTCCTTAGGTTTAGTCATGTCCCATTTCCTAGTTTTCATAACTTCAGTCGACATGCTTTTTGGATTACGACTATCTGGTTCTACTCTACCTTCACCTTATTCACACCTAGCCACGTCCCATACTACGACTGTCTCTCTAATTTCTGCCATTATTTTTTTTAATATACGATATTTTTTAGACGCTGCATATACATAATCTTCTCAATTTCCAGGTGAAGAGCCAATTGTAAAATTTTGGAGATACTGTGAAATATATCATTATATTATTATTATTATTATAATCATCAAACAAAAGAAATTTTACCTCCAGTTGCAACATCTTTAACGTCAATATTTAGCTTTCCTGCCATGGAACCGAGAACAGAAAATATGACCAAACCAGCCAACGAACTTGTTACAGAATCCAAACCAGATATGAAAACTGCATCACGTATACAATTGTTATTGAACCGGTTATAACTGGCAAAAGACAAAAGAGAACCAAATGCAGGACCCAACGAATAAAACAGCTGACCACCAGCAGAAGCCCAAACCTAAACCAATCAGAGACAGATCAAGATTCTGAATAAATGTCATTAGAAACGAGACAAAAAAGATAAGTCAACCTCCATTTATGCAAATAACAAGGTTTAAGAGACGGCTTCCGAGCTTAGTCAAAATTTATGGAGGAAAAATCGAGGAGGAGAGTTTTGCAGGATAGCTGTGCTATTTGGTCACCATCACCATAGCAACACTTCAGAATGAAATAAAATTTCTGCAAACCCCTAGACCTCCCTCTGGAATTCCGAGTATAAAAATGTTTGGCTGTAACATTAATATTGTAATGAAAACTGAAAAAAACAACTTTTGTGAATAACAAACGACAAATATGTTGAACTATTTTAGTCCAAATACATTGGTTACGTGTATTGCTCACATTTATTTCAGAAAAAAAGAGAAATTTAGTTTCTAACAGAGCTGAGAAACTTTCAACCTACCGCTGGATTTAGAATTTTACTGAAATCTGGTCTTGCATAAAATAGAACACCTTGCATGGCATGATCCAGTGTTAATCCTCGAACCAACAGAATGAAGAGAACGACGTAAGGAAACGTTGCTGTGAAGTAAACAACCTATGACGTAACAAGTTGTCAAGTTGTCAATAGCAACTGGAAAATGTTAGCTGAACTCAATATTGAAACCATAAGTAGATGCAGAAGTGGTGGATTAATGATTTTCCACTTCTGATGCAAATAGAGAAAAAATAGGGTGGTTTTTCTTAAACCGGGCGTTATGAGATAACGCCCACATCACAGTCAAATTTTTTCGTTAATAAAAACAAAGCGTAATTGTTGTTTTCGAAACATTTCTATGAAGAAGATTATTACGTTCACAGCATAATATAAACCATCGAGATAATGATAAGACTCTCCCTTATCATTAACACTGACAACAAAGTTTTGAAAGGTTAAAAAGTGATAAAAACGAAAGTATAGTTTGTTCAATACATTCATGTACAAACGCGGCTGAATGCTTCGGTGACCTTTCAAATTTTAATGGTCGCTATTATAAATAAAGCTAACTCTTATGTCTGAACTTTTAGAATTTTCAGGAGGTTGGATACACACATCGTAGATAATTTATGAATACTAAAACATCGTGCGTATAAGTTGTTTTGATGACATTATAAGAACAATAGTCTTTCGTTGAAATGTGAGTAATACATTCAATGTAACACTTATTTCAAAAGAACAAGGCTTTTTAGGACACAATGTAGCAATTATGGAAGAAATCTTTGTTCAACCCCCGTTTTAAAACATACTATGGTCGTATTTTTTATGTTTTATATTTTTTATTTTATGTGCTAATGAGAAAGCTTATCAGACTGAAACTAACGATTTGGCCATGGATGTGGTGAACAGACTATACATAGCATAATAATATAAGGAAATTGCATACCTTTCCAGCAGATTGTACTCCTTTCCACATGCAAAAGTAAACAACAATCCACGAGAGAAGAAGACACAACACAATTTGCCATCTTATTGACCCAGTCTCATCTATGCTGTTCGTTTGGTCCAATACATAGTAACTGAGACAAATGTTGATACATTCAATTCACAAAAATCTGAGTATGCCAGCATTTTACTTTAGTGTTATTTGAAAATGTTGAACGAACTTACCTGAAATATTCAATACTCGGGTAATTTATTTGCTCAGATGAATATTTTAGTTTGCAACGTGTGAACACGGACGACTGATTGGCAAAAACAGGAATTAAACCAGGTTGGCATGATAACCTTCCCGTGGTAGCGTTATATAGTGTGCCATTCCCTAAAAAGAACCAAAGGTGTTTGATTGAACCACGCACATTCTTTAGTTGTGATCCGGAGAAATAAATGAAAAGTATATAATGTGTTCAATTCGATATGGAAAACCAAGTAACAAAAAACCCAAAACAAATCAAACCTTACATAGTTTTAAATGAGTCGGTTATGATGGGTCTAGGTCCTGGTTTTATTTAATCTAAGGTGTTGATTAAATGATCAAAATAATTTCCGGAAGTAGAAATAATTTTACACGTCAGTGGAACAAAGGACCATGATCAAATTTTATCACAGAATGCAGACCGGATACCACTTTGAGGGAACTTAGAAAGGCACTGTTATGTTCTCACCGTATGTTCTTATTATGAGTGCCTCTGAACAAGCTTTACCACGAACAGCATAAGAATTCAAAAAACTTTGAATGGTGTTATCAGAGAAGACAATTCTACAGAAATATTCAATGAAGACAAAGAACGATGATTGGAATGAGTTTTGTTTGTTTCATCAGAAATCCACGCCATCTTACACGTCATCCAAAACCTTTTCCAAAAGAATCAGTGCATTGGAATGAAACCCATTGAATGAAAGATTTTGTGAAAACATACAAAAAATCATTTCAAGCTGTGCTAAAATCCTCCTATATACTCCGTTATCCCGTTATGTTAAAGTCACTACAAGTACAAAATATTATCTTCCTTTCAATTTTGCTGACGTTGGTTTTTTAGCATAGATTGTGAATGCAGAGATATGTAAAATGCTGAATGTAACGAAGCGATTGAAACAAAAGATCTATTTCGTTGTGGGATTCGTTTAGAAAGAGAGTCTACAATTTATGACGTCATTGTGAGACAAGATTTGTGAAGGAGTACATTTCCATAGCATTACATTCGCCATTTCAACGAAAATGCACTTCGTCGCAGTGACACTTTTGGCCACTGTCATGTGAAAATGTTTGATATTTTGAAGGCAGCTCAACGGAGACGCGATTATAGAGTTAAATCTATTTTCTCTTATGTAGGTTTCATTATAACTTGATAACTTTCTTTGATTAATAGTTCATCAAATAGGAGGTTCGGAATTCCCGAGTTACAAAACCGAGTTACGCATTATGACGTCACAAACCGAGTTACTAACTCGGAAATTTTATTTTGTTTTATTTTTTCCGAGTTACTAACTCGGGAATTTTATTTTGTTTTATTTTTTCCGAATTACTAACTCGGAAATTTTATTTTGTTTTATTTTTTCCGAGTTACTAACTCGGGAATTTTATTTTGTTTTATTTTTTCCGAGTTACTAACTCGGGAATTTTATTCTTATAAAATATTCTCGAGTTACTAACTCGGAAAATTTTATCTGCTATACGTTTTTAATTTTTAGTTTGCTTTATGTTTTTCGAGTTAGTGGCTAAGAATTAAATCACAAAATGAAATGAAACACTGCAAGTTCACCAAATGATGTATCCACTGTTGCGTATTAAGAGTTATTTTTTTAGTTAATTAAAACTTGGAGTAACTCAATAACAGTAATATTTAGCTTTTATTAGCTTTTCGTTAGATTTGATTGATGGTGGAAATGATGTTATCGTTCAGCTTTTTGGCAATTTTTTTAGTCAAAAAAGGAGCAAACTATGAAGGTGCTTCGACGTTCGTGAAAATGTGCATTTTAGGAAAAATTGACACTAAATTCTAAAAGTGCTTCGATAGTAGAAACTAAGTTCAAATCAAGGGTGACAATTTCGATGGGGGTCAATTTTTACACTTTGCTCAAAAGTGTGCTCGGGAAGTATAAACGAGGATTTTAGTGACCGACTGAAATGTTACCCGACCACGACTATTTAAATATATAGAAATATCTTCATGAAAATTTATATTCAATAATACTGATTGCATTTATGTCGTATATTGTGGGTCATGAGATCCGGAAATACTTTTCCTAAACAGCAACACAATTTATTAAATTTACAGTAAGAATCAAAAATGTTTTGCTGGACAACATTTAGGCGAAAATTGTCGCCGAAAATTTGTGCAGCGAAATTAGAAGTTTCCCGCCGAAATTTTTGGATTTTATCCCTTTTTTGTTTTTGGTGTTTTAAGCTGTATGAAGGTCGATGAAATACTTCTTTCAGTCGATTTATTCTTTTCAGCAATTAAAATTACTTTTAAACCGAACATCGTGAAGCACTTCTTTTTTGACTTTAGGACACCGATGGTGGAGTAAGGTCAAATCAAGCGGCGTATTGTTTTTTAATCTAGGAACGAAAGGTCGTTTCACAAGTAGAATATTAAACTCGATGAAATGCTTAAAATTTGGATATTCCGAAAACAACTTTGCAACTATCTTACTGTTTAATAAAATATGGTAGAATTTTGTTAACTTGCTTTCTTTTGTTAAACGTTCAGACAAGTCTTCTTGTTTATGTCGCGCAGTCATTCCAGTGTTATAACAATAGCAGTTCGAAATTAAAAACCCGTTCAGATACAAATAAACCATGAGAACAATTTGTTATGGAGTGTGCTTTTTAAATGATTGCGTGCACAGAGAAACCATGTAAACTATGCGAAAAACAAGTTTTCAAAATCAAAGTAACATTGTTCTTCTTGCTTTATTTCACCCAAACTATTTTGTGCCACTATTAGATTAGATCTCTATCCACTAATAACTCTTAATACGTTATAGTGTATGCATCATTTGGTGAACTTATAGTGTTATCCTTCCTTGTGGTTTAAGTTCCAGTGCTAAAATACTTTTTATTTATCAATTTTTTTGATAACATATAATGTGATGATATATCACTTCGGTGATATAGGTCCCCATTTGTAGTTATGCACATACACATAGTCAATACAAGTGCGAATTTGAAGCTGAAGCACTTTGAAAATTAAGTGCACCTCAGGCACAAATAGCAAATTCGTAACCAGCATAGTCAATTTTTTTTATGGAAAATTTAGGCTCATAATGAATTGTTTGAAAATTTGGTCCGAAATTCTCTTTTAATTTCACTTTCATTTCAAGTCATTTTGTGATTTAGTTTTTAGACACTAACTCGAAAAACATAAAGCAAACTAAAAATCAAAAACGTATAGCAGATAAAATTTTCCGAGTTAGTAACTCGGGAATATTTTATAAGAATAAAATTTCCGAGTTAGTAACTCGGAAAAAATAAAACAAAATAAAATTCCCGAGTTAGTAACTCGGAAAAAATAAAACAAAATAAAATTCCCGAGTTAGTAACTCGGAAAAAATAAAACAAAATAAAATTCCCGAGTTAGTAACTCGGAAAAAATAAAACAAAATAAAATTTCCGAGTTAGTAACTCGGAAAAAATAAAACAAAATAAAAATCCCGAGTTAGTAACTCGGAAAAAATAAAACAAAATAAAATTTCCTAGTTAGTAACTCGGTTTGTGACGTCATAATGCGTAACTCGGTTTTGTAACTCGGTTTTGTAACTCGGGAATTCCGAACCTCATCAAATAGTTTCTCTTTTGTCAATAATTTAAATCAGTACCGCCAATGAGAAGCGAATCGATTATAATGTTGCGATTCTCATGGAAAACGATTTGGTGGTCAGAGACTAACAACTGAGGCTGTTTTTAATCCTTTTTTACCTTTTATTCGATCATCCATTCATTCTAATTTTCTTGCCCGTCCTACTCTTGCAACAGAGTGAATGACTGACGTCCTTACAATTCACTAACATTGTTCTACCTTGGCCGAGATCCGAATTGAGAAATTTACTTTGTATTTCATAGGTTTTTAAAAGTTATTCTAGCCAACGACAAACAGTAAGCACCTGTAACCTTTGGCCTTGCGCCTTCCCAGCAATATTCTGTCGCCCATGCTGGATCGCAATGTCTCCATGGTACGTCCGCACGAAATGATGCGAACAAATAAAACAAAACCCAAGCGATGATGACGTTATAATAAATGCTAACAAGAAATGATACCATCAGCATCGAGTATCCGATTCCTAAAAACGAAACCCGATTTTGAATCACATGACTTCGATTTGAAGAACATCAAGAAAATGAATTTCGTTTGGTTAAAGAGAGGAAATTTTGTCTCGTTCTTCCAAATTTTATCTGCAGAGTTTTGACCGTTGACTTTCGAGACAGTAGTTTGACAGGATGATGACATCTGACGATGTTCACTATTGGGTCTGTATTAGCATTTTGTCCATCCGACACGATAACTGTTTGTTTTAATATTTTTTGATTATCATCCTTGTAGAAATCATGTTTTGGAATTTTGTAAATTCTATTCTAGTTATACTTTCGAAAAACGTTTGCTTGATAGTGTATCATAAACATGCTGTTTTTTACATAGCACATCGATTAGTCCGTCCGACATAAAACAAGTATTTTTGTAACAGACCCTATTATTCATGTCCATATATACCATATATACCTTACACATCAGAAAAAACTGGTAATAAACAGGAGGTGCACACAGCAGTTATATCCAATTGTATCGCAATGTTGGAATGGAGTTTGCTTTATTGCAGGTTTTGAATATCGAACAAGCGAATCAACTTTAACTTTTGTTAGTAAGAAAGGCAACCTCGAACCCAGGATCTCTTGCCTTTTCGATATGCGCTATCCGTATATCGAAAAGGCAAGAGACCCTGGGTTCGAGGTACAGAAAGGCATTGATCTTCCATTTAGTTTTTTAAAATTTTTTCAACAACAAAAGCATGGCCCAACAGCCAAGAAGATTCTGAAACTAGCAAAAAAAATATATCCAAACCTCTAAATAAGGGACACACTGCCCTCCACACTTGAATGGGTCCTTCTGCTATGTACTGGCCCAACGCCACTTCCATGATGTACATGGGCATGCCACATATGATGAGCATGGTAATATAAGGAATAAGGAATGCACCTGAAACAAGAAAGTGATAAGGAAGATAGTTACTGGAACAGGTCTATTTTCATTCGATCATATTTTTATTTTCAATGGTTTTAGTGATCAAATAACCAGAATACCTCCTCCACTGTTATATGCCAGATAGGGAAACCGCCAAATATTTCCTAAACCAACTGTGTAACCAATACACGAAAGCAGAAATTCACGTTGGCTACCCCATTTTGCCCTCTTTTCACCATGGTTCGCATCAGCTTCTTTTTTAAATAATTTAGTATTGTCACCCATTCTTATCTCTGTTTGTGTTTATGTATTTCTAAACAAGTAAACAAACAGAAGTATCATTATCAACAACAACAACAACAAGTACAGAATCACAGGATAGAAGATAAATCATGTGTTTAGAAAGACTTTCGCATGTTCATCATATTTCTGTTTCGATAAATTCCGTTTGTTTTGAAGCCTGTTGGTTAGTTGTTATGCAGCATTATTAGGAATGACTGTTGTATTCGCTAATGACTTCTCTTTAAATAGCATATGGAAACAAAACGTAACATGGCGGTAATTCATATCATACAAACCTCATCTATTTGAGGTATTTCTATCCTAGGCTCGACATATCGTAGTAGATTTAATTTTTTTTGAAACAATTTATAAACAATTATCTGAAAATGCCACGAACATTTTTATGTACTCGGGAACTTTAAAACTATAAAAAGTTTAATTGCAAATAAACGATTATCCTAATTACTGATCCGATTGTCATGTTGTTTATAAGTAAATGGAAGCGAAGGCTACTAGAAAATATTGGCGGTTTTTGCTGATTATTTTCGTTTTAGAGTTCATAGCAATACAGTAACCCTTTATCTCACCTACCATAAAAAACTGACGGTGAAAACTTCGGTGCATTATTTAGGTCAGTGAGGTAAATCCTATCGTTTCTGTTACATTTCCTAGTTTCGAGTGATGAAAATACAGTTTCTGGAGCTACGTGTTGGCCTGGGTCAATTTGGTAGTTATTATTAGACAGGACTTTCTTAATCTTTCGCAAACATAGGTTTATTAAATGGTCAAGGCAAAAACTTCAAAGAGGTATTTTTCATTTTTAAATCCCTATGTTCATTACTTCCGAAAGATTCTGTTATCGTTCTATTGTCTTACTATTATATCACACTCCTCGAGCTCAGGCTTTTATAAGCAAACGTCATCTGAATAGATAAAAAAATTCCAACAGAGCCTGGACTCCAACTTGTTTAGACAATAGCTGGAAGTTGCAAAGGCGTGTTCGATAGTCGTTAAGGTGTGACGTAAATATTTGGAAAGTTTAGATATCTGAAAAATGTCGTTTAAATTACAGCGTCATGTATATGTACCCTTAAGGAAATATCCTTTAGTATAGTAATAGTCTTTTTTCTCGGAATTAACCGAACACCCTCCTTCTTAATAGTTGAACCCTCCCCCTTATCAACACAAATTTGAAATGTTAAGAGTAGCTATTTTGACATGAAAATCTTCGATGCAACTCATAAAAACACAAACCACAATCATTAACATAACTGCATCCGACACGTCGAAAATATAACGGCAAAATGCTTTCATATGACGAATGTGAAACCTCAATCACTGTCTTTAAGTTCGGTAACCCTCAGAGTCAGAGGTATGACATAAGGGCGTTATGAGGTATGACATAAGGGCGTCATGACCTCCCTAAAAACATATAGAATTCCAATGTGTATGCTGTTATTTTGAAAAAAAAATTAACAGACATTGGTGAAGACCCAGATTTAACATTGCATATAACTTCGCATGTAGTGTTGTATGTTGATAAACATGTACTTTACACAAGATTGTAGGAGAATGCGGAGCAGACACATAGAAGTCCGTGAATGAACCATCCACAAACGTCTTAAAAGTCTATTATTTCTGTTAGGAAGAACAAGAATGTCTTGTTTATCCAGATAGAAATAAGAAAGATTGAACTCACAGAAGTAAAATTCACAATAAGGAACTGCTAAAACATCGAAACTAATGATCGTCTATGAAAACCAACCATCAACAAATAACTTGCGATAAGTATTTATAAACTCCACAAACTGAATACATCGGTTTCTCTTCGTTGATTCTTTACAGAAAATAAATTTGTGTAAACTCTGTCTATTTCTTTGAAAATCCATCGGAACCTTATCAGATAAAACTTCGTGGTACAAAATATCGAAAAAATGCCTCACAAAAAGTTATTTTTGTGGAACAATATATCTTGGCAATCACAAACTTTCGTCACGTTTGTTCGACGAAGTTTCGCCACGTTTATTCGACGAAGTTTTGTCAGATAAGAGATAACATGACCCAAAAATGTCGTCGGAATATCGGTATCAACCGTCGTTTTCTTAAATATATTCATTTTTTTGTACAAGCATTCTTTGACAATCGACGATGACAATATTCATTGATTTTTAAACTTGAGAATTGTATTGTAGTGTTTTCTCAATAGCTACCTTTTAAATCTGGCTAGCAGATTAGTAATGCTTAAAAGTCATTTGATTAAATTTCCTTGTAAAGCTAAATTAAGAAAAGAAAAAGAACAAATAGAAAAGCAAAAAAACAAACAAAATTTTAAGAATAGAAAGCAAGAAAAGGGGAAGAAAAAAAGGATGATAAGAAAAGCTCTGATTAAAGTTCTCGATGTCTCACTCCTTAGTGTATAAAGGGAATGCTCCATCACATGCTGTTCGTTTTTAAACATTTAACTAGTACATTACGTGTAAACCATGTAAAATGCCTGGGTAAGTGAGCGTAATACGTCTCCTTTAACCACAACGTCTAGCTGGTTGAGTGCATCATGAATCTTATGAAACCGAAGTCAGCTTAAGTCGGCCGAAGATCGTTTATTCATGATACGAAAATATCTAATCTTAACTTCTTATAGTTGCTAGGTAATGACGTCGGCGCCGCGCCATGTAACAAACAGGTAAGAGGAGAGATATTCAGAGACTTCAGTCGCCACACTCTTATTACTAAAAACATTAAAACTAATCTAAGCCGAATGAGAAATTTCATGGAACAAGATGTTATCGAGACAAAATGCAACTCACTTATTTCAATCGCAAATCGAAAGGAATGCGTTTGTTAAAGTGAAAGATTGAAAGCGAGAGTGCTGAAAAAAAGATGCTTGGTAGAAAGAATTAAAATAAGTGCAAATGTGAAAGAACACTAAACATAACCCTGGTAACAAGGTTGCCAAAAGAAATATCAAGATGTCAAAACGTTCACAAGTTCACTGAAATGAAATGGTGGATAGCTTAAACAGGCGAGATAAAAAAAAGAGACGTTCCCTTATCTTCTGGTTTGTTATCATTGTTATTTGTAAAAAGATCTTTTATAAAAGCAGCCTCATACAAAATCGTTACCGTAAAAATTAAACGATCATCATGCGTAGAAGTGACATGGCCAGCCACAAAGTTTCTTGAATAATACGAAAAAATGGTTATCGAACAATTTCATACCACAAGCATTTGAAAGAAGGAGACGACCCAACCATCAGAAGATATTTCGTTTGGTTAACAAAGGCTAGTGTTTGGAGGTATAAAATTCCTCGATAACCTGTGGTCTCATAAATGAAGTATGTGTCATATGTGTTTCAAGCTTTCACCGTCATTAATTTACTTTTAACTTTCTATTACACTAAATATAAAACATGAAAAACACGCCATGTAAAGATAAGCACCACCACAGATTTTCAGCGATGTTATCATAACAACAACAACAACAGAAGAAAAAAGTATGCACAACTGGCTTTATGTTTGAATCATTTTATGAGATTTATCGAATATATATTTTTTGAATTGTAGATAAACTTTAACTTGTTCTTTCGGTTCTTTCACCGTATTTCCTTCTTCAGGTTTTTTCCCCTTTCCTTTTCTTGTAGTAGCAAGCAATTCTTTAGTGGAATCACTCAGTCCAGTTTGCAAGCGAATTTTTACTTTACCACTTTGTCCAAAAGACCCTTCAAGATAACCCACTTCGCCTGTTGACAAGTTGACTTTCATGTTTTGAAAGAGTTGCAAGTTCGTTTCCTTCTTCAACAACGATCGAACGATAACATTATAATCGTCCGCCATGCGTTCGACCACGCCTTCTTTTAGTTTCGTTTTGTAAATTTTCAGTGTTGGTAAATATGTTTCTTCGTAATCCTTATTCAGAAAAGGCGAAACGATGCGTCCGTGAAACGCCAGTCGACAAGCGTTCAAGTTTATATCGCTATCTAATTTTGAGCCAATCAAAAGCGAGTTTGACAGACACATAACTGGTCGATCAAACTGTAGAATAACATACTGTATGACTGGCCCACCTGGATTAGACAATCTTGTTTCATCCAGCAAACAATCTTGAAATGTGTATTCCAAGTCATCGTTTAAGCCACAAGTATATTGACCCACATCGCTATTTGGTGGTGGGCCGAAAAATTGTAATTTTGCCATAACAGTTTCGTGGCCAACTGTGATATGAAACTTGGATTTGTAAACACAACTTGCTTTGAAGTATGGGATTTTATGGACACGTACAATCGCACCAAATATCGCGTGCAGATGGTTAGGTGAACATACCACACCTCTCTCCATTCTCTTCGGATCAAATTGCGTGACGCATATACCTGCGCGATCGCCTTGCGTGATCTTTTTTACAGGTTTGTGAAACATTTGCATCGATTTTACTTTCTTTGTTTCCTGAAAAAAATATTTTGGCAGTTATGATATTGGACTGTTATACATTGCAAAATCGTAAGAACAAAATAACAGCCATCGAATTAACAAAATCAATAAAATTTATAACCTAGAATATAATTCGGCTAAACGAATTATCATTTGTATAAATTTTTATACCTTTCTTTGATTGGTACAAGAAAAACAATGGGTTTTGAATTTTCGAAGGTTTAAATTGGATAAAGATAAGGTGCAAATAAAATCCACCACATCTACCTTCAAAACAGGAATCTCGATGACGTCATTCACAGAAACACTTCCGCTTAATACAGTTCCGGTCATAACAGTTCCTTGTCCACGAATAGAAAAACAATGATCAACAGAGAACATGAATGGACCAATCGCGTTTCGTTTCGGGATATAAATGTGATTTTTTAGACAGTCGACGAGTTCTGTTATCCCGATCGGATTTCCTGTGTTTCCATCTCCTTGATTGGCAGAAACAGCAATGATTGGCGCATGCGCAAATCTAGTGGATTCTAATGTTTTTAGCATCTTCTTTTTCATCTATGTTGACGAAAAAAAATGGTTTTTTATAGTACTTTGGCACAATGTTCTGGTTCTTATAATAGGTATCAAAAAATAAAAACAGATGAAAGACTCACTTTCTCAATAACAATTTCGCGTTTTCTTTCTTCAACAAGATCGATTTTGTTCAATACGACAATCATCTTTTCACAAAGAATTTCACCAATGACCAGACATTCAGCTGTCTGTGTTTGCACACCTTTCGTGATGTCGACAACCAGCATCATCAAGTCGATAATCTGCGCACCACCTTCATAAGGACAATAAAAATAATGTTAACATCTTTTTGCCAAACAGTAAACAACATATGCTGAGTGATCACTTTGCACCAGGGTGGAATGCAATAAATGGAATAAATGAAAGCATCCAAAGACAAATGTTTTTACAAACTTAAAGGGATCTTGTGAAATGATGATTTAGTACATAATAGAACTCAAAAAGTTGATAAACAAGTCCTTTTACAGTTTTTGAAAATTTCCTTTCTTATTAAAAACTTATTAATCAACTTCTAGAGCTCTATCATGTCCCAAAATATAATTTTTCAACACAGGATCCCTTTTAAAAAAATGTAAACGTTTGCCTACAACAATCAGGTATGAAGGTCTCAAGTAAACACCAACACCAAACAACTTTTACAATATTTAACAATGCATCAACGTTTATTTATTTATAATGGCGATCACAGACAATGCTTACAGTTTATATAATTCTATTTCTTTGTTATTTCTGTTGTTATTTCATTTAACGTTTCGCAGGCAAGTAATAAGTCACCATTTCTGTACCGTATATATTATGTTATTATTATGTATTATATATTATGTACCATCAGTTGGTGCTCTCCTTTTCGCATCACTCTTTACACTAAACCTAGTCAGGGCCGCATCCAGACGTGATTTGGTACCGTTGGAACGGTATGGGCACCCAAAAATATATGCCCAAAAAGATTTTCATAATTAATTTTTGTACATTTTTGTCCAGAATTATCCTTTAAAAGACCTTAATTTTTGTTTTTACAGAAGTTTTGCATCGATATATCTTGTATTCGCGATTGTATTCTCAACTATACCATCAGATGCTACTAGTGCGTTATGTAGCTAACAGCTACCATATTTAATGTTTAATATTCCGTAAAAACAAAATGAATAAAACAACATTAGTCTGTAATACTTTCCACTGAGGATAATAGATAATAATGTGAAGAAAAACTTACATTTTATTTTTCATATATTAGAAAATGCGAATTTATTTCCACCGCAATGCAGACAAAAAAGTTAAGACTGTGAGAGTCGAGCTTTGCATTGACGGTCAGTCCTCGTGTTTGGGGTTCACGAGTTAAAACGTCCCCCTTTTGTCTGCTCAAAAACTTCTTCGTATCTTGTTACTCATTCGTACATCAAGGTACATAAAACTTACCTTGATCTTATACATCAATATATGTAAAACTCTTCTGGGAAGTGCATTTTCCTGGCATTTAGACCGTTTCAAATTCAAACTTTTTCGCCCCTTCGCATCCACCATTCGGGTGTCACTATACCAACCTAATCTAAGAAAACGGTATGCCCAAAAAATGTCTGGATGCGGCACTGCTAGTATGCCCCTTCATTTTTCCTGAGAAAAATACTGGCTAGCAAGAAAAAGATACTGGTCATCGATTCTCGAATTGATGGCAACAAACACTACTAAATATGATTCCACAACCTGTTCAGGTATATAAAAATACTATGGGTTATGATATCAAAAGACACAGATTTCTAGAGAGGGGAAGATCATGCAAGATTTAAGGTTTTCACAGCCTAATTTGGATACAATGATAAAGTTGATCCAACCTTGAATGGCCCTACAAAATATTGGCTCAAACAACAGAATTGTTGTGGTACACTCTCTGTAAAAACTAGTTCACAGATTTCAATTTTAAGTTTAAATTACGTTTTTAGATAAATAAGCTTGTAAGGTACACAAGTTGATTATCTCAATCAGCTATGTTGCATTAATATACTGCACTTCCACAGGAAAATGTGCGGAACTTTTGCTTATTTCCTCCCAATATTAAAGCTTAAATGCAACACAAAAGAATTAAAATTAAAATTTCAGGGGTTTTTAGTAAAGTATATATATGAAAAATGAACAAAATTAGAAACGAACAGTTTTAATGGAACAGAGAGTTCTTCACTTTACATACACTAAAGTATTGAACATTTATTTGCATTTATTTGATACTTTCTATTAGTACAAATTTAGTAATATGAACACAGCTTTGCTCCTATTTTCATCTCTTACTTAAGATGCATTTTCAACTACTTCTTACGAATTAAAGGAAAATTAATTTCATATGGCTGTTGGGGTTTTATTTACTTATTTATTTATTCGTTATGTTTTGTGGATAGCCTCACTCAGTTGCTATTGCATCTGCTTTCCAGGAGGGGGCCACAGTTTAGGTTGGAGGCTACGAAGTATTTGACACTCTCATGAGCCTGTGCTCTTTTGGATGACCTCCTGTAACACCCGATGTATAATCTACCCAATTTCCCTCACATGGCATGGGTCGACCCAGCGCTGCTACATTCACTCGCCCATAGTGAATCGCCGTCAAGGGGAATTGAACCCCCATCTCTCGCATGAATTATGAGAGTGATAACCAAGATACTACGGCGCTACATGCAATTCAGTAGATGTGTCGATGTGTCTGTCGATGTGTCTGGCCTTAACACAATTGTTTATATACTAGTAACCCGGGTAAAAACTTTTTACCACATCTAATTTCGTAAAGGATATATGCAAATCCCGTGTCGAAAAAGGTAACGAAACATATAATCAAGGTGTGCAAACCCCGTAACGAAAAATTAAATCACGGAATCGTAAGTGGAAAGTCTATCCATGCTGTAGAGCTCGAAAAACTAAGCAAAAAAATGTATGGGATCGTTTCGCTACGACCAACCGTTGCAGAGATATGGTTGGTTAAAGATTTTGATGACGTCATAGCCGCAGTACCAAATAAAATTTAGGCCCAAATTTTTCGTCACCCCATCACCCGTAACGCGGACCCTAAAAAATGTCAGTTATCCCTATTGGTTGTCGAGATATTTCCCCAAAAATTTCACGTTCGATTAGGGATGCAATGCAATGATTCCCCCCACGATAGATTAAAAAACTGACGTCACGACACGTGCTACTATATAATAATCATAAAAAAAGCGCATGGCCTAACGAAAAATATGATTTTGACTGTAAATCTTACATGAAAATAAGATTTTGACTGTAAAATTCAACAAAATTTATCACTCTCTAAAATAGAAGTGTGACACACACTCGCTATTATGATTTATATATTTTCATACAGCTTAGTTAATATACACATAATGTTCATTAAATTTGAAGAATTCATTCTCTAATTTAGGCATTATAACCTACTTAAGCTTCTATCTCAATAAATAAGGGGTTTCCACGACACTCCAGACGGCTTCACTTTGTCCATAATAGAGAATTTATTATTATTGGCCTGCAGTATATTTATATGTTGTCATTCTTTAGAATGAAAATGAATGATTATGCAAGTCAACTACGGGTCAACTAAGGCTAAGAAAACAAAAGAAACTGGGTCCATCATTATACAGAAACACATCCAGACAGCATTGATTTAGAGAGCACAACAAGCAACACACGGCACGGCGCTATTTCATTTCCTTTTCGCATCCCCTATTTTTTTTCACTGAAAACTCTTCTACACAGCATAAGGAACATGGACATAGTGGAAAAAGATCAAATAGAAGGAGATTAAGTGATAAAAGACACATTTAAAGATATGAAAATGGTTAAATTTTCAGCTTTCAAGAGTTCAAAAGAGTTTCAAAAGTTCAGTTAAACGATTTCTCCCACACACAAATCAAATGCATCCTGCCATATTTTTTTACTAGTTGGAAATAGCACCGATA
The DNA here is from genome assembly GCA_027922465.2 of Turritopsis dohrnii. Lineage (NCBI taxonomy): Eukaryota > Metazoa > Cnidaria > Hydrozoa > Anthoathecata > Oceaniidae > Turritopsis > Turritopsis dohrnii. The sequence continues at coordinate 115,637 of BQMF02000365.1, read as the reverse complement.
TAGTATACATACCGATGATTGTTTTTATCAAAGAAGCATGGCCAGTTAGTTAAACGATTTCTCCCACACACAAATCAAATGCATCCTGCCATATTTTTTTACTAGTTGGAAATAGCACCGATATAGTATACATACCGATGATTGTTTTTATCAAAGAAGCATGGCCAGGGCAGTCTACCAAAGTAATCTGGATTTCGTCTGACTTATAACCAATCTCTTCATCAACTTTTAACGGCAGCTTGATGAGAAATGAACTAAAACCGAGATCTAAAGTTATGCCTCTTTCTTTACTTTGAGGATTTTTGTCGAAGGCAGCAGTAGAAGCCGTGGTGCTAAGGGTTTTTGACAATGTAGTTTTCCCACTGTCAACATGACCTAAAACACCAATATTGAAGTTAAGAATTTTATTGTGATCTTTTTCGCCATCTGCGTTGGCTGCCATTTTAATTCAATGTGTCTAGAATAACGGATACCGGCACCATCTCATTAGGGACCTTACGAAACTACGACGACAACGTAGACGAGACGTGAGGCAAACAAAAGATTCACTTTACGCCATAGATTTGCTTTAGAATGGAAGTCATTTCACACTATGCTATTGGGAAATATTTGTAATTTTATTAATATCATTATCAGGTTTGCACGTTCCACACATTATAACGTGAAAAATAACACTTTGAAGTCGTACTGAAAACGAAGATGTGAGAATAGCAATACTTCGGATAAATTTTCCTTGGTTCCTGCATGATTCTGTCTCTCTTAAGTTCAAGAAACACACATCATAAACAAACGTCTTAACTAAGAGTACAATTTTTGCAGTTTTGTGATTCTTTGAAGATCAATATCTTTGTTCACTTTATGAAATGTGGGTAAGTGTAGAAAGCTAAACGTGATTTGTTTTTCCATTTTTTAAAATATATTTTTAGCCAATAAATGATATCGTATGTATGAACCCGAAAAATCACCGCGATCATCGATCAAGTGAGTCAATTATACGAAGAAAGGAATCTGGTGAAAGTTTTGGTGTCTTTTTGCGGGAACTGTGAGAGAGAGAGATGTCTTTTAAAACCAATGAGATAAAATACATCCATTTACAATTAAATGTATTTACAACATGGTACGTTTATATGACGATAATTTCGTCACATGACGATATTTCTTCTCGTGCAATCATAAGTGAGATCTGCCGCTTTTCTTGTTCAACTTATTTTGCTTTCTTCTTTTCATTTGCCCGCTGTCCAACAATACTCTTCTTCCTGCACTAAAACTTTGACGACAGACACTTGTTGGGCAATTGAGAAGAATGGCTTTGGTAGCGAGTATATTATTTACGAAGATGCGATCATGTAAGATTTTGAAGTTTGAAATTCTATGTGTTTGAAAGAACTATGATATGATACTATAATTTTCTTCTTTAACCCATACAAGGAAATAAAATTTTGATCACGTGTCAAGATCATTTGTGAGACAAACATAAGGATCATTGATTGAAGCATTTTGTTGTAACTAAAGATTTTCCAATTTCTCTTCTATACCGGGGTGTCAATACTTAACTTTTCGGCCATAAAAAACAATGGGGATTTTTTTTATAGAAAGACAAAGTCAAAGTCATATGAGAAAAATCGCAAAATCTTGATAATTTGAAATGCATACAACACCATATTATAAATAAAAACAAGACAAACAAAACAATCAACAACAACATCAACAACAACAACAACAACAACAGCGATCATCAGCAATGGCGTGAAATTTACAATATTTGTCTGAAGTAGAGGAAAACATAATATATTTGTAACGTTGCTTATAAAAATTTCAAATATATAATCTTTAATAAATTAAAACAAATTCAAAAGATTTAACCCAGGAGAAACTTACACATTGATAATAAGGCTTCCCTACCCCTCTCATCATTCGCTGTATATAAAATACGTTAACAAATGAAAGTGGCAACAAGGCTGCAAGGACAAGTAATGAAAAACATTCCAGCGGATTATGCTGAAATAAGTACGTCTTACATGATAAACGAGTTTTTTTTTTTTGAAATTGATATTTCCAATCGTTTGTTCCAAGGTATATAACTATTTTTCTCTTGCTGATAAAAATTCTTTTTGTAATACTTCTTCACTTTGTGTGAGTAAAAACTTCGATAACTTCAAATCTTCGTTGCTGGAAGGTCTAACGGACACACAGTGGATGTAACCATCTTGCCATCTACCAACACACCTGTACATTTTAAACACCTCTTCAAATTATCCACCATCAAAATCATATACAGGTGGATTTAGAACATGGTCAAACTTTCCGGAGGAGAGTTAAGTTAAAGAGAAGAAAAGAAAAACGTTCAATTACTAAACAATAATTGAGACTGAAAAGAAAGTTCGTGACAGTGTACTCTTCCACCTCTGATATATCAGAAAAAAGGTTCAATTGAAAATACCTGATCAGTGAACCACGTGAAATCTTCGGCAACCGGCGATCCTGAACACAGTAAAAAAAGGCAATTGTTTTTAACATGGAAGAAATATTTTGAATGTGGTCACGATGGACTTTCAAATAAGTCCAGTGTTATTATCTTTAGTGCGAAACCAAGCTAGTTGTAAAGCGACCGAAAAAGAAGGAAAGGCTGGCAATAAAATTTATTAGCTCCTTATTTCGCACTCATTTCACAGTAAAATATGAAGGAGGATGGAAGAAGAACACTTACAATTTCCCAGAACATACACCTGAAGAAAAATGAGTAACATTTATTTGCATTCCACATTTCATTTCCACGTTACAAGCTTGATATAAATCCAGTATACCTGATACTTGCTGTGTTATCTTTCAATGTGAATGACTTCTGAGGGTTGGTGTTGTTGTAAGCAATTGTTGAATCTAACTTGCCTAGATCATAACAACAAAAAAATAATGAAGATGAGAACAACAGATAGGTATAGGTAGCGAAAACATAATTCTAGATATGATGCTATTTCGACATTCAGACAAGTTTGGACGAATTTTCTAATTGGTAACTACCATAGGTTATTGGATTGATATAACAAGTACATCACCTCATACAGTAATAGCAGAAAGTGCAAGAAATAGTGGAGACTGAATTAAATCATGTGATACAAGGATAAAATGAATCGATTGGACCAAAAAACAAAAAACATACTGTATAAAGAAAATAAATTAGCATCCCTAAAAGAACGCCATTTCCACAGTTAAAGATAATAATCGTAAGGTCGAGAAAAAAGTGTCAGCAGTTTTCTTGTGAAGTAATCTCAACGAACGGACGATCATCTTTTACTTTGTTTGAGCGCTTTATTAATAATAGACAGTTGCTTGTTCCCAGGCCATTTCTCAATTGTTCTATTTCTACTGACATCAGCATAGTGCAACCCTCAACTTTATAAATAGCTTATTATCTTTAAGTAGCTATGACGTTTCATGAATGGAACTGTGAATTAGTGAAGCATAAAAGAAGTAAAGAGATAAATCAGTGAATATCCTGAAATGAAGCTATTAAATCTTCTTAATTTCATACCAAACAATTCAAACATGATTTGGATTTCTTCACTGAATTTTGTCCACACTGACAATCGTTGAATGTTTGATGTGATCAATCTTGCTGCTGTTTTCAATCTCTTCACGTTTTCCTGAGCAACCTTCACATGGCTAGATTTGTTCATCTATGATGAATGATATTTTACGAGTTTGAGGCGAATGGACCACAGCAGTTAAAATGAACGTGATATAAATAGAAGCAAACTATTGTTTACCTTATCGGGGATAATATCGTCGGGGATTTACGTCGGGGAATATTTTTCGTCGAGGAAAATTTCGTCATTTTGCAAAATTTTACTAATACTTTCTTATAAATTTCACTTTTTCAAAATTTTCGTCACGAAGCAAACATTTTGTCACTTTTCCCCGACGAAATTATCCCCGATAAGGTAGTTCAGAGAGGGAATTTTCATGGGCAAGAACAGTCCTGAATTAATCCCGATGATGTCATAATTTCACAAGACAAGTATTCTTACTACGAAAAAACTTTGTATTTATAACGATGGATTAGGAAGACGAACTGTTTTGGCATTGACAATCACACATTATACCTGATCCGACTGGTGATGTATTTTCACCATTGTTTCTGTATGCTCCATTGGATGGCTGATTTTGTTGTTACTGAAGAAGCTAAAATTGGAATCACAAAGTTTTTTAATGATTGTCATGGCATAGAGGCCGTTTTACACTACGTGAAATCGTCCATGTGTACTTGATGGACTTTCCATATAATCTCCTATTGTGTGACGTTTTTGAGCTTCAGTTACATGAATTTTCTTTTTCGTTAATTATGTATCACCATCGCAACAGACGAAATGCATTAAACGTTTACCTTTTTCCCTGTTAACACTACGAACAGTGTCATATCATAAGTTACAAATATCAAACTCCTTAGGGGGTGATCACATGGAGGGGGGCTAGCTCGGTTTGCAGAGATCTCGCTACTATTAAGAAAGTGCCATAAATTTGTGTTTGTGATCACATGAGAAACGAGTCAGCCCGCTTTGCCGAGATCTCGCTTTATTTAACCGAGATCTCAGTAAAGCGGGCTGAAGAATTTCTCATGTGATGGCTTTCAATCGGGCTGGCCCCCTTTGCCGGGATGAAATTGCATACACGGCGCATGCGTAAAGTTGAAAAATATAACAAATATCACGTGATCAATTCTTCAGCCCGGTTAAGCGGACTGATACTTTTCCATGTGATCATAAAAATTTATCAGCCCGCCTAACCGAGCCAGCCCGGTTTACCGGGCTAGCCCCCCTCATGTGATCACCCCCTTAGACACAAATAAGGATATATGTTTTTATACCAGTTGTGTTGTGTTGTGTTGCGTTGATGGTTTCTGTGTTGTTTTGAAGTTGTGGTTGGCGCTGGAAGTAGTGGGATGGACGGAGATGAATAAGATTTATTTTTTTGCATGAAACTGTTTGTAGAATATTTACTTCTGTGGGATGTATTTTCATTTATTTCAAAATTATTCTGGTCCTGATTTTTCATACTTCTCTGCAGCTCATACGCAGTCCCTTTACTTGGCATAGTTCGTTGTGTTGGTATACAATGTAATAACATCTCGTCATCAGCCTCACTGCTTTGAAATTCAATGGAATCTGCGTATACAGCTTCTCGCGGACGTTTTCTATATCCAAATATAGGACGAACAGGCCTATTGCTATATTCTGTAAAAAAGAAATCAAGGAAAAAAAGCAGTTTCATTTTGATAGCTAAATCTCAAATGTGGAAAACACTAAAAATTCAGGCAGTCCTCATAGTAACATCGCAATGGTCACTTTTTTATATATCTGTTTTATCTTTTGCCAGGCTTGAAGTTCTTTACATTGCCTTGAATTCATCGGCTGTGATGGCTCTAATGTGTCCTAAACTTTATTAATGATAAATTTACGTCGCAATTTGTTATTTAAAATCTTTTAATTCGAGTGATAAGAGATTTCTGTAGATATTGTTTCTGCTGTTAATACTGTAATTTCTTGAATAAAAGCTACGACATCAATTTTGTTCGAGATAAAAGTTTTGCCGATCCTGTTGGGGGACTATTCAGTTTTAACGCCTTGGCGGTCGATTAGACATCACTGAGTTGCTAACCCTATTATCATACGTTAATAGCGATTTAGAATTCTTCATTTTGCAGAACGCTCCCGTAAATAGGCCTGTATGGGCCTATAAGTAATTTCCACAAAAATGGACAATTCTCAAGATAAAATACTGTAATAATTATCGCTTTTGTCTAAAAGAGGGACCATGGGTTCCTCGAGCTTGAGGTTGAGTAATGTTGTAGTGTACTGGTCAGAAATCCGAGAAAAGAGACACATCCATGAAATTTGGATTTGTACAACTATTGATACAAACAATGTTCCATCATAGTAATGTCGATTTCATCATTTCTACTTTTGACATCAATTTTAGCTTTTTCCTTTTCCTCTCTTCCACTTTCATCTTCTCCGTCACCTTCAATTATCTCATTCTTAGCGCATTTTCATTCCTCCACTCGATGTGAGAGACGTCGTCATGACAAATTTGGCTCTCAGGAAGGTCCTTCATATGCATACAAAGTTTTAAGGCCTAACTGTACAGCTGTTACAGCTGTAACATTTAGACTAGATTAGATTAGATTATTTTTCTTTGTTGGGCAGGTTTATAGCTAGTTTAAGGTAAGAAGATAATGTGTCGGCAAATCGGATGAAATATTTTATCAGAAAATTTTGACAACAAACGTATTGAACGTATTGAACAAGACCTTATCCTGATCCATCCATATTAATGATAAAGATTTTACAGAAATACATTCTTTTTTGACTGAGGTAATTTTCATCATCAATTTTCTAAAATGAGAAGCGTTGTCCAAGATTTATGATTCTAATCTAATCTACTTCAACTCAGTAAGTAATCATTTAACTTCAATTGGCTAAAATAAAATTTCATACCTCGTTGTCTTTTCATAATTGTTTTGATTTACTTCTTGTTTTGTTTTTCTGTTTTGATCACTTGTTTTCGAATGTTGCTAATTCGAAAACTGAACCATAGTCACACTTACCCTGAATTTATAATATAGTATTTAGCTAGAAATATCAAGGTCGGCGTGTGATAGATGTAGTATGATATAGTACGATTTTTTTCATCCCATCAGTTGAAAAAAATGGCTGCCGGAGTTAGCTGACAGGGTTTTGGGTTTTGTAATGTTATCACAATTTTATGACGAATCCTATGTTATCAAACTTTCTCCAACGCATGGCTATCGCTAGAGGGGTCTTTTCATATCAAATTGGTCGATCGTACTTTCAAACCGATCCAGTTTTCCTTTCAGCAAAGCAAATCGATGTTGCAGATCGTGATGATGAAGTTGTTGGAAAACACCAAAATCAAGATGAAAGAAAGGAAATAATTTTACAAGAATCTGATTTTGAAGAAAAGTTTGTTAAAGGGTCTGGACCTGGCGGTCAGAAGGTTAATAAGTCCAGTAATTGTGTGGAGTTAAAGCACAAAGAAACTGGAATCGTTGTGAAGGTAGTAAAAATCTATTTTATTTGTAACCAGTATAAAGCTGGTATAACTATAACTATAATTACTACTATATAATTATGACTATAATTAATTAAATCATAATTATACTTAATGAATTTTGCTATTAAACCTTTTGCACAAAATTTATTAGGCCCTTTATTTTATTTATATATCAACAAGAAACTCGTAATCGTATCTCTTCACAAAAAATTGGCTCTCGAGATTTTTGGCGCATCATTAAAAGTGTCACCAGCAATAAAAGGTCATCCATTCCTCCCATTTTCAATGGTCCAGAGGTTTTATCATCATCTAAGGATAAAGCTGAACTCTTCTATAATATTTTCAGTACTAACTCTACTCTTGATGACTCTGTTCATGCTGTTCCTGAATTTCCCTTGAGGACTAATAAGGTACTGGATAGCTGCTTTATCACACCAGCTAAAATATCTTCCATCATTTCAAATCTTGATGCTTCTAAGGCTACTGGCCCTGATGGAATTCCTGTCATCCTGTTTCAAAAGTGTGCACCTGAATTATCTCCTGTACTTTCTTGTCTATATAACAAGTGCATAGCTGAATCTTGCTTTCCTTCATCTTGGAAGTTTGCCTCTGTAATTCCACTCTTTAAAAATTGTGGTGATCGATTTAATCCACGAAATTACAGACCAATTAGTCTCCTACCAGTTATGCGTAAAATTTTTGAGGCCTTTATCAATAATGCTCGGGTCATTCCATGTCAAATGAGAAAGGCCATGTCACCCACCCCTTCAGAATTTGCTCATTTTTGGTATGTGAGCTTGTATCAATGAGAGAAACTCCTGTACCAAATTTCAGCTCAATACCTCCAGCGGTTCCAGAGATATAGACACTCGGTCCCAGGCCCTTTTTCAGCTTATTTTCTCAGCGCCGCACATTTTTCTGGTTCCTGGACGTCAGTCTTTTAGCAATTAAATTTGTTCTACTGGAGGTATTGACCTGAAAATTGGTACCTGACCATTTTTGAAGGTGAGGAATCCAAAAATCATAGTAAGAAAAGTCAATTTCAAGTGCATCATACTCTAATTCCAGATTTAAAATTGAGATCAGAAAATTTCTATGAAAATCAACGGTCCCGGAGAAAAATGTAATAAAAAATTCTGCCAAACATATAGGAAAAAAATTTTTTTGCCAAAGTTATCTACATATACATAGCTACTAGTACATTGAAAATTGCTTTGGTTATATCTTCCTAACTCAAATAAATGACTTTCGAATTTTCTCTATTTTTGATCAAAAATGTTGGAAAAACATACTTTTTTGAATTGAAATTACTAGTCAACGCCTTATAGTAACTCAACTTTATGATCAAGATAATTCCTCTTAGATAAAATTGGTAAAATCTGGTTGGAAATGATTAATACAATACAATAAAGAAAGAAAAAGTAAGAGTAAACTTAAAACCAGACGAAGCCATTGTGTTAGGTGACTTCGCTGAAAATTGTTCTTTTGTGGTGCAAGATGAAATTCAAGGAATGCATTGGAACAATTCACAATGTTGCTATTTACTATACTGATGGTGAACAGCTAAAATCTCATTCGATTTGTTTCATCTCCAATGATTAAAATCATGATGTTGATTTTGTACATGTCGTAGTTGGTGAGACAGTCCGTTTTGTCAAAAGCTTTTTGGTTGAGGATTTGTGTCATGTTCACTATTTTTCTGATGGTTGTGCTGCACAATACAAAAACTGCAGAAACTTTTTAAATCTTTGCAACCATAAGAATGACTTTGGTGTAGATGGAACATGGTCATTCTTTGCAACCAGTCACGGAAAGTCGCCTTGCAATGGAATTGGTGGAATCTTAAAAAGCTTACAGCTAGAGCTAGTCTACAGAGACCTACTTCTAAACAAATACTTACCGCCATGGATTTTTATAACTTTTGTGACAAGGAGATTACTTCCGTGACATCTATTTTCATTTCACGCAACGATATTGACACATCACGCTCCCTTATGAAAGAGCGCTACCAGATGGCCAAAACGGTTCCTGGCACTAGAAGTTTTCACCACTTTGTACCCTTGTCCAACTTCAAAGTCACCACCAAGAGGTTGTCAGAAGATAAAAAATACGACCTAATGTACGAGTTCAACAATATAGCTCAAGTAACAGTTGCAGAAGTCGAGGTCTTGCAATACATTGGCTGTGTGTATGATCATTTGGGATGGATTGGCGTTGTGACAGAGATTGACCTGGAAAACAAAGACCTTCTTGTCAAGTTTCTTCATCCTCACTTTCCATCCCCATCTTTTCATTGGCCTGTAATACATGCTACATGCTGGGTGCCAAATGTCCATCTCCTATCTGGATAGCAGCTCCGTCTACAGCTACAGGCAGGCAATATAACATTCACCCAAAAGATCGGGGCAATATCTTGAATTTATGGGAAAAATTTATGTCTTAAACAATACTTATGTTCTATCATTCTCCATTAGGTTATTAGTATATCTTGCTCCTAGAATTTGATCTGCTTTGGAACACTAATTGAGAATGGTTTTGAAATTTATAATTCTCAATAAAATTTGGTAGTATAGCAAATGAGCTTTTTCCCCATTATTCTTTATTAAAAGGAAGTGAAATTGTCTTGAAAATTCTTAACTTTACCTTTTAACATTTATGTACCCTTGATTTGACTTGTCTTGATAATAAAGTTGAGTTACAATAAGGTGTTGATTAGTAATTTCAATTCAAAAAAGTATGTTTTTCCAACATTTTTGATCAAAAATAGAGAAAATTCGAAAGTCATTTATTTGAGTTAGGAAGATATAACCAAAGCAATTTTCAATGTACTAGTAGCTATGTATATGTAGATAACTTTGGCAAAAAAAATTTTTTCCTATATGTTTGGCAGAATTTTTTACTACATTTTTCTCCGGGACCGTTGATTTTCATAGAAATTTTCTGATCTCAATTTTAAATCTGGAATTAGAGTATGATGCACTTGAAATTGACTTTTCTTACTATGATTTTTGGATTCCTCACCTTCAAAAATGGTCAGGTACCAATTTTCAGGTCAATACCTCCAGTAGAACAAATTTAATTGCTAAAAGACTGACGTCCAGGAACCAGAAAAATGTGCGGCGCTGAGAAAATAAGCTGAAAAAGGGCCTGGGACCAAGTGTCTATATCTCTGGAACCGCTGGAGGTATTGAGCTGAAATTTGGTACAGGAGTTTCTCTCATTGATACAAGCTCACATACCAAAAATGAGCAAATTCTGAAGGGGTGGGTGACATTTTCTATTTTTTGTGGTTGATTTCACATGGAATGACCCGCTCTTGTTAATCACCTTGAATCTAATAACCTCTTCTCAGATTCTCAATATGGCTTTCGCTCACAACGCTCAACTGCTGACCTCTTACAGTGATAACTGATAGAATCTACACTGCATTAGATAAATCTGGGGAGGCATGAGCTGTTGCTCTTGACGTATCCAAGGCATTTAATAAAGTATGGCATACTGGTCTTTTGAAAAAGCTTGCTGCATATGGAGTTAAGGGTCTTCTTTATGAGATCAGGGCTTAAACTAGGATTTATGAGAAGGGGCTGTTAGGCCCTAATTGGGAATTAATGTGAAAATTTTTTTGTTTTTTGTTTGCTGAGTTTGAGCGTGCCTTTCGTTGTTTGCTACAGTTGTACCAGTAAAAATGTAAACATCATGGTTAATTTGTCGATAGCAAAAGCTTGAATTTTAAAGATAACTTTTTTTGGTGATAATCCAGAAGATCCTTCAAAAATTACGAAACTAAAATGTTTGGTGTGTAGTGAATTTTACGAAGAAAATCCATGATTTTCGATAAAATGTCAAGAGGATTATCCAAAAGCGAGCGGGAGTGCGCTGATTGCTCTAAGTTCTAGATACGTATTGGAAAATGAGATTTCCCCTCGTTTTCCCTCCCCTATTTAATATAAAACAATTTTGCCGACCTGAAAAACATGCCGATAAGCGAGGGTTTTCATAATAGCAGCATAATAGCATAATAATAATAGCATTCGTTTCCTTCCTTGGTAATCGTAGGCTTAAGGTTGTTTTAGATGGGCAATCATCATTGACACATTCCATCAATGCAGGAGTTCCCCAAGGTTCTGTCCTTGGGCCAACCCTTTTTCTTCTTTGCATCAATGATCTGCCTGATGAAATTATTTCCAAGCTTGCCATCTATGCTGATGATTCAACCATATATTCCTGTATTCCAAAATCAGATTTGTTCAGCCAGGTAGAAATGGCAGGCGAAATTGAGTTTGATCTGCAATCTATAGTTGAGTGGGGAGAGAAATGGCTGGTCACATTCAATTCCACAAAAACCAAACTTCTATCTGTAAATCATACTAAAGATCCCTTTTTACTGAGAATGGCACCTAGTTGGAAGAAAACAACTCCTTTCATCTCCTCGGCATCACTTTTTCACAGGACTTCTCCTGGTGCTCCTACATTGAGGCAATTGCTAAGTCAGCCTTGATGAAGGTGGGCTCCCTTCTTCATGCAAAAGCATACCTCAGCCCTGATGCCATTCTTTACCTCTATAAATCTACTATTCGACCTTGTATTGAGTATTGTCGCCATATCTGGGGTGGTGCACCCTCTGATTCTCTAAGTCTAAATCATATCCAGAAAAGAATCTGTAATAATGCTATTGGTGATGAACTTGGAAGTAAACTTGACACACTCTCCCATCGCAGATCTGCGGTGTCTCTTTGCCTCTTATAAATACTTTTATGGAAAATGTTCAACTGAGCTCTCTTCTCTCATCCCTGCATTAAAAACTTTCAAGCGAAACACAAGATATTCATCTAATTGCCATGATCACACTGTCAGCATCCCAAAATCATCAAAAATTTTTACCAACAAAGTTTCATTCCTCGCTCCTCCACTCTCTGGAATTCTTTACCCCAGTCTGTTTTTCCTTCTCATTATAATCTTTAACACTTTAAATGTAATGTTCATCGTCACCTTTCCTGCTTGTACCTCGACTAATTAAAGAAAAGGAAATTATATTCGCCTGTTTTGAATTATTATTATATATATATAAAGTTAAAAACCCTAACTTTGGGGCAATGATATGGTTGTCGCTAGTCTTCAGATATCAATTTATGTAATCCTTTGTGACATTTGACGTTGATAGGTGGGGGATGCGTATGCTGCTATGATGCTAAAAATTTGAATGTAATTACTGTAGATCAATTTTAAATAATAAAATTATTAGCTAACACATCTCCATGTTAAAAAAGTTAAATAAAGTTAGAAATATGTGCCGTATATATACACGGAATGTTTAAAATGTCACCTCAAGGATCATAAACAGATGTCTGGAATATGTTTTGAATATGTGAAAATGTTAGGAGCATTGATGGTAGTATATACAGAATATAATTCATGCCTTTATAATTTCATTCATTATACTGCAACAAAAAAAATTTTGTAACTTTTAAATGTTTTTGTTTTTTGAGATTTATTTCATATTCTGTAGAATTTACATGTGGGAAAGTTATTAATCCCAGTTTAGTATATACCTCTAGTTCCAAAGTATAAGGCTGGCCTATTAAAGTGTCAGTAAGTTTGCAGCTCAACAGGTTGTTTTTAAATTTAGGTATTAGTTAAAACAGAATTGTGAAATTTTCACTAGGTTAAAAACTCTTAGAAATTTAGTGTCAGCAAACAAGAGAAAAGAAGGACTTCATGTAATTTTTCAAGATTTTCATCAAGATAAATACCAAGGTATTTGCCATTTGGTTTAGGAAAAACTTGACAAATAAATTTGACAGAGAAGAGTGTTACTAGAATTATTTGGTTTAAACTGAGCTGAGGTTACTCATTTTTAACTTTTAAATGTCAATACCGTATTTCCTCAAATAAGCGCTTTTCAAATTATTGATTCCAACTTTATAAAGGCCTGAGAAATCAAGGGTTTCCTTGACTCATGAAATTGAAAACTATACTTTTGATTTTAAGACATATTTTCTTCTTATTAAAAGAATACTTATAATATTTCAATATCTTCGTCGATCAAAGTGAAAGGGCTGGCAGGTGTCTTCCACGTCTGATTCTGAAATCTCATAAGGGCTGAGCGACGATACCTCTTCTTCGACTTGTTTCAACAACTCCTTTTCATTTTTTTCCCAAAAAGCGCCGCTTTGAGAGGTGCGGCGCTCTTTAGAGGGCGGCGCTTATCAGAGGGCGGCGCTCTTAAAATTTTGGAGAGTTTAGGTGCGGCGCTTATCAGAGGGCGGCGCTAGATGGAGGAAATACGGTATGTGAATAGATAACTTTTATAATTTTTAATCTCAGCACTGAAGATGAAATAATTGAAAAGTATTTGCTAAGTTCTTAAAAAAATTGTCATTTTTAATCGTGTTGAAGTATAAATAAACTGGCATATGTTGATTAAGAATTTGAATACACGCTTTTTTTTTATAAGAACCAGTAAAATCCGACCTGAGGCTGGCTGTTCTTATTTTTTTTAGCCTTTTTCAGCCTGAATTGTTCTTATTTTGTTCTTAGCTTTAAGAACACAGTTTCAAATTTCAGCCTTATTTTATGGAACATCCAGTAAAATAAAAATAAATCTTTTTTAAAACAACTGATAAAAAGCATGATTGCTGTTTGGCAATAACTCATTCGCACATTTATTGAAGGTGAAAAAATAACAAAACTTCTGTACCATTTACAGTGAGAGAATTCACATCATGAATTGAGGCTCACACTGTTCTTAATTTTTGGAACAATGATTTGAGCCTCAGGCTGTTCTTATTTTTTGGCCAAATCTGAGGCTTGTGTTCTTATAAAATTGTTCTTATAAAAAAGGCGTGTAATTCGAAATACTGTTGTTATGGAAACTGACTAGACAAATGTCCTTTGAGATGTTTATATTATCAGCGAAAATGAAAGTGTTTCATTTTTTTGCCAAATTATCAAATTCCATTATCATTGTTTTAACCTAATTCTTTGATGTTAAAACATGTCATCCATTTAATTGAATACAAGTAATATCATTGATTTGATCATCGTCATCATCATCATCATCATCAAACAGGTCAAGAGTTATCCTCGGATTTCTTCGAGTTCCCTTCATCTAATCCTGTCTGAAATTGCTACTGGAAAAAGGAGGGCCTTCAGTCTTATCTCGTCTTACAGCTGATCCACTAAATTTCTGTGTGGTTTGCCAACAGATCTCTTTCCATGTGTTAGACTTGTGTTGTTGTTAGCTAGTTAAGTCAGCCTTACTTCTCCATACCTGACCTGCCAGTCGCATCCATACGGTCTCATAACTTGAAGTGTGTTACCATAGAGATGTTGCTTTATAGAGTGTCTTTTTCAGCTGACGTTGTGGGTATGTTCCAATCAAAGAGATGCCACACAGTAGAACAGATTCTACTGTAGTTTGACAGGATTATCTCTAGGTATTCTGAAAGTCTAGATTTTGCAATTTACACTGAGGCTTTCTAGAACTACCCAGGCTTTGCTTTGTGGATTTCAATGTTTCTTTCTGTGGATTGAACATTGCTACCAGAGTAGGCAATGCTGATTATTTATCAACTCAATGGGCGAGCGAGTTCTTTTGTCTAATGTTATCTAATGTAATATGGATATTATTTTGTTAAAACGATTAAATTGATAAATGAATGTTTGTGTTGACTTATATTTTATTTCGATGAAAAGAATGTTCTTGAAAACATACGAAACAGGATGTTACTGTTGTGTAGAATAGAAGACATTCATGTGTTTTAAAACTTTTAGTGCCATGAAAGCCGATCCCTGGAAAGAAATCGACAACTTGCTCGGACACGATTATTGGAGAAACTGAAAATGATGTTCTTACCATCTCAAAGTGATGCTTACAAGAAACTTGAGAAGAAGAGGAAACGCGATAGTGAGGCTGTCCGAAGGAGACGTTTGAAGGATGAAGCAATAAAAAACAGAACTGAAATATAATCCTAAATCCAGTCTTTCTTATATTTAATTTTTTTCCAATTGCTGATTATATTTGTTAAAAGCTTTTAAAAATGACTCAGATGTTTTTCTTCAACATTGTTTTGCGAGCCTGTTAAGCTCATCGTCATGTCGATTAAGTTAGTATACCATTACTTAGTGTGACCTTGAATAACTCGAACATTCTAAATGGAACTGAATCAGGAGAAACAGAGTCCCCCAAATCTCTTCCAACCACACTAATCCACATAATTAAGAGAATTTTCTACTCAGTGAAAATAACTGCAAGTATGATGCTGATCGAGCAATAAAAAGACAAAAGTCCATTATATAGATTACACATCACATCAACACAATACATTCATGATGGCTGTCCTGGTGTAATCTGTAAAAAATGATCTTTAAATCCTTCAAGACTGCGTATAACCTGTTTATCTCGTCTGAATCCTCCGCAAGTTTCCTCCCCCGAGGAAGAGAAGATATTAGATATAGGACTATTTCATTCCTGAAGTGCTACTAAGAAAATGGAATTAAAGAGTTTCTCGTGAAAAACATGTATTGATTTCATATTTTTGATATGAACAATGGAATTCATATATCCTTTATTCTGTTTCATAATCATAACAAGCAAGGAACGTGTCAACCACGGGTTTTCCCCCGATGGGTATCACGCAATATCGGGTGATGTGTATATCACGCAATATCGGGTAATGTTTTTCCGTTTTTACTGGCATTCTAATGATTCAACAATATAATGATTGTCATTAAAGGTGATCGCATTCATTTGTGGTCACGCACATTTAATAAGACGTCTTTCCTTTAAATAATTACTCGAGAATCAATAACTACATAATCGTGAAATGACATAAACAGTAAGTGTCAGAGAGATAATGTCGAACATCAAACAAATATGTCTCTTTCACTTTATTTGGTATCATTACTTTACTCTCTTGCAACTAAAGTTTGTTTCTCCATTATAATCCAGCGTCTATATGATGGAGATGTTATCTATGGTATTGATAAGAAGATATGTTTAAACGATTTTGATCGTACTAGTTGGATAACGAGAGAAGCGAACGATATTGAAGGACTGTGTCGCTGTAGAGAAGCTAATTCTACTTTTTTGTTAGATGGCTGTTACTCGAGTGACCAACTCGCTGAAGGTCGGTTTCCTTATACCCTTTAATCCTTCGGGTGTTTTTTCTATTAAGAAATAATTTCAAATATTCGAGTTATTATTGGGAATTCTGGATTCATCGTTTGAATGTTCTATATGTTTTTTAGAGTGCTTCATTCGTGTTCAAATGCCTTTATTCAAGACTCCATTATTAAAAACAATTAAAATCAATACAAGGCAATATTTTCAGATCAGAATTGATGATTTTTACGGTTTACGACTATTAACTCGTATTAATAAGTGTCATGTGAAGGTATCACGAAAAAACGTTCTTACTGGAAAATGGCTTGAACTAGACTCTGTTGTTGCTGTGGATACAGGAACCCTCGTGGTAAGCATAAATATCTGTTATCCAATCATCTTGATCTTCAAGTTCACAGAACAAAACGGATTGTGCTTTCTTTGCAGATAATTCCAGCAAATGCTGACGTTGCAGAAACAGATGGAATGCTTATGAAATTGGTTTTCATATGTGACAATAAGCATTTGGGTTGTGTTGTTATGAAATCGCCAGGGGTGTCGGAAGGTAAAATCAGTTGGAGGTGGTGGCCATTTTCTGTGTACATATATTAGGTTTACTACGGTCAAACACATTAAAATATATTAAAAACATTGGTCATTTAAAAAATGTGGAAACTGTGTCCATTCCATCAATTTCATAATTGTGTCGTAATAGTAATTCCCAAAAAATTAACACAATTTAAAAAGAAGACTTTTGTCTGGATTTGAGAAATTTTTCGATATATTTTGGAGCCTCATATTTAATATCGGACGTATTCAAACACTCAAAATTTCACATTTAACTTAGTATCAATTTCTTGCTATATGGTACAGAGATTCTATCCTATACGACACCAAAATTTGGGACCTACCTTCCCACATCAAAAATCCAGTAAAAAAGAAGGGAAGTAAAAGAAGAAGAGGCAAATATTAAAATTCGATATGTTTTGGTCCCTGTTTTCATTCATTCATCATGTTTTCATTCATTCATCATGTTTGTCTTCTATTTAACAGTTGCTGAAGAATCTGATAAAATCGGACAAATGAATGAATTCGGACAGTTGAGTCGGTCTAACATAAAGCATTCATTATTCATGTTTCCAAACACCGATGCGAGAAAACATGCAAGAAATGTACGTGTCAAAATCGGAAAAACACAAACGGGCTTGGTGGGAACGACTAGAAAAGTAGAAAGTCGCCAACACAATTTTCACAGGGAATCAACAAAAAAACATATAAAAGAAAACAAATCAAGAAGCGTTCATTTCAGATTGGAAAGCGTTCAAAATTCTACTGACGACCAGGAAGAGGAAAGAACAAATTTACCAAATGTCACCGTCGTTTCCACAGTTTTGACGGGACTAGTTGTCGCGCTTGGCTGTGTCGTGTGCATCGTAGGAGAAAGGTTGGAAACTATCTTTACTTGTCGTGTACTTGTAGTCTTAAATCGTTATCTTCACTAGAAGGCACTCAACGCCATGTATCGGATTATATCGGATTGTATCGGATTATATATTGGTATTCATTTATGTCAATTGTAAGAACGTCTTTAAATGGCAGCGTGAAATGCAAGGAATAACATACATGAGGAAATGTAAATGTTTTTTTCTTCAATACTTTTTTTCATTTTGACAGAGTGTATCGGGTCATACAACGCGACAAGTTGCATGACATGACGGGAATGCCGGATATTTCACAGCCGACGTTAATAAACGATTGCTCGAAAGATCAAGATGAAGAAGTTAAACCAGGTGTTGATGAAGGTATTTCTTTTCATGCAATGAAATTATGTACCTTTGACATTCGTCCAGAGGGTGTTTTTATTTCTTCTTCTCTAAAAAGCAGAAGCGTCATAAAAAGACGTCATACGTCGTCGTATCTGCCGTACGGAACTTTTGAAATCCATAAACATGAGGTCAATCATAGTACAATCGTTTCCAATTCACAACTCTCTAATTTATGTTTATGAAAAAGGAATGTCAAAACACGTGGGCTTATCAAGCATCTACATCAATGCACTCGTGTAAACATGTCACCAATTACTTTTTTTTAGAAAAACTTGATAAGAATCAAAATCGAATCATCCCACAGGTCAGTATCAAATCCTTATCTTGTTTAACGCCCTGTTCACCGCCCTGGTAGCGATGAATACGTCATACTGCCGTGACGCAAAAACGTCTACCGTTTTCAGAACTGAATGTTGAAATGCAGGCGGCAGAGAAAATCCTATTAAGATCTGCTCTGACGTATTTTCCGAAAAGGTCTATTGGTGTATTAGATTTATTTCTACCAACCCCTACCCGTAAACAAACAACAATAAATAAATAAACAAAAAAACATACGATTTCATCGCAATTAATTAATTTATTAATCCATCTAAAGACACTACGTAGCGTTTATTTCAGTTATCGTGACAAAAACAAAGATTGCAAAATCGCTAAATCTTCATCATGTTTTATTCTACCCATGAACATTTTCATTCTAGATTATCATTGAAAAACCTGAAGAAGACGAAACTGACGTGACCGAAAAGCCGTCGCATTATGAATTTACAAGAACTGGCAAACATAGGCGTTCGTTCTACAACAAAATGAGGTTGTCACGTGACTTCTCGATTTCTTTAAAGTCAAAAACTGACGGCAAACGACAATCTTTGTTGTTTGACAGTCTTGACTTGGATCAAGATGAAAATGAGATTGATAATAACGATTTGTCAACTCCACCACTGTACAAAAAAACCAAGTCAAAGAGATAATGAAAACTGTCATGACGTCACTGTGTTATACGATATATCCTTGAATTTTTATGTTTTTCATTCAAAATAATCATTCTTGTAAATAAATAAACCAACATAAACCACTGACAGGTCGACCTGAATAAAAAAGGCGATTAACTCGCCATATAATTGAGCCAACAAGGATGTATTTGGAGTCTATTTATGTGCAGTATTGAAAAAGCTCATTCCTTAAAGTGTATCTGCAACAAACATAATGATCACATCATGGTCAGTGTACTTGCAGTATACTGCACAATGCAGTGCAATGGACGTTGGAAACTTTATCCAATGAAAATAAAGAAATGCTTTTCAGAAGTATACGTGTAGGTGTTGTTTGGTGTGGTTGTGAGAAAAGTCTAATCGGTGAATATAAGGGATAGTCAGAAAAGTTTGTTTCCTGAGACACCTCACGTGATATATCACGTGACGAAAGTGATAACTTCACACAACCTTGAACTTCGTACCAAACCTTTTAATGATTCTCGTTTCAGTTGATAAGCAACGATAGCTATACATCAAACTGTCATTATTACAGGTCAAGAAAAATGCACCTGACTTCACTTTCGATGTTTACAGCTATTGCCTCGTTTCAATGAAATAATAACGGTGTCTTTTGGCACGATAAAAAGCCATGACGATGTTGAGGGTCATAAAGTTAAAAATGCAAAGACACATAACTGAACATATATATATGTATTCTTGTTTATATCTCTTAGCTCCCTCCCTCTTGAAATACTGATAAAAGTCTTTCTTGAAGTATTTTGTTCTCTTCTCTGGAATGGCGTTTGTGGGCGGTTTTTTGTTTATGGAAAATATGCTTCATGTTGACGTCAGGAAATACCGTGGCCATATAATCTTGGTACTTCTCATAATCTTTGTGATCTTTGCAGACAGTCTTTTCCAGATATTTGCCTTTGAATTTTGAAGAATCCAAATCTAAAAACACAATACAAGTTAAAATAGTAAAAGTAGTCAAATACCTTGTAATTTCTTTGTATGGAATACCGCCCATGTACTTAATACACTTAAGAAGGGCGCTAAAATTAAACGCCACACTAAACATACATGGAAAAATACATTTTTTTACAAAGCCATGGTCAAACTGGCGATTACTTACCATGAAACGGGACAATTTTATGTTTGGGCCATGAATCATATTTGTATCGAATACATTTCGGTAAATTCATTGCATCGATTATATCCTTTTGTTTATAAGGCCACAGAAACATGTTTTCACGGTCACACGCCCCATAATATGTATTTTTGAAATTTTCGCCTCGTTGTTGCCAAAGCCACCAGATCTTGTCCAGAAATGTGTGGTGCAACCAAAATTCTGGTACATCTGCTGACCAAGACGAACCCATTGTACCGGCTAGAAAGCAATTACATCATACATTTGCTGGATGACTAGTGAAGGAATAAATATCATAAAAATCTTCTAATATTCCCATGGACATTTCGTTATTCTCTTTTCACTGTTTCAATTCAAGTCGTTGCTGTCAGAAATATTTGACACGTGTCAGTAGTACCAACAAAACAAATGTCTTTATCCTTCTATATTTATAAAACAAGAACAAAAATGGTACGTTTGACCATCGACGTCCATGTTTTGACTTACCAATGGCCATATGAACACTCCCATGAATTCGATACCGTAAATACAGCATAATATCACGAAATTGGTGTTCTGGTACACCGAGCATCTTATCTATAGTGCTGATTGGCTTAATATTACTGCTGTTTGTGAAATATCTTCGTAAGCAACGATTTGTGTTGGAAAGTTTCTTAAAGTACTTTCGTTTGTATGCTTTCTCGACTTTGCTCGAATACAGCCCCAATGTCTTCGACACGATTTCTTTCGGTTTTTCGTGAACAAACCCATTCCAGACCCCTTCTCTGAAAGCACCAGTCTGAACGCACATTAAGCGGTTCGGAGCACCGTTTCCACCAAGTTCAAAGTCCTAAATAAACAGAACACGGTGCATGGTTCAATATTTCCATATTTGCGTTCAAACAATAGGTTATTTGATATTTCTCAACTTACACCAGATCTCCATACAAGTTTCTGGTTAAACAAGTCACCCTTCTTCACCCAGTACGACCAATCCCAGAACGGCACGGTAATACGACAGTCGAACTCACGCAAAGTATTTTCAAATAAGACAATATACCACCTGAAAACATGAATGAGATTAGCAAATATTCCAATTCAATATTTCAGTTCCTGTAAATAGAACTTATCATTACACTGGTTTTGATGACCTCACTTAGTAACATCCTTCACTTAGTAACACCCTTCACTTAGTAACACCCTTCACTTAGCAACATCCTTCACTTAGCAACATCCTTCACTTAGCAACAGCCTACACTTAGCAACATCCTTCATTTAGCAACACCCTTCAGTTAGTAACATGGCAACTGGACAGTTACCAACAGGCCAGAACTATCTGTCGGGGAACTGTTTATTGGGTAAGTGAGAAACATTAACACCTTCAAAACATTGAGATTAACGGGTAGACGAAATACAAAGATATCTAACAGCACCTACAATGAAGGATGATAGAACGTCTCGCATGTCCTTAAAAAGCTGAACGAAGTACCTTTACCTGCTCTGTGAAGGGAACACCAAACGATAGTTACCTGTGCCACGGGTTAAAATGGTCTTCATTGTGAATTTGTGTACACATGTAGTTTTCATGAACCCATACAAACTTTCGATGTAATTCTTTATACTTTGGGGACATCTCCAATGCCCATATCGCCCCGTACAGTCTTTTTCGCTCTGAAGACGATAATCTTGAAGAAAATCCAACACATTATATCATTACATAACCTTCATTTGCAATGTAAAGGTTTTGATATGATGTGAGAAAAGTTTAAATGTTTGACAATATTCTTCAATAAATCAGGGAAATCAATTCTTTTCTTATGTCAGTTTGTTCAAATTTGGGCAAGGAAGGTTATAAATCAAATTTTTTAACCTTTTTTAAGATAAAAGTTATAAAAGGCTTAACCGGACTTTGTCCAGTCGTTTAACATATGCACTCACCTCGATACTTCTTTCCTCAATCTATAACAGTTTATTTTTCGTCCGTTGACGCAGTGACAGATACGATTACATTCATCACGAACCTCGCCAGAGCCATCACATTCCGTGTATGACACTAAAACAATGAAAAACCAACGACTTATCTTTCACTCAAGTATGAGAAAAGCCTAAACAATCGTGGAATAACATTTTTGAATTCCCAGCAGAAGGTCCTTGTTGCAAATGTCTATCATTAAAATGTCTATCATTAAAGTTCACCTACTGGAATCTGAAATCTAATATAAAGATGAGGTATCAAATCCAACTTTGCCTTATTCATAAGCTCGCTTATCCAGGCAAAAACAAGGAGCTTGTATCGCAAACAACAGTCTAACATTTTGTTAGCTGAAATAAGCATTGAATGATACAGAATCTGGATCAAGATAACATCGGAATTAAAGCAACATCGTCCTGATAAAACAGTACAATGAAAGATCATAGTCTAGAGGGTGCAAGGAAGATCATAGTCTAGAGGGTGCAAGTAAGTAGGCAAAATGTATGAGCACTGTATACCTTCAAAATGAAATAAACTTTCAACTTTCCATGTATCTGTTTTATTTTCGATAAACACCAAATATTTCTTCACTGGATTTGAAACAAGATGTGCAAAATTTTTGTTTGATGTGCCAACCACAACTGCATATGACACAATGTTTTTATGAAGTTTAGCATAGTGTGCCGGATAGTTCAAATCGTTGCCGATTAGATATATTATCATTTTTCGCGCTTCATTACGACGATATTTTTCAAACAGAGATGTAGCAGCAAGTGTTGCCATTGACAACATGACGGTAGATTCATTTTTGGTTCTATGAAAAGTCAAATTAACAAAGTCTTGACTATACACCTAAAAAACAGATGGAACCTGAGGAAGAGCAGTCTAGATGTTTCAGAGTTGACCGTGAGAATCCTCATATCGTGTGGAAACCTTTCGGAAAGAAGCATGAACTCTTTCCCTGTGGGTAAATTTATTGAAAAATCACTGCGAAGGAGTGCATTTCTATAGAAATATACACACCACTTCAATAACAGTGCGCTTCATCGCAGTGACTTTTTGATGATTTTGCACACTTGATTTATTAAATAATTTTATTTAACAAATAATAATTGATTATACGACTTCCTAAAAATATTTTCTGCACCAAAATATTTTCACCAAAAAAACACGAGGATGTTTGCCAGGTGGAACATGAACACGGAGCTCAAATTCCAGATAGTCTGTTGTTTTATTTGTGATGCTCTGACGATAGTTATTCTTCATCGTAGAGTGTAATTGTAAAAATAATTTATAAAGAAAAAGTGAGAAGTAAATAATATAACACAATGGCGTATTAAAAACTTACTGGTTCAATCTGTGGATTGCTTTTAAAACACATTCCCTGTTTACAAAACTTTTGAAGTGGAATTTTACTACAGGATTTCCGCGTAGTGCTACCGTGCTAATTCTTGACGTAGATGGCGAAATGCTTATGTGATCTAAGATGGATGCAGCTACATGTTTGGCTATATCGAGTACAGGTTGTGAACGCGTATCAATTATAAAGATGATGTCATTCTTTGGAGGGCGTTTTGTTTCACCTAAAAAGCATCAAATCAGGCAGTAAGTATGGAATGAAGTCACGCCCTGTTGACGAAAGAATGTTAAACTGCTATTCATGTGTGTTTTACTATTGGTATAGAGATACAGTTAACTCCCGGTAACAGAATCTTTCCATCGTTGTTGAAATTTCAATAGTAATTAGTAATAGTAATCTAGGCATATTTTCGAAAATATTTTTCATTTTCAATATAATCCAAATTATGTAATCCGGGGAAATTTGTTGAAATCTCTGCGAAGGAGTGCATTTCTAAAAAAAAAATATACTATTTTAATAAAAATGCTCTTTATCACAGTGACTTTTTGACGATTTTGCCCACTGGGATAGAGGTCTATCAAAATTATTAATTAAGGACTTTCAGAAAAACAAAAAAGTTCAAACTAGGTCAGGATGATACTGGTTAAAAAAAAAACAAACAAGTAATCCACTGTGGAAAAGGGAATACATTATAGACGTTTCGTCATAGATCGATCATTATTGAGTTGACGGGAACACTCATTCGCAAGAATTTCGCACCTTCCAACGTGCTATTCATGCAATTAAATATAATCATCATATTATGAGACCAGTCAAAAACCATTTAAAGAGGGCGTTTCAGTATGGCATAGTATTTCAAAATGCTTTAACTTCAGTAATCAGGAATCATCGTACAATGAATGAGTGAAAATATCTAAATTTTGACCTCTTTTATGAGGGCTACTGGAATCCTGTTTGGTTTCTGAAAACTGCAAAAAAATATTAGATGATCAGTATAAACTCGACAGTGAGATCAAATATGTACAAGGAAATCACAAAGAAAACAAAGGGTTCAAAATAGCACTTTTTCGAAGTCAGTTTAAACGTCGTGTTGTGGCTTAACCAACAAGTACGGCCTTGTTTTGAAGATTTTAATTAATTTTAATTATCCCACTGTGAAAGTAATAAAGAATGTAATATATATGGAAAAGAGGCGAAGGGAAGGTTTAAAGACGGTCACATGATTTCATTTCAATCATGCTTATTTGTCAAAAGAGGCTTTGGAAAACAAGTTTTTGCTGTGGCATATACACACCTACAGGCTACTACTTCGCGTATTACTACTTCAGAAGTGTCCAGGTTACTGTTAGGGTGATGGTACGTCTTCAGGATAGTTATACACGAAGTCGTTGTCAACCTACAGAAGTGCACATTTGAAAATATCTCCATTGATGCTGATCAAATATACGATATACAGTAGAGATATTTGAAGGTTTCATCTACAGAAAGTGATCCTTGCTTCAGCCTTACTGTAGCAATAAACCAATGCCCATAGAATATGTTAGTGTTTCAATTTGTTCTATGAACTTTGAATAAACCTAATTAGGGGGTGTTTATATGAGAAATATCGATACCTAATTAGTTTACTGAGATCTCGGCTGACTCGTGACTTTCACATGCGCATATTACGTAAAATTCAGCCCGTTTTGCCGGGGTGAATGATAAAATGCGTTTACATGGGAAATCTCAGCCCGGTAAACCAAGATCTCACTTTTTGGTTTTTTTAATTTTCAAGATGGTTGATAGAAAAAAGGGAAACAAAGTGGCAATTACATAAGATATGTTTCTATGTGTGCCATTTTGAATTTCTATCCGCTAAGACAATCAAAATGAAACCACGTGATCACATCTGGCCCGGTTTGCCTCATATAAACAGAAAAAAAAGTTGTCTCGACAAACCGAGGTCCCCGTGTCATATAAACACCCCCTTACTCTGTCTGTTTCTATCCAATTTTCGTTACAAACTTCTTCAGCTCATTTTAGTAAATATATTTGATTATATAAAATCCATTTTTTCCCATAACAAGCAATAATTAGTTGCTGAAACTTTGCTAAAAATTAAACCCGCAAAGGCACAACATAAAAATGGACCCTAAAATACGTCACGCAACCGTAACAGAAACGATGACGATGACATATGAATTTTTTTTTTGTCTTTTTGTTTGTTTTTTTTTTTTTTTGTTTGTCTTTATATTTGTCAAGGCGATGAATGAAGGGTCACATCATGCTACTTCAACACTGTACATTCATCATATTAAACAAACCAAAAAAGAAAACAACTTACAGATACCGTACAAACCAGAATGAAGAATGAAAATGAGCAAAAATTTCATCCTCACAACTTTCGGAACATTCTTCCTTCAAACCTGATTGGTCTTTTAACTACCATCAGTGATGTTGAGTACATAGTAGTGTGTAATTTAAGCTTGTCTTTGTCCATTATAACTGTAAATCTTCTCTTGAACGATATTTAAAACATCATTTTTATTTTGTTTTTTCCTCTAATTAAGGATATTTCAAAATGCTATTGTTTTGGTCGTTAGCTGCTTGATTGCATAACGCCTGAAGTGGGATGGTTTCCACATATCGTCTGAGGTGGAATGGTTTCTACTAAGCATCTGAGGTGGAATGAGGCGTTTATGGCAAGTACTTTGGCCTCGATAAAACAAACAGTTAAGACGATTATCAAATTCCATGATTTTGCCACCTTAATAGATTTGTATTGATTACAGCTAAAAAAACTAACGAACTTTTTTTAGAGACGGTATCCTAGGCAACAAAACGCATGGAAACGAGGTTCAACTTTATAAGTCCCTTAATACATTACATTCCTTTTGTTACTATATTTGACTATTACACTAACTATATTTGTTTTTACGAGAGGAGAAATCAAAACACAACAAGATCAATCATCAATCAATGAACCTAAAAAATATTTCTAAATAACGATCTGGACACCATTAGCAACGCCCCTTATTGCAAATTTCCACAATCTTGGGAGCACTTACTAGATATGGGTGTTAAAAATGGCGCGGACGCTTATTAGCAGAGTAGAAAAATTTCGTATTGCCCAATACCTAGCAGCATGTTGCAGCTTTTCATTTGTTTAAAGCTAAGCTCACTTCTTTCTGCTCGAATGTGAACTGGCAAGAATGTCAGGGAGGTCAGAAGTCATGGCTCTTCTTCCCAAATGTTTTGCTGTTGATATTACATAGAGATTATCGCATTTTCTTTATTTACTAAACTCCCTCCTTCTAGTGAGCACTTCACCTTTAATAAGCTCACCCTCTCATCCCTACCCATCCCAAAATCTTTGTCCTGTTTTGAATGAATATGTCCGGCCGGGTGTTTCAAGACTAGTTTCAAAATTTCTTGTCATCTCAAACTCCCGCCGGTCAGATGTCTGAGATCTACTCTGGGACTTTTTGTTTTCAAATTAACGACAGGATGTCCAAAGTCAAACAAAGAGATCGACCTTTTGATATTTCGAATTTGGATAACGAATACAATCCATCTAATGGGATTGATGATGATGAGGAGGAGGATGAGTCCACAGATACCGAAAGCTGATTATTTTGATGTTATTTTGCGAGAAAAAAACTTGAAACGAAAAACTTTTTCAGTTTTCTCCAATGGAAATATTCCAACTTGTAAATAAATATCCTCCCTAAATTCAAGAAGAAAAAAAAACAACGCCCGGGCGCTTTGTAGAGGGAATACGTTATTATTATATGACGTCAAATTTTGAAACACAATTGTAACATCGCAGGGCGATGATGAAAGGAAGCTTCATAGTCCCGCTACAGGTGAATAATGGCTAAAACGTTATGGGCATAAAGTTTAGCTTTCTTTTGAAGCAAAAACCAATCGCGTACTATCCAGCTTCCTACTTCACATGCATGGGTACACGGCAATTATTCTTTTGCTATCTCATTAAAGTTTAGATTATTCTCAATGTCTACTATTTATGTTGATTCTATAGGTAAACGGAGAAAAGACGACTATGCTCAAGATACGACATATTTCCATAAATTGCAAGAGAAATATTGGGAGGACCTTCTTGATGAAAGAGTTAAAGAAATGGAAGCAAAAAATAAATTTAGAGGTAGATATTCAACACGCGTTAATATACCTAATAAAAAAAACCATGATTACCTCTTAAAACTAAGTTTATTAGGTAATTGCTATTATACAACGTGGAAGAAAGTCCATAATAGTTGCCATAATGTGTACTTGATTAAGATTCAACGCTGATATTGTAATCATATTGTAATCATTGCTTGCTACACTTAATTGACCCCTATATTTTATAGAAGTCGACCGCGAAGCAATAACGAAATACCTGGAAAAATTTCCAAAGTTTAAACCCCACGAACTAGAAGATTTGAAATTACAGTTCCAAGCTTTTGACTTAAATCAAGATGGCTTAATAGATTTCAACGAATTGTAAGACTTTGGTGTGAATTTTGGTGTGAAATCATAATGAACTTCATCAATGGAAAAGAAGAGCCTCTATAGGTCTATTGAAACGAATGTTCTTACATATAGTCATTTCCAAAAATCTTTATTAACCCTATGCTTTGATTTAACCAGCCTGTATAAATCTAACGGTAAAAAAGAAACCAATATAAGAATGAGAAAAGAGAATATAAATTCTTCGTGTGATTCAATGCAGAAGACTGCCAGTTGGTCACAACGGAACTTGTTAAAGTTTAGCAAAGTGAGTTTCCACTGTATGCAAGTGACTAAGTATTATAATTATGATTTAGAACACAAGTATTGGATGATTTGGGTGATACATCAAGTCTTGCGAAACGGGAACAATACTTTATTGAAATTGACGAGGACGGTTCAGGGGCCATTGATTTTGAAGAATATGTCGGCGTAAGTATTTGTCTAACAGAAAGTGGGATAAAATCAGAAATAATTCTTTTCATGTTCGGACCTTTGACACTTTTTCTTACCTTGTTTTAAAATAGAGAAAGTTACGAAAAAGAAATTATGCTTTGCTTGTCTCAATCATTAAGATAAGACTAGCTGATCAACCTAATTTACTTTTCTTATGTCTTTTAGCTAATTTACACTCTTCATTATGGTGAAGAAAGAACTGAACATCAAACGGATAACATTCGCTTTTTCGCTACGTTTGGAAACGAAAAAGTATCTGCTATGCGTGATTTAACGCTGAGTGAAAAAATGAAGAATGGTTTGTTTTGATATCATAAAAGATGATAGTTGTATAGAATGCTTGAAATATAATCTTGTATCGTGCTTTGGCTTATTAATTTTTTCACATGCCTGTTACTTGGGCTATGGAAGTATGCCTGCAACCTTAACAGTTCGGTATCGCAGCCTATACGTAAGTTTTTAATTCAATCACTCGTCTCCCAGTACTCCCAAGTCACCCATAGTATATACAAGAGACCCTGCCAAAAGTATGAGTAGTTCGTTGAGCTGATAGACAGTGGTACCATAGGTCACCAGAAACGAACTGACATTGTGAAAATGTAGGTGTCAGCTCCTGATGAAGGACCTACAATTCTGCCGTTGTCTTGGCAAACTCATACACACGTTTTTTGCTACACATCCTTGTACATACTATGAAAGACTTCTCTCATTTTATTGCACATTTGTAGCTTATAATTCACTAACACAATATAATTTCTAATTTACTAAGACGTTATAGTTTCTAATTTACTAACAAACGACACATCAACCCTGTGCGTCTCACTGAAACAAAATCACCACTGACAATGACACAAGAACAGGACGATGCACCCTACTATACACTTATACTGCACCACACTCCCTGCACCAACACAACACCACGACTCTCCACGCTTCCTATCTGAGAGACTAAGTTTTCACTTCACACCCTGTAATTTATACACAGTTCACCTAATTAACACATCACGTCTCTCTAAGTCAGTCACTGCTTATGCTGCAACACCACTCTTGAAAAACTAATACATATATATAGAAGTATGCCAGCAACCTTAACAATTCGGTATCAAAATAGGCCTCAACTTGAGTGGAGCGATCCACATTGTTGTAGTAGAGCATGTGTTTTTATTTTTAGTGGAAAGCACTCTATCGTCAGGTTATCATCGGAAATAAAACAGAGAGAAGACCGCGCAATCAAAATTTGCGGTTCTATTTTTTCTATGTAGCTTGTCATGAAGCAATGTATGGGCCGTTTTCAGATAACAATAATGCGTAGACATTTAGACACAATAGATAGACAAGTGGCTACACGTTCCTAGAAACATGTCCACACATGTGTATGGTGAAAAAGAAAAAAAATGAGAGTGAAAACTAAAACAAACTGTGTTGTTCACTTAATCTTTCTTGCTGAGTTATCTTCCAATTATATGGTCGCCGAAAATTCGAATAAGCGCCCGTTTCTGAAGGTTGAAAGATGGGTGCTTAATCGAGGGGTGGGTGCTTATTAGGGGCATTACGGTAATTAGACATAAGAAACTAGTATTCCGGGTAAAATTATATATGATTAATCACATAATGAATTTCAAGGTTTAATTGCATTTCGCAGCACCAAAATTAAGGATATTTTATGTGTCTTTCCTGCATAAAGTTATTGATGGCTACACTTCATATATGTCAATTGTTCTTTCATAATAGTAGGGATTAGGTCATCCATGTGTCGTTGGAGAAATCATCGAGCCGTGTACTTGAAAGAAGTCAACGATGTACTTGAAACATGATAGCAGACTGCTTTTTAGTTTCCACATTTCTTCTGATAAAGACATCATGTCTTTTTTTATCATTCTGATGACTGAATTGTCGTTCACTGACGTCACAACTTTTCTGTTCTGTAAGAACATGTCGGAAACAGTATAGTGTTCTGCAGAATTAGAATCAGCGAAACCAAAACAAGTTCCTTGGAGGTATACTGGGACGTTTAGAAAATTTTATTTGATCTCTTATAAGAACTGTCTGATGTTGAGAAATATCTCTTAAAAATAATAAGCTGCTTCTCACGAGCTACTCTCAACGTGCACATCTAGTTAGCGAAAATAAACTTCGGAAGGGCTGCATTATACCAAGAATTTCGGGTAACTATGACTACGAGCAACAGTTAAGGAAATGTCGTCGTCCAAAGATTTCCTGACGTCACAAGGTCCCCATCTCAAAATGAAAACGTCGTTCGAAGTTTTGGAACCACTAAACAATTAATGAAAGGACTAAATGCTACCTAGTCCCAGAAAATGTCAATTTTACACCTTCCACAAATGGTAGCATTCGGTTAACACAAGGATTTTTTCTTAGGAAAACAAAGCTTCTACCATGTATAAAATTACAAAATTTACAACTACGGATCCTTTTGGAAATAATAAAGTTTTTTCTACCGAATATGATTAGTCGTTTAAACATTCAACATGTAAGAACTCGTGCCGGAATAATGATTTCCGAACATAGCATGTTCAGCAACAAGAAATAAAATTTCATTTTTACTTCCGACACTATAAGTCTCCCCTCTGAGCAAATAGAACAGCATCACAATGACGTTACCATGACAATAAATCTCATCGTATCTAACAATAACAAGAAAACACATACGTCAATGACATGCGCAAATAGATTGAAATTGTTTGAAATCAAAACAGCAATTAAAGTGACGTCATTCAAAACATCTTCTTTACTTTTGTTTAAAGAGTAAACACCTCATGCTTAATCATGTCATGCTTTGAACGAAGCAGGTCCTATTTTTGACATGAAAGTTTCAGTTTCTGGTATTAGTTGAACCGTACGAGCTTCCCAAATTCGGAATAATAATCGGGGTTTCATTACTCAATTGAAGTTTCCGAATTCCTTTCTCATCATGACAAACGGGACAGCTGGGTTTTATAAAAAGCGACTGGATAAGACATCCTCTATGGTAGCCATGACGACATCGAAGCAACACTATTTTTTCATCCAATAAGAATTCTTCTAAGCAAATGGGACATTGAACACTGAACATCTTAAAAGATGCTCCTCTTGGTTTTTTTAATTGCTCCTCCACGTCGTCAAAGACAGGGAAAGTTGTATAACCATTGGCATCAACTAACATATCCGCGTCTGGACCGATCTTAGTTGTACAGGTAACCGTCATCTTAGAGTCTATGGAAAACGTTGCAATCTTGCATTGTAGCACTAACGCTTGCAAAGTAATGATGGTATCAGACGGAAGGAGCAGAATATAAAACCTGAAAAGCTTGTATCGTTTTGCTGGAATCTCATAGGAAGACTCGTAGCTTTTGCCAATCACGATTATGTCTTCTAATGTTCGGCCGGTTTTACTTTTTCGACTTTTAACGACGATTATTCTCTTCCAAAAACATAGATGAAATAACAAACCCAGTATTAAAATCAAAACAAGTGTTGCTAAGCCCGCAATGATGTAAGGTTGGTAACCAGTAAGAACCATGACTTGATGCATGTTAACCAACTATCTTGTAGAAATTTTTTTTAATGGCTTCGGTGAATGCCAATTAAATCTTGTACGTGCATTCCTTCTTCTTCGGTTCAATTTTACACAGACGACATCGTTGTGTTCTGTTGTTTCTTGCGATCATTTCTTTTGAATCAAAATATACAATTGTGACAAAAAATAAACGTCAAACGGAACACGCGAACAAAGTGTTTAAATTTCGGAAGAGATAACAATTAGGAATGTGATTGAAATTCGACATGATCAAAAGAAAAACAATTAAAACAAGCGATGATAAGAATTCCTTGTATGAGCACTATCTGGAAATTGAACATTTTATTAGTCTTCAAAGAAAGTTTGATAATTAATAATCCACCTGACAATTATGTAACAAGATTATCAGCCATTATAAAGGTTTTTAAAGCTCATCACAATTCACACGAAAAAGAAAACCGAAATGAATAGGAAAGTCACTATCTAGATAATAAGAAAATAAGAAAACTAAAAACGTTTTGTTTTATACCTCATGATTTTTCATCGCCGACGGAAAATAGTTAAGCAATCAACAAATGCGTAACTAAATTTTAGAGTGATACTTCGAATTATAAGTAACTAGTATCCCTCACTTTGTTAGGGTTCCTCAATGTGTATTTATTTGTCTTTAAGTGCGTTTGTGTAGGGTTCATTTCCTTTCTCCTCTTACGAAGAATGGAGATGAGTTGAAGTGACCATGCTGTTTTTTTGTTTTTTTAAATACGTGCGATTTGTTTTCTACAGTGTGTCCACCAAAAATATATCGGCTCGTAAAACATAGATTAACATTCTCACGATTTTTTATAGAAATTTTACTAGAACTTAGATTTTCTTTGTTGTTTCTTTTGAGATTGAAACTACCGGAACGTTTTTTTTTACAATAGAAGGTAGTTGATGATAGAAGAATTTCTCAACAATGCATTTTTTTTTTACTTTTGGGAACAGAGGAACAACAGAATTTATTGTGAACAAAATATTTGCAATAAAAAAGCTTATTGTCAAAAAAAGATACATTTGATGAAAATAAAACTTTAAAGTGGATCTACAGTGTGTATCAAAATGTCTTATCCACCAACTTTCAAGGCGTATATCTCATTACATGTCTGATAAAATATTGTGAATTTTATATCACAAGAAAGAGCTTTTCATGCTCTATCCATAAATATAAAATGTTTGCCAAAATATTTGTTTTTCGAAAAGATATGAAAGAAAAACTCAACGATTTGGTTCATTAAATTCTTAAAAGTCAATTAACTCAATTTACAATAAATGCCATTTGTAAACACAATAAAAAAATTAAAAATCATCACACAGTAAAAAATTTTTATTTGAAATTTTTTAGATCAGTTGTTATGGGAAATTAATACGCAAAGGTATACTTAAAATTTTCTAAAGGTTTCATCAGCACAACAAAAAAAAATTACACCATTAAAAATTCATTAGCATGTCAGTTAATTGACTTTTAAGAATTTAATGAACCAAATCGTTGAGTTTTTCTTCAATATCTTTTCGAAGAACAAATATTTTGGCAAACATTTTATATTAATAAATAGAGCATGAAAAGCTCTTTCTTGTGATATAAAGTTCATAATATTTTATCAGGCATGCAATGAGATATACGTCTTTAAGTTGGTGGATAAGACATTTTGATACACACTGTATCAAGTTTTGCTGGGGGAATAATTTTCACCAAAAGAAATAAAGACATAAAGAGGTCAGTATTAACAATAAAAAAATCATATACAGTGTGTTTCATAATGTTGGAAATGGAATTTTTAAAGTTGTTTTTTAAATGGATATACCGAATTTCAAAATATTTTTTACATCGATGGAAAGCCACTTTCAAGTTCTTTCGGCTAGGATATTTTTGTGAAAAATGAAAAAGTGCTTTTTGAAAAATTAAGGAAAATTTCTTGGGAAAATGTAATTAAATTTTTAATGGTCGATTAACACGTAGTTTAATTACATCGTGCTTATTGTTTCAAAGCGCTAAATCCATACAAATTTTTATTAATTTTATCTTTGCGCTGAGACCCACAATATTATCTCCCAAAAGTACAAAGAAATGCGTTGTTGAGAAATTCTTCTGTTAACCATTGTTTTCGACATATTACACATTCCTTTGCGCCGTCACACACTAACTGCACACACATTCTTAACTTGAATGATCGCTATCTTTATTTAAACCTAACCTCTTGTTTATTTTAACTTTTAATTTTTCTCTACCTTATCGGCCAAAACTTAGTCGGCCCTAAGTGACTAAATTTTGACGAGGTGACTAAATTTAGGGTCGACTAATAATTAAGGCCGACTAAAATTTGGGCCGACTAAAAATTTGGGCCAAATTAAAAGTTTATAATTAAGCTT
This sequence comes from Turritopsis dohrnii, assembly GCA_027922465.2. NCBI lineage: Eukaryota > Metazoa > Cnidaria > Hydrozoa > Anthoathecata > Oceaniidae > Turritopsis > Turritopsis dohrnii. Next base: position 81,338 of record BQMF02000365.1, on the reverse strand, counting down.
TCCTTGTAATGTAATGTAATGTAATGTAATGTAATGTAATGTAATGTAATGTAAAATTTATTTGGTAAAGAAGGTCTAAAATTTAGTCATTGCTACAGCATTGATGTGGACCTACTATATATAAAAATTTAAAACAATAATTTAGACTATTAACAAATAAATATTTCTTAAAGATAAATGGGCTAAAATATAGGTCTTAAGAGCAGAGAATTCAGAGAGTATCAGAGTATCAGTATTAATCCACTTTTCATATCGGTATTACTTTAACAAAGAATTTACGAATTTACGAATATATAATCATACGCGCACAATGATCAAGAAAGTGACAGTGAGATCGTTAATGTCATTGCCAAAAGAAACGGAGTAAAAGAGTTCCCGTAGTCGTTTCTAGTGACAGTAGTGGGAGCGGTGATGATGAGACCTTGGAGCAAATAAAGAGGAAAAGAGTAGCCAAAATTGGTGATGAAACGCCTGAACTGTTTTGCATTGACCCGAGTGAGATGTGCGAAATCGTTATTGAGAAGTAATTATGCTTCCAATAGATTGTACAAACGTTTGATATGTTGTTATTGTTGATTATATACTTGTTTTTGAAATATATCCATGATAAGTATTAAAAATCTGTGAATTATCATTAAAAACTGTCTATTTTCCATCTGCTTGTAAATTTAGAAATGACCCAAATTTTTAGTCGGTCTTAATTATTAGTCGGCCCTTAGTGACTAAATTTTGACGAGGTGACTAAAATTAGGGCCGACTAATAATTAAGGCCGACTAAAATTAAGGCCGACTAAAATTAAGGCCGACTAAGTTTTGGCCGATAAGGTATACAAAAGTTCAACATGTATCCTTTTTAACTTGATAAAGATATGTAATATATCGAAAATTTGTTCGAAAAAATGTGTTTTACTTTGTTCACACACATATATATATATACAAATAAAAAAGATAATAAAAAAAATTTACTTCATAGAATATTTTGATAAGCTTTTGTAAAAGCCTAGCCTGTGTACGTTCATTAAAATTTATATAGACGCTTTTTTTTTTATAAGAACAATTTTATAAGAACAGGAGCCTCAGATTTGGCCAAAAAATAAGAACAAAATAAGAACAACCTGAGGCTCAAATCAATGTTTTAAAAATTAAGAACAGCCTGAGCCTGAATTTTCTTATAAAATAAGAACAATGATTCTCTTTCAATTTTAACTCTTTCAATAATCAACAGTTTAAAATTATATATAATTGTTTTCACTTGTGATCACGTCTTTTCTCACCTACAATACGATGTGCGAAATTAATTAATAACGGCGCGAATAAAATAAGGATTAAAAATTCAAAGATCAACGTTCTTTTTCACATGTTTTACATCTGTCGGGAGAACAAAAGTCAAACACGTAAATACACGTTGTCGTTTTTATAATAAACCGGTTTATAAGGAACCTAGTACTAGAATCTTCAAAACTTAAGAAACTTTTACTGCTACAAATTATTCCTGCTTTTCGAGATAAGAAACATTTTTTATTCGAGAGGGAAGCTTATTTGAGAGGCGCGCTTATTCGAACGATTACGGTACTAAAACTACTGTAATGGACTTGCCGATATTCTCAAAATAGAGAACACTGTTTCCTGCATAAGAAGGAGTGATACAGACAAATAATCTCATTTGCTATGTAGTGGTCTCATTGTTATGTTGTAGTTGCCTCGATTTGGAAAATCCTTCTTGCCAACAAAAACGTCGATATGTGTTCTCGACAAGTTCTTTATTTGTCTTCAAATAGTGTATGTAAAATAAATATTATCAAATTCATTACTTTGGCAAAGAGAAATCATTTTTCTTTGTTTTTTCAGACCATGAAGTTGATGTACCAACATTAAAAAAAAACAACCCAAAAAAACAAAAAAAAAAAAATTATTCTGTTTTTAAAAAACCATAATAAAAATATTGTCCGAGGTTCCAAACAAAATAAGTCCTGACAAATATATAAGACCTTTCGTCCACCCAATCATAGTTTAAAGTATTTCAAACTGAAGTTTTTCCACATAGTCACAATTCATCTTCTTTATTCATAATGCTTAGAAAATCTATTACTTATCTACTAGAGGTTTTTTTAAACTAAAACATAACAACATAACCAATATTTCATTGAAAATAATTCAAATTAAACCCATCGATAAAACACTGATAATTTTCAAAGCTTTCTTGTAAACACCAACCATTACATTTAACCAACAATCAACAACACAGAGTGTTTATTGCTTATTATCAGCAGAACAGACAATATAAAAAGAAGACAGGAGGCGAGAATTTCAAGTGAGCTACTTGACAATATAAACAACTTTTGTCAGAGACAATTGCAGAACTTCTGTTGTTATACTGTAGGCTTTAATGAGGGTATTGTTTCAAAGTTGGTTACACATGTACTTGAGAGATGAAACTATGGTTGCTCATTTGTAGCAAAATTCAAGATAGATGTTTACATTCACATTCAAGAAACTTTTATTCACATTCAAGAAGCTGTTATTCACATTCAAGACATTTTTTATTCATATGCAAGACAAAGTACGCAAGGTGAAATAATAGACCTTTTCATAAATTACGTCATTACAAGCATCATCTCATTTCTAAGCTTCTATATATTAATAGCCGATTCTCTGTTTGTCTGTCTGTCAGTCACGCAAAATGGTTGATTGAGTTGTGATGAAATTGTTTTATTGTATTTGTGCGACGTCAGTGTGAAACCATTGTGTTAAGACCCTAATCGAATGTGACGTTTAGGGAAAATTATCTCGGTAACCAATAGGGATAACTGACGTTATCTAGGGTCCGCGATACAGGCGATAGGATGACGAAAAAATTTGGGCAAAATTTTGGGGACGGGGCTCTATGACGTCATCAAATCATTTGATCGACGATATCTCCGAAACGGTTGGTCGTAGGGGAACAATCCCATACATTTTTTTGATCAGTTTTTTGAGCTCTACAACATGGGCACACTTATCATTGCCAATTTTTTAATTTTATTTTTCGTGAACTCAATGCAGGCTGAACATGAACGGCGAGCGACGCCGCCTCTCTGTCTGTTTGTCTGTCTGTCAAGCAAAATGGTAGATTGAGTTGTCAGAGTAATTATTTTATTTTATTTTGTGCGACGTCAGCGTGAAGACATTAGGGAACTTACGAAAGTACGACGGCAACGTGGACGACGACGTACAAGATATTCATCTTCTATGAATCACAAACGAGCAGAAACTATACACTTGTGTTAAGAAGTTTATTTATAATGCCTTTGAAGTTTGTTTTTTGAACTTTGAGAGGCAGAACCATGAAGGAACCGAGGAAAATTTATCGGAAGTACTGCTATTCTCACGTCTTCGTTTTCGGTACGACTTCAAAATATTACTTTTCACGTTGTGTGTAGAACGTGCAAATCTAATAATGATATTAGTAAAATTAAAAACATTTCCCAATAGTATAGTGTGAAATGACTTCCATTCGAAAGCAAATCTACGGAGTAAAGTGAATCTTTTGTTTGCCTCACGTCGTCGTCCACGTTGCCGTCGTAGTTTCGTAAGCTCCCTATTGTATTGAAACCCTAATCGAATGCGACGTTCAGGGAAAATTATCTCGGTAACCAATAGGGATAACTGACGTTTTTTGGGGTCCGCAATACAGGCGATGGGGTGACGAAAAATTTGGGTCTAATTTTTTAGGGGGACGGACCTGTGACTTGGTCATCAAATTTTTTGATCAACGATATCTCTGAAATGGTGCGTCATAGACATATGATCTTATACATTTTCTTGCTCAGAATTTGGAGCTCTACAAGATGGTAACACTTTCCATGATCAATTCCTTAATTCAATTTTTCGTGAAGTAAATTTAGGCTAAATTTTTTTGGGATACGGGTCTGTGACGTCATCAAAATCTTTGAACGATGATATCTCTGTAACGGTTGGTCGTAGCGGAACGATCCCATACATTTTTTTGATCAGTTTTTCGAGCTCCACAACATGGATACACTTTCGATCGCAATTACTTAATTTTATTTTTTGTGAACTGTAGGGGGTGAAACAACGCAGGCTGAACATGAGCGGCGAGCGACGCCGCCTTGGCGGCTATTTACTGATTAATCTATATCCCAGCGGGCACAAAGACGTCGAAAAGACGTCGTAGAGACGTCTTTCCAAGACGTCCCTACGACGTCGCAAAATGGTCGTGAAGTGGGAATCTCAAAAGACGTCCTAATTACATCTTCACTGAGACGTCCCGATGACATCCCAACGACATCGTAACGACGTCGCAGGATTATGAAATTTACGTCGTAGAGACGTCGTAGAGACGTCCCTAAGACGTCGCAAAATGGTCGTGAAGTGGGAATCTCAAAAGACGTCCTAATTACATTTTCACTGACACGTCCCGATGACATCCCAACGACATCGTAACGACGTCGCAGGATTATGAAATTTACGTCGTAAAGACGTCGTAAAGACGTCGTAAAGACGTCCCTAAGACGTCGCAAAATGGTCGTGAAGTGGGAATCTCAAAAGACGTCCTAATTACATTTTCACTGAGACGTCCCGATGACATCCCAACGACATCGTAACGGCGTCGCAGGAGTATGAAATTTACATCGTAGAGACGTCGTAGAGACGTCTTTCCAAGACGTCCCTGAGACCCCGCGAAATAGTCGTGAAGTGGGAATCTCAAAAGATGTCCCAATCACATCTTCACTGAGACGTCTCGACGACAGGATATCGCAACAACTTCAATCTCTGACCGTAACGACATCGTAGAGACGTCCGATTAACAACCTCCTTTTTCTGGGATCATAGGCCATCTATGTTGGGATCATCAAAACAACAAAACATACAAATTCAATAGATGTCTCCTTTTTAATTCTTTTTAAAAGTTTACAACGCAATAATTTACAGTTCAACATATACTAGCTAATTCGTCATCAAGTTATAAAATTTTGAATCATATGAATTTCCACATTTAAAACTCCCTTCGGCTAGGCTTTTTGAAATTTCGCCAACCTCATTATCGATCAGGAGATCTTTGAGCATCAACGGAAGTTTTTTTATGTCATCTACAGTGCTTTTCTGATGCTGGAATGCTGAAAATAAGTTCAACAAGAATGTATAAATATGTATAAATATACCCACCGAATGCATTCAGAAAACAAAAACTCACCATTATTTTCGTCGAACAGGATCGTATCTTTTCAAGGTGTTTTTCCATTTACACTTTGCCAGTTTACCTTTGACAAAACGCCATGTTTAATTAATTCTTCTAAGATTTATCTAAACTTCTTTTATCGAAACTTATGTTACATGTATCATTATTAACAGTATTAACCTTTCCTTACAAGAAAGTCTTTGCTTTTGAAACTTTCTATATCACACGTGAATTTATAACCAGGGAATTTCTCTTTGTCTTCTTACGTATTTGTTATTGCAGTGGCGTAGTCAAAGGGGGGGCAAGGGGGGCGCTCGCCCCCCCAAGAAAAAATTCCATTAAAAAAGGTCCACTTTTTGACTCATTATAAAGGTCCACTGTTGTTTTTTAGCATAAAAAATTAAACAAAAGAGTTATTATTATATTAAATAAAAATAGACAGATATTACGCAAAAATAAGGCTGCGCTTCACAACAAGCAACCCTACATTATAATGCGATCCTAATAGCAATATAACTTAGGGGCTGATTACATGATCCCGGTTAGCCGGGATGAAATTTCATCCCGCCTTGCCGAGATGAATTTCAACTCGGTGTTATATGCAAAATTTTCATCCCGTTTAGGCGGGACGGGACAAAACTAACCCTGTCTTTAAAATGTTCTCTGTTTGTGTTTTGAAGATTTGACAAACTACGCATGCTCAAACCTCGAACTTGTCCCGGTCAACCGGGACGAAGCGATTACATGGGAAAATTTCATCCCGCCTAACCGAGATCCCGGCTCTTGATAGCCGAGATCTCGGATAGGCGGGATGAAAATTTTATCATGTAATCGCGATGGGAAATTTATGAAGATTTGACCCCTTAGGGGCTGATTACATGATCCCGGTTAGCCAGGATGAAATTTCATCCCGCCTTGCCGAGGTCTTGGCTTCCTGGTCAAATCTTCATAAATTTCCCATCGCGATTACATGATAAAATTTTCATCCCGCCTATCCGAGATCTCGGCTATCAAGAGCCGGGATCTCGGTTAGGCGGGATGAAATTTTCCCATGTAATCGCTTCGTCCCGGTCAACCGGGACAAGTTTGAGGTTTGAGCATGCGTAGTTTGTCAAAACTTCAAAACACAAAGGGTTAGTTTTGTCCCGTCCCGCCTAAACGGGATGAAAATTTTGCATGTAACACCGAGTTGAAATTCATCTCGGCAAGGCGGGATGAAATTTCATCCCGTCTAACCGGGATCATGTAATCAGCCCCTTAGTACCGATATTAGTTTTAGCCATCTAAGTGAAATTATAAAGGTTGTAAAACTAATTCTCGTACTTCCAGCCACTAACGCGACAAGTGAAAGGACATTTAGCTTGTTAAAGCTCATCAAAAGTTACTTGCGATCAACGATGAATCAAAGCAGACTAAACCATTTGATGATTTTAAATGCGTATAAAGAACGCCTTGATCATTTAGATCTAACAAAGATCGCATCTGTATTCGTTAATAAAAATGACACGCGCAGAATAATTTTTGGTAAATTTAACTAGCTTTTTGGAATACGTTATAATATTTTATTTTAGAATTATGTTGAAATACGTTATAAATACTTATATATTAAACATATATATTGAATTGATTGATATCATTGACTTAAGCTCCCGATTGATACTCAGCGTCGCTTCAACAGCTTTAATAACATCCAAGCAACGTGAATAGGCGTTAAAACCGTGTTGTGCATATTTGATGGTCTTTACTTCTTTAATTTTGTGAAAGTTATCGAAGCTTAAGTTTAACCTTACCTGGATTACTTTTAAAAGAGATTTTACTATTGGTTAACATTGATGATTTAGGCTTTCATTGTAAATATTTATTGTATATTTCTTATTTTGTTAAATGCAGATACCTTTTAGTTTTTTTATTATTTGGAAATAACTGATAGCAATTTTTGTTTTAATGTTGAACTTGTCATCCATACGTTTAAAAACAATCGTTTCCTTGGCAGAAATAGCCGCAAACAGAGCTTTTAGAGCTTCAAAATATGAAAAGTTTTCTTGTCGCCCAACCATGGTGGGCGACATTTTTTCCACTACGTGAAAAGGTCCAAAATTTTCTAAGTTCGCCCCTCCAAATAAAATTCCGTAGCTCCGCCTCTGTATTGGTCTATTTTAAATTCTTTAAATCAACTTTAAATGCAACTGTAGTAAAAGACATTTATAATTCTTTCGAAGGTCGTAATTTAATCTGTATAAAGACGTCCCAAAAACGTCGTGAAAGCATCCCTCACAAGACCAAGAAAAAGAATTCGATACGAATGTAAACTCTATATAAGCATGTTAGTATTACTCGATTTATACTGTTTAATGACTGCAGAATGAAATTTGAAAATTTTTCTCAGGTCCCAAATTGATCGTAAAAGGATCCCAATTGCGACGTCCCATTTTCAGACATCCCTACGACGTCGCAAAATAATCTCAAAACCAAACGACCATTTTAAGATTAAATTGAGACGTCTCAAAGACGTCTTGTGCCCGCTGGGATACTAATACGCGCTGTGCATCCAGTTTTTAGTTTAGAGAGTCACTGTTTCGGGTCGTTTTTAACGGTCAAAATCTTCTTAATCATGGTCATATAGCGGCAGTTAGACCGCGCAAGACACATTCACGATTAGTATTAGCAGAAACCCTTGCAGCGCATTTCATCGTTTCAAATGTTTTGATTGTTCGCAAAATCAAGAATCGATAGCGTTGACGTTCGTTTGCCAGCAAGTTTTCATTTACTATTTTGAAAAGCAGGTAATGAAACATACGAGAGTAAGAAATTTCAAGACAACGAAGTTAGTAACGAAAGTATTGCACGAAGATTTATTAATGTTTTTAGGGTAAGTACGCTCTTGAACTTTTTTTGTTTGTTTTGTTTTTCTTATAATATAAATAGGGTTTCTGCATCATTACTTCTCCTTTAGGGAAGACGAATAAAAACAATGAAATTTGAAGAAATGAATTTTAAATCATGACGTTCTGGATTGGTGAAGAACAATATTCTATATGGATATCCAATCTTAGCGTCGTAAAAAGAAAATCGCTAGAAGGTATTAATTTGTTTTGATACGTTTACGACTTACGGGTTTGTTTTTTCAAAACAGCAAATAGCAAAATAGCTTCTGTTTACCTTGGATTATGGATTCCATGAACAGTTACAGCCATTTTAATCTTTCTGTTGTTTTCATGTGAACACAATTTATTTCTAATCGTATCGTGAAAGGATTTAATATGAGTATTTTTTATGTGTTTCAGATCTTCCGAGTAAAAAGATGTTTATGATGTGCAGTGTTGACAATGAACAGGTAAAATGCTTTATCTGGAATACCTACAGAGTTTTTAATTAAAAGGGTGAGGAGACATTGGTAGGGCTGTGATGTTTGATCGTAGACATCTCGGTAACGGTTACTGTATTTTACTGTACTTTCTCAAAATCGTTCCGTGATTAAAATTTTTGTGGCCATTTCTGAGACGTTATTATTTTAAAATCAAAACACGTAAGATATTTTACAAAAGATACAATTTATTTCACAGAGTGAAAATAGCGAATGCGCAGCGCGTATATTTTATTTTTGATGGGTTTCAGATCTTCCTGGTAAACAATTTCTTTAGCGCACTCCAGTGATGTTTGCAAACTTGGAAAATGTTTTATCTGTGTCTGTTTTAAGTGGGTCTTTAAAATCAGGGAAATCATTGCATTGCCTCCTAAAATTAGACTCGAAGTTATGGAAAACATCTCTAAAACCTCTAAGAAAATAACAGGTATTTTTATGGTTCGCGTTATTGACGAAGTGGTGACTACAACACCAATGCACTTTCTGTTTGTCATTTTGTAAATTAATTTTTCGGCACCATTTCTGAGACGGCATTTTCAGAATTAAAACCCGTAAAAAATTTTTACACGGGTTACTAGTCTATGACGTTATCAAAACTTTTGATCGCCGATATCTCCGTAACGGTTGGTCGTAGCAAAACGATCCCATACATTTTTTTTGATCAGTTTTTCGAGCTCTACAACATGGGCACACTTATTATTGCCAATTACTTAATTTTATTTTTCGTGAACTCAACGCAGGCTGAACATGGGCGGCGAGCGACGCCGCCTTGGCGGCTTGTCTATATATCAATAGCCAATTCTCCGTTTTTTGTCTGTCTGTCACGCAAAATGGTAGATTATGTTCTGAGAGAGGTTATTTTATTTTATTTTGTGCAACGTCAGTGTGAAACCATTGTATTGAGACCCTAATCGAGTGCGACATTTAGGGAAAATTATCTCGGTAAACACTAGGGATAACTGACGTTTTTTTTGGTCCGCGATATTGGCCATGGGGTGACGAAAAAATTTGGGCAAAATCTTTGGGACGGAGCTCTATGACGTTATCAAAACTTTTGATCGCCGATATCTCCGTAACAGCTGATCGTAGCAAAACGATCCCATACATTTTTTTGATCAGTTTTTCGAGCTCTACAACATGGGCACACTTATCATTGCCAATTCTTTAATTTTTTTTCGTTAACTCAACGCAGACTGAACATGGGTGGCGAGCGTCGCCGCCTTGGCGGCTAGTATGAATTATTACGTGCTTAAAGGCTGAAATACACGATCAGTTTAAACTGACAGTTTAAACTGACATGATAGAAAAAACTGATCGTGTAAACAGAAAAAACTGACGAATTTTTCATGATCCTCTTAAACTGATCAGTTTTTTAAAAGATGGACGTGTCTTCAGTTAAACTGATGAAAATATTCTATTGAAGCATGAGATAAATCAGATGTTTCTTTTGTTTTCAACGCGTGGCGAATACTGCCGAATGATTTTGTGGCAATTTTATGCGAAAATAAAGTGAGCGGTTATATGCACGTCGGAAATGGCAAATAGAATGAAAAAAAATTGATAAACGAGGGAATTTCTCTTCCATATTGAATGTTCAATGAGGAGCAGTAATTCATCAAAACTATCAGTTTCAATACACAAGAACTTTTGATTCTCCAAATGATCTTTCTGCCTAAGAGTACGTTCATGTGTCAAATTACAACCATTACATTTAAATGGTGAAAACACTTATAAATATGTTTGAACAAATGAGGCTTAGCCCGACCCTTACCCTCACTAACCCAGACACATTTCTCAAGATTTACACCATAAAGTCTAATGGTTGCAATTTGACACACGAATCATATGTAAATTCATTTTCACAACGTGTTGTATGCATCCAATAAATGGCTCAGTTGTAACCACGGGTTTACCCTAACTGCTCATTTCTTTCTTGTACGTTTTTTTCTTTTTTTCCTTTTTATAATAAAAGCCACAACTGCTGCAATTACTGTACCTTGAATTCTCTGTCCATGTTAAAACAGAAGAAAAGATGACAGTGTTTTCATTTTAAACTGAACGTGTAGACAGGTGCGTTTCATCAGTTTAACTGATGAAAAAACTGTCAGTTTAAATTGATTCATTTAAACTGATCGTGTATTTCAGCCTTAACTTTTATAAAAGAATTTCGTGAAAACCTCATCCCTGAGGCGTGAAAACTTCATCCCTGAGGCGTGAAAACCTTATCCCTGAGGCGTGAAAACCTCATCCCTGAGGCGTGAAAACCTTATCCCTGAGGCGTGAAAACCTTATCGCTGAGGCGTGAAAACCTTATCCCTGAGGCGTGAAAACCTTATCCCTGAGGCGTGAAAACCTTATCCCTGAGGCGTGAAAACCTTATCCCTGAGGCGTGAAAACTTTATCCCTGAGGCGTGAACACTTTATCCCTGAGGCGTGAAAACCTTATCCCTGAGGCGTCGTTTTCTTTGTAAACAGTGCAAACGTTATTAATTTTCAGTTTGAAAACGAGACGGTGCTTGTTGTGACGTAATTCATGAAAAGGTCTGTAGTAGCATATAATGAATATAAGGGATTCTAAGGGGTCATTATATTCTAGTACAGGTCTATTATTCAAGGATTTTCGGTAACTCAGATCTGGTCAGTAAATTATCGATCACTAATAGAAGTTAATAAGTGATGCGAAGAACAACTGCTTGGAAAACGAGATAGAATCAAGCTGCAGTATTCGTTCTAAAGAATAAGATGATTCGACACGTCGTTAACGTGATGAAATACCATCATCGGAAGGGGAAGGAGAAACAAGAAAAATCATTTGATCCAAGAGTGGAAAAAGCATCCGCAACTTGGTGTTGCTCTCAATTTCTTACATCCATCATTCCATTCATCCGTATCTTTTGTGGCGATCATTTTTTTCGGATGTAACCGGATGCCTATTCCAACCTTCGATAGATTAGGATACGGCTTGCTTGATTCTTGGAAGAAAGACCAAATGTAACAGTTAAACATCTTCTTCACTATCCTTATTCAAATGTCCTTAATTAAGGAAGATACTTTTTTGTTTCTGGTGACTCAATAATTTTTGCATACAATCCTCATTATTATCATGAAGAATTATACGAAATGCATTGCTGCATGGAGGTTGCTGTTGCACTTTACAGGAAGAAAATATTGTTAAAAGTTCACACATAAACATTTTGAAAAAATTTTCTTTCAAGCAGGTGTTTTAAGGCTTTAAATTTAAATTGTACATCAAAAAAGACCAGTTTCAGCGTATCAACTCATTAATTATTCATGAGCGTACAAGTAAAAAAATTGATGGCAAATTATTCTAAGGGAAGGGGTCATTATATTCTTCTACAGAACACCCCCTGAGAAGATGGCAGAAGTACAAGGTAACATGTTATCGCAGTACGTAATTCATTTTGCTGTATATTCTCCACATTATTATATCTGCCTTATCTAGTGACGACTGGTTTTTGAAAATAAATGCGCCGAAAGCCAGTACAAATATAGACAACTTGTAGTACTAAAAGAAAAATTGAAGGTGAAAAATTTTATTAGAACACCAGCTTAAAAGAAAAATTTTTCAAGAATCTTTACGTGTAAACCCTCTTAAAAAAGCTATTGAATATGAATGCATCAGGTGATTCTAAAATACCTGAATTTAAAGAAAGATTTCTTGAATGTTAATAAATCTTTTGTTTCAATGTAAATGTAAATTTTTTGAATATGAATAAAAAATTTTTGAATGTGAATGTAAATACCTATCGAAATTTGCTACAAATGAGCAACCATACGAAACTGATGCAACTGTGTTCGATCGGTATGTGCTTGTTCCTTTGTGTAAAAAATTGTTTCTTTGTAAACAACTGCGTGCAAAAAATTTAGAACAATATTTTTGCGCAGCTGCAATGCTGTTTTATCGTGTAGCCAGTTTTCCTTGCTGTGCAATAAATTTGATTCGAGAAATGTTTTGTGTAACGCACAAAAAAATAAAACACGTTATACGTCTATTGCGCAGTGATACTTTAGGTTTTGGCAAGATTTTTTCCTTCTAAATCGTCACCAAGCCTTTTTACAATAGATTTGATTCTCTCTTGCGAAACATTACAATTAAAAGTTGTCCTAGTATTTATTAAAAAGTTTTCAAAATGGATCCTTTATACTTCAATTCAACCGTGCAAAGTGACCCAGTGTAACGGTAAATTAGGACACGCAAAAATAAGGACCAGTCTTAATTTCCAGTAATTCTAGACTCCTACAGAAAAGTTAAGATTACCTAAAATATTTCATATGATAGCTAAAAAGTATTATTTTACGATTATAACTAGCTAATTTTATGTTAAATTCCCATAGAAGAAATAGAGGGTGGTGATAGCGCCCTGTAAAACCTCGAGAAGGCCTCACAACCCTAAGGATTTGTCAATCTTTTGAACGCACTTCATAAAACATTTGAAGCATTACCAAAACCTCGTCTTTTTGCTTACACCGAGATTTTTCCGAACTTCAGGCAGTTTTTTTTCAAGCCCTGAATTCATCCAATAGAAAGTTATTTTTCTTGATCGTTTGTAGGACACGAGTCATACTTTTACGTCTAAGATCTAACATCTAATCCAAAGTTGGAAATATACTATGAGTTTTTGACATCTATGATTTGTTTTCTTGAGAGTTTTTACTCACTTGTCGTAACACACATATACACTTACGTGTTTTGTTTTGTGATTTTGATGTGAAAATATGGTGATTCTTCAGGTGCTAAAATTGCGGCATCAATAATTTGTCATAATGTTCAGAAAACAACAGAGAAGGGAAAGAAAGCAGTCGGAGTCTTCAAGCGACACCTGTTTACAATGTATCTGTTTACAATAACATATATAATTCAGCAAGCATTTATTCACTTCAACACCAATTCCCACTTGACTAACACCATGATGTTCTTCAGGTTTCATGTATTTGGAAAATCCTTTTTTAATAAAGGTCATGACATTTTTTTTATTTGCTTTTCTTTTTGAAAGTTTCTGAGTAAACTTTTTAAAAAAGTTGGAAAAACCGCCAAATGGTTCTTTCTCACATCCATTTAATAATTAACTTTATTTATATTGTCATCTTTCTAAGTTTGTTCTTTGAATAATATCCAATGCAAATTTAATTCCTTCCTATTCAGTTTGTTCGCCATAAGTTATTTTTTTCCTATATTCGTATTTTTTGTATTGGCTGTCTACTGATATCCAGAGGTGAAAAAAGTTTGTATAATGGTAAAACATCTCGACATATGAAGTTTTTTTGCTGTTGATAATATTTAATTTGGAAGTTTCACTGAGAATATTATTGTTCATGAAGTTTTGGTCGGAAGCAGAGGTGGATACGGTCAAACTTTGTGGAGGAGTACACTGTCACGAATTTTCTTTTCGGTCTCAATTATTGTTTAGTAATTGAACGTTTTTCATTTCTGCTTAAATCTTCTCCGGAAAGTTTGACCATGTTCTAAATCCGTCTATGGGAAGTAAGTTGAGGTCTGGATGGTTTGAAATTTACGAGAATGCTTTTAAATTAACAGGATTCTTCAAATCGAGGCCCTGTTAACTACATAAAATTTTAAACAAAGCACTCATCAAGTTGTAGAACCAGAGTTAGTGGCGCGTGACCGACTAATAGAAGCTGTGCAGGAATTTGACATATGAAATTGCAATTATTGGCCGAAGCTCTGTTATTTCTGTTTGGGTGAACAAGAACATTCTTGCGTGTTGCCTCACTTTTCAAACAAAAATAAGAGACTTTCGACCAAATAGTTTTGTGATCACAAAATGTTAACAGTCGTTGTAAGTCCTCCATGTATTCATGAAAACTTCCAATGTGGGGTTTGTTTGTATGGTTTGATTTGCATAAAAATGTTTGTGAGAAAAGGTTTTTGTTTAGTGTTAAAGAGAAACAACAAAAAATTAATCTAATTACAACAACTATCAGAAAATGGCCAAACGTAACCTTTTTACATTTCAATTATGTCGGTTTCTTCTCATCTACGTAACCCTGAAAAATTTTCATATCAAATTTTTTTTTTTCATATCAAAATTTTTTTTTAATAGAATGAAAACATGAAATATTAAAACTAAAGTTTGGAAATCGAACATAAAAAAAAAAAAAAAAAAAGAAATGAAAAACTGTTTTTGTTAATACAAAAGAAACTAGAAAACGATACATTTTTGAGATGTGATTTTCGTTAAATAATAATTTGACACTTTCATTTACATGCTATATATATTGACTGAACGAAGCAATTTGTCTGATTGGGTGAATTTGATTAACCTTTTTATATAGCTTTTTTTTAACACTTGTTTTTATGATCGATTGAGAATGCTCGAGATGAACAAAATATATTTCGAAAACAAACATCGGTGTTAACTTTGATCGATGATATTTTTGAGATCTCGCAAGCGTTTTACTGTTTTTAAAGGAATTTTTCACCTTTTTTTTCATCTTTATTCACACACAAAGGCGTTCTTCACTGTTCCTGGAATTTAAAAACAAGGCCTTCATAAATTTTTGTTTTCTATTATTAGAAAAACACAACAACATTGATAACATCAAGATTATTGTATCCATATTGAAGTGGCCTCGTTTTACATTGTTGCGAGAGAACATGGCTTATTACACTTATCCTGTATATGTCTTGGCGAGTTTGATCGTGCTCATCCTATGCATCATAATATGCATTTATCTTCTTCATCTGTATAACTGTCTGCGTCGACGCATGTTATTCATACGCATGTCCAACTTGACGTCAGATATTGACATTTCTGCCGAATCACAAGAATATTTTCCAGTGTCGCCGACGCGTGTCTATCGTTGCCTAGGTTACATGATTTTAATTTTACCGGCTGGCTTGCACCAAACTTCCAATATTTTGTTGTGTCAATGTAAAATGGTAAAATTCAAGAAAATATTTCTTTTACCACAAAACGTAGAACGTAATAACACGATCGCAGCGAAAAGAAAGGAAATCGAATCACCTCCTGTCAATTACGATGTGGATGAACTCGATGACTCCGACGAAAATAATAATAACAATAATACAAATGTCTCGATTTTAAGCATAGATAACACGCTAGACTCGGAATATATACTTACAACTGACCAGACTATCAACACACATAACGACCCTTTTAACTCGAGTTGTCCGATATGTCTTGACGATTTCCAATTGGACGAACAGATTATATTATTAGTTTGTCACCATGGATACCACAAAGATTGTTTACGAAAATCCTTACGATCTAGTGCTAGTTGTCCATACTGCAAATCCAAGAGCAACATGACAACGTATCGAGTAGCTGAGGAGATGCCACTGCTTTGGCAGAATTTAGCTCGAAATAGCTACGGCGTTAGCGTATGACTTCAGTTTTTATGACGTCAGTTTTCAGATGTTTGCTCACAACTTGAGATATTTCGTAATTATCTTTTTATAATTTTCTTCTGCAGACAAAAAAACGAAAAAATAATTTTCAAATCCGCACTGTTGTTGATTTATGTTCTATCCCAGACAAAATATTCGGTCACTGCGATGAAGAGCATTTTTATTGAAATAGTGTGTATATTTCTATAGAAATGCACTCGTACGCAGTGTCTTTTCAACAAATTTGCCCACTGGGATGATTACATATTTCCTTCCATTACCATCAACACAAGTTGACTCTGACAAAAAATGATCTTTACTAAAACACTACACAAATGTCAGCATGGACTGAAGAGAGAATGGCAACAATATTAGAACACAAGAAAATAATTCCTCTTTTCGCAATGGATCTCAATGAACGCAGACGCATATTAGTAGCTTTAGTAGCTATAGCAGCAACGCATATCTTTGAAGAAAATAATAGGGCGGAAAAACGAGTTACTTGGGTGAAGCCCTGGCTTTTAAAAAGAAAGAAATGTGGTGCATTAAATGCACTTCTAAGCCAATTTCGAATGGAAGATCCTACAGAATAGACATCGGAGCTTTTTTCAATGAATTTTTCTGTTGTTTCTTCCTTTTCTGCTTTGCTAGCCATTTTCAAAAAGTATGCTTTCGCCACTATACTCAAGTCTCTCAACATATGTTTCACAAACACGTGACTGGTAAACAACATCACAATAGAGCTTTTGTTAATTTAATTCAAATTCAATAGAAAAAAACGTCCAATTAGTTGGCCAAAGTTGAACATATCCAACTTTTTAAAAAACTGATAAAACCAGAAAAAATTGTAGGTCTTTGATGTTTACTGAAAATTCTAAAAGTTCAGACATAAGAGTTAGCTTTATTTATGATCATTAAAATTTGAAAGGTCACCGAAGCATTCAGCCGTGTTTGTATATGAAGCTAGTGAACAAACTATACTTCCAGTTATAGCTCCTTTCCTTTCTGACAAAATTTACATTTTCATAAATGGATATGCATATTACTGGAGCAACTTTCATAGGGTTATACTCTTTACGTTTATGATTATGAATTTGTTTTCATTTGTCACAAAGTTATGACGTCACAATGATTGCTGTGTGTATCGAGTTGACAAACCCCCGCCCCCCCCCCCCCCCCCAAAAAAAAAAAAAACAAAAAAAACAAGCAACAACAACAACACTCGTTACAACAAATGAAATTTTCAAAGTTTGATCAAGTTTTTTGTTCCTAAGAAAAATCGCTCCCGGGTGGGCTTGAACCACCAACCTTTCGGTTAACAGCCGAACGCGCTAACCAATTGCGCCACGGAAGCACGCTCACAAACTGGCGTAGTGGTAAATCAAATTCCTAAGAAGAATTTTTTTTCTTGAGAAACTCGTCTCTATATATTAATAGCCGATTCTCTGTTTGTTTGTTTGTCTGTTTGTTTGTCTGTTACGCAAATGGTAGATGTGAGCTGTGAGAGATATTATTTCTTTTCTTGTGTGCAACGTCAGTGTGAAGTCAATACATTGAGACCCAAATCGAATGCCACGTTTTGGGAAAATTATCTCAGTAACCAATATTGATAACTGACATTCTTTGGGGTCCGCGATATAGGCGATGAGGAGACGAAAAATTTAGGCCTAATCTTTTTCTTTTTTTCTGTGACGTCATCAAAGTCTTTGATCTTTGTAACATTTGATCGTCACAAAACGATCCCATACATTTTTGATCAGTTTTTTGAGCTCCTACAACATGGGTACACTTATCATTGCCAATTCCTTAATTTTATTTTTCGTGAACTCAACGCAGGCTGATCATGGGCGGCGAGCAACGCCGCCTTGGCACCTAGTCTATATATCTGTTTCGCTAGTGTTATAATAAATATTCATTTATTTAAAATTTAAAAATATAAAAGTAGCTACATGACTTATGCATATCGCAATCATCAGTTGTGAATAAATTTACTCTAGAGGTTGATGTTATTTATAGAGAAAAAAATGTCTAAGGGGATATATACAAATTGTACAAATAAAAGAACGCATCTCGAAATTGTCATCAAACAAGGAGATCTTCAACAGAGCTGCACCGTATTACAACCGAGCCTTACGGTCTAGTGCATATGAAGAATCGATAACGTACACGAAAAAAACGACCAAACGAAAAAGAATCCGGAAGAGGGAAGTTATGTGGTTCAATCCACCATTCAGCCTAAATGTAAAAATGAACGTTGCAAAAAGGTTTTTGTCAATCGTTGATAAATGTTTTACAAGGAAACATAAATTCAGGAGAATCTTCAATTGAAGTAAGTTGAAAATTAGCTGCCTTCCTAATAGGTCCAGTATAATATCAAGTCACAACAAGAAGATCTGGTGCAAGAAATCTGAAGTTTAACCTGCTAAGCGTCTATGTAACTGTAGAATGAAAACTGAATGTCCACTCCAGTGTAATTGTCTTGATGATAGCGTCGTTTACAAATGCCACGTGAAGGATTCCGAAAATGACATTGGGAAGCACTACATTAGGCTTGCGGGTGGTACGTTCAAGGATCAATGGAATGGCCACAAATTTTCGTTTCGACATGAAGACAAAGAGACTGCGTCCGAGATCTCAAAGTACATGTGGAAAAAGAAGAGAGTGGGTATTGTACCAAGTCTACCGTGGAAGATAATCAATCACGCTTCTTCCTACAAAAACGGTAGCAAATTGTGTTCCCTTTGTCTAATAGAGAAGTACCATAGTATAATAACTTCAGATCTCGATCTTATAAGCAAACTGAGTTAATTTCAAAGTGTCGCCATGTGAACAAATTTCTTTTGTGCAATTACAAGTCAGTTCCACTGGACTGAAGTAACGCCAATTTTATCTCTTTTATTTGTACTATTTGTATATATCCGTTTAGACATTTGTTTCTCTGTAAGTAACATCAACCTCTACAGTAAATTTATTTTATACATCTGATGATTGCGATTATGCATGAAACTTGCAGTCATGTATTTTATGTTTTTAAATTTTAAATAAATGAATATTTACTTTGAATTTCAACATATTTGTTCATACGACCTCGTTTTGATGTCCTGCACTGTTCCATGTTAATTATTTATGTAATGATTAAAAGTTGTTGAAATCGTAGTGGAACAATTTTAAGTATTTAACAACATAGAAACGAGGTCCGTTATGAGCAACTCTAACGTGACGTAACATAAATTTGGGAAAGGCAATAATGAGGCGTTTAAAGATCGAAAAGTGTTTAGAAATCTAGCTAGGTTATCGGTCTCCTAAGAAATCTCCACCATTATTTACCGCATAATAGTTAGCTGTTTGTTTCCATGTCTACTTTTTTTTGTTCTGAGAGATTCTAATTGTTGACATCAGCATGTCGCAACCCTCACCTCTACAAACGGTTCATCTGATTTCAACTTCTAATAGATCATTTTCAAATCTATTATGTCACTGGTGACGAGGAGCTACAATAATGCAAAAACCATGCAGTCCGCTGGTACTAAAATCATCTTATTGAGTCCAAAGGATTAACAACTCTAAATTGTCAATAAAATCTCCCAATAGTTTCCATAACCAAAACATATATAGATTGGATTTGTTTGGAAACAATATCGTCCCAACAATATCATCATTCTCCTCCTCACCAACTTCCAACTTTTTGTGTTGCTGTTACACGGTGGTATACAATTATTAGCGATTTTGCCTTTTCCCGTTTCAAAGCATGGTACTATAGGTGGGCGACCGAATGTTTTGTGAGGATTTTTTAAAAACTGTTCAACTAAAAAGTTACTTTAGAGATTTAAAGCCTTTTCTTGTATCAAAAGAAACATCATTACTTTGCACGTTTATAACAAGTGTTGATTTGAAGTTTCTAATGAAATTATAGGGAAAAATTCACGGACAACTCTACTAAGAGGTAGTTTATACGGTCGAACTTTTGCCTTGTCTAATGTAAGTCAAGTAACCTGCAATTAGACATTGTCAATACTTTTACTTAAGAATGCAACAGTTTTCATAAGTACAGGTCATTAGATTTACATTAGAGAAGCCAACAAGTGCGACCGTATAAACTACACTTAAGTTGTAAATAATTCCCTACAAATCTATAGAAAAATAGTTTCGTGTAAACGGAAGCATGATTTTTCCGAATCGTATATAGTATAGTATAGAAGTATATAAAGAAAGGAAGGTGGGAGGTCTGGTAGCTATTCTCTGTTTAAATACTGTCTATTCATATAAAAACAATTGGTTGTTCATATGGTCGATGAGCAAAGGTTTGGGATGACAGATCAAATTCAAACTTGTTGTCAACACCAAGAAGAAGTTAGGAGGAGAGAAGTACGAAACGAACAGTCGACTTGCAAGAAGTACGAAACGAACAGTCTACTTGCAATACTAGAATCACCCCAAGGCAACAAATGGACCTCACCAGTAGGATTGAACGCAGGCTAAAATATTGACTAAACAATTGTTGGACCATGTTTGAGCGAATCAATCGCTTTGTTCTTTCTCGCTTCTTCCGTGAGTTGGGTAAGCGAGAGCCAGCGCTGACCATCAGGGCGTCATTACAGCTTTGATTATCAGTGTGTGCAGACGTCGTCTTCACTTCAAGAAGCTAATTCATCACAAAAGATAGATAAGTTTTCTTGATACAATTTTTCTAATTCCTTAAATACTATGTCTATTTTTTCTAATGAAGAAGAAATGTTATTGCTTCCTGGTAATGAAGCCTCAAAAGCGATCAAAAACCGTGAAACATGAAGTTGATGATGGTTTTGATGATGGTATTTCTTTACCAAGCCAATCCGATATGGATGATAGAATCGATGAACTTTGCAATGATTCATCTGACATTATAGAGCAAGTCTCTGCAGAATTTGTGGAACAAAAAGAGTTTGGACCTCCCATTGCTTCTAATATAGCGCAATGTTTTAATAACATTTCAGGGAAACCTCTTTCTTTGGAAAAAGTCACCGAAAAAGCTAAGACCTATCCCATTTCAGAGAACTGGTAACTTGAGACTAGGTCTGCCAATTCAGAGATTTGGTCGCAAGTTTTGTGCGCCAAACAAAGAACGCTTGACGTTAAAATGCAACGAATCCAAAATTTAATTGTTAGATCCACTAGTTGTGTTTTGCAATCCGTGGATGAACTGCTTAAAACCAGGAAGGATAAAAATTCCTCTATCAACTATTACAAAGACACCATCAATACCGCAGTAAGGAAAAGCATGGATTCATTAGCTCTTCTTACCCATGCACATAGTTAAGAAGAGAATATTTGTCATATTCTTTTGTGGCAGATGAAAAATCCCTTGCGGTAAATGTGCCAACTGACTCCAAACTTTTTTTTGGGAATGACCTTAATAAAAGGTTGACAGAAATAAATGGCACCAACAAACTTAAGAGCAGAACGAACACTTTAAGAAGGCAAAAAACGCCTACCGGTTCTCAAAAACCCCAGGGAATCAGAGGTCATTTGGGTATCAAAAACAGGGTCAGAAATACCCAAAAAGGAACAATGAAAACCAAAGACACCAGAAGAAAAAAAACTAGAGTTCGGATGGCTCCATTTCAACTGATTTTTTGGATACTCTTCACCATGAAGTTTCTATATATCAAGGGGGAATATTAAAAAACACCTTAAGGCCTGGTTCGATAGACAAGATCTATGGATCTTAGATATAGTCAAATTTGGATTGAAACTAGACTTTGAATCATTTCCCCTTGACGATAATTTTCATATTCACACCCTTTCGTTTGTGGAAACTCAGTTTATATTAAGTGAAATCCAAAAACTTTCCATAAAAAAGGTAGTTGTTGATACTGTACGTCAACCTGGTGATTTCGTTTCCGGTGTTTTCACCAGACCCAAAAAAGATGGGAATTTTAGAATGATTTTAAACTTAAAAAAGTTCAATAAATATATGCAATACAAGCATTTTCAAATGGAATCAATTAACAATGTTATTAATGCCATTGAAAAAGATTGTTTCATGGCATCTGTCGACCTTAAAGACGCTTTTTACTCTATTCCTATATTTCAGGAACACTAAAAGTATTTAAAATTCCTTATTGACAAATTCTTATTTCAATTTAATTGCATGCCTAATGGATATGGTCCTGCTATGGGAGTCTTCACCAAGGTACTTAAGTGCCTATTTACATTCTTACGCAGTATAGGATATATATCAGCTATATATGTGGACGATACCTATTTACAGGGATCTACTCAGCATGTCTGAAGAGATAATGTTTCTGCTACTGTACAACTTTTGTGATCGTTGGGCTTTGCTATTCATGTGGATAAATCTATACTTATCCCTACGCAACGTATGACCTTTTTAGGCTTTATTTTTGATTCAATACATATGACTATACAACTTACTCCAGAGAAGAAAAACAAAATCTATGATCTTTGTTTAGAATTAATTTCACATAGTAAACCTTCCATAAGACATGTTGCCAAAGTAATAGGCAATTTAGTCGCTTCATTCACTGTTGTTCCACATGGCAGATTATTTTATAGACATCTTGAACTTGACAAAATCCAAACACTTCAGATAAGTCGTGGAAATTTTGACAAAAAATGTCATTTTTCAAGTGACTCTATAGCAGAAATGAATTGGTGGATCAATAATATCCATTCAAGTATTAAAGATATTCACATCCCCTCTGTTGATCTGACAATTTACACAGATGCCAGTAATTTAGGTTGGGGAATCACTGATGGAGTAAATCCATCAGGTGGCCTTTGGAATGCTAAAGATGCACAGAAGCACATCAATGTGCTAGAGTTAGAGGCAAACTACATAGGTCTTGTTACTTATTACAAGAATAAGCATTACAAACATATGTACGTATTATGTCAGACAACAGCACAGCCATTGCCTATATAAACAATATAGGAGGTATCAAATCTGTTGAATGCAATATGCAAGCCCAAAAAAATGGCTTTGTTGTATTGAACACTCTGTTTGGGTATCTGCAGACTTTATACCAGGCAAAGAAAATAAAACTGCAGATGAAAAATCCAGGAAATTCAATGCAGTTATTGAATGGATACTAAATCCAAACAAATTTACAGATATTATACATAAATTCGGATTGCCTGACATTGATTTATTTGCAACAAGGCTTAATAAACAGCTTACAAAATACGTATCTTGGCATCCTGAGCCAGAATCCCATGTTGTAGATACATTTTCTATTTAATGGTCTGATAAACTTTGTTATGCCTTTCCTCCTTTCAGCCTAGTTGGACAAGTTTTGGAAAATGTAAAGAGAGAAAATTCTGGTGCCAGACTGGCCCAGCCAACCGTAGTATTCACAAGCAATAAAGGCGGCCACAAGGAAGCTGGTATTTCGACCACAACCAGATCTGTTGATCTTAACTCAACAGCCAAGGGGAAAACATCCCTTATGGAAAAAGTTACAGCTACTGGCACTGGAAATGGAGGTTTGAGCATTTCTTCATCCACTAAGAGGATTTTAGATTCGGCTACTAGTGATTCCACAAAAAAGAAGTATGCTACCATTGCAGGCGATTTCTAGAATTTTGTTCCCTTCACAATATTGACATTAATAATAATAAAACTTTCTATTAGCCTCATTAGATCAGTCAAAAATGCTGTTGCACGATATATCTACACTCCTCCTTATAAGCATGTTCCATAACATGCACTAATGAATAAATATTTCAAAGGATTGTTCAATTTGATGCCACTAAAACCAAAGTATGGTTATATTTGGGATGTAAAACTGGTCTTTGACTTTTTCAGAAATAGCTCAGATAATGTCAACCTTACTGACAAACTTTTGACCTACAAAGTAGTCATATTGCTACTATTATTAGGGGGTCAATGCACCAACACCATTTATTGGTTTGAAGTTGACCATATGGTTATTACTGATATCAGTGTTACATTTGCACCCCAGCATGTGCTCAAGCACTCTAGACCATGTAGAAAACTAGATGTATTCAAATATAGGGCCTAACAAGGCAAGAAACTTTGTATAGTAGACTGCCTCAAAGAGCATTTGAAGAGAAAGAGTCATAAAATCCAAGACTCTAATATCAATGAACTTCTCATAACCATCAAAAAACCATATAGAGAAGTATCCCTTGATTCCATACGTCGTTGGATGAAAGATCTATTTACGCTTTGTAACATTTGCAATTTCCGCCCTCATAGCTGTCGCTCGGCGGCAACTTCAAAAGCTCTGGCTGTTGGCGTAAGTAAGGAAGAAATCCTGAAAAAAGCCTGTTGGTCAAATGAAAGTACTTTCCTTACCTATTATTACAGAGACATTCAATATAACACTAATGAACTTAATATGAACAATACATTGAATTACTACTTGTAGTTATATAGTGTTAAGATTATACTATACACATAACATATCTGTGTATTTACCTGTAGGTTGCTAATATTTGGTTGGTGTGCTTTGAAATCTCGCTTACCCAACTCACGGAAGAAGCGAGAAAGAATTCCTTGTTAAGCGAGCACTTACCACACCCTTATTCTCTCCCATAGGTTCTGTATATGTATTACAGTTACTTTAGAATACACCTGACAAATATTAGCTATAGCTTTAAAGAATGACGCCCTGATGGTCAGCGCTGGCTCTCACTTACCCAAGACTCCCCGAAGAAGACTCGAAAGAACAGCTGTCAAGCTTCACACTTGGTAAGTGCTCGCTTAGCAAGGAGTTCTAGTAAATTAATCCTCAGAAGTTTGGTTTATAAAACGAAAAACTTCATATTGATAAGTATGACTTCGAGGCAAAATTTAAGTCCTTTGTATATAGGAATTACTATGACCAAAGGAAATTTCGTTTGCTGAAACCTTATGTTTTCAGCTCAGTGTTGCCTTTACAATCCCTTAGCCATTGTCAACCATTGTGGTTCCTAATTAAATCATTAAAAGAATTATCGCTATCTGATTCAGCACCATAATTTATAACAATAAATTGGTGGTGGGACCATACTACGTGTGATTATAAAATACACTTTTGTTCAAAGAAAAATGTTTAAATATGAATAATGCTTATTTTGGAGAAAATTTTAATGCTTTATTTAGTTTTTATGCTTATTTCAAATAAGGTGCAGTTTAAACAGTTCAAGGATTGGACCTCGTTTTCACGATTAGAGAGAAAGCAGAAGTACTTTCAATACTTTATGCAGAAGATTCTTTATAATTCCAACTGTCAGGGTGAGTCAAAAATCATTTGAATAATGGAGATGTTTGAATTATAGGAAGTCGAATTATAGAGAGTCTATGGTATTAATTGAAAACATTTAAAAAAAAAAAACATCAAGCAATTCAAATTTTCTGTAAATACTTTCGAAATTTGTTTGTGCGTATCCATTCATATTACTTGAAAGTCGACAAAAATATCATGTAAACAACTTTTAATTTAAATTTGTTTTTTACTAAAGTAGGATGTCGCTCCCGGGTGGGCTTGAACCACCAACCTTTCGGTTAACAGCCGAACGCGCTAACCAATTGCGCCACGGAAGCACGGTCGCCGCTTCACTTAGTGGCAAACTTAACTTTTATTCTTGTTATTCCCCAGAAAATTCTCTACTGGATAAAAAAAAGTTTTTTTTGAATTTGTCAACTTTTTAATTTCAAATGATTTGTCATTTTTTTGCTCTTTTTCTCCAATATCTAGGGAAATAGACAATTTCAGATACATCTTTTAAAGTATGTTTGATACATTTTTGTTGTTCTTTCGAATCGTACAAAAAGTCTCATATTTTAACCTCTTTCATTTTTTTATAACACCACAAGTATTGTTATACTTGAGAAATAAGATTTTTTTCTGAGGAGACACACACAAATATCTTTTTAATGACTCCCTTATCTCAATTAAAGCAATAAGTTCCGCTCCCGGGTGGGCTTGAACCACCAACCTTTCGGTTAACAGCCGAACGCGCTAACCAATTGCGCCACGGAAGCACGGTGACCGTTGCGCTTAGTGGCAAACTTAAGTTTTATTCTTGTTATTCCTCAGAAAATTCTCTACTGGATAAAAAAAAGTTTTTTTTGAATTTGTCAACTTTTTAATTTCAAATGATTTGTCATTTTTTTTGCCCTTTTTGAATAAATAAACAATTTCAAATATGTGTTTTAATATATGTTTGATCTATTTTTGATGCTCTTTCGAATTGAACAAAAAGTCTTATATTATAACCTCTTTCATTTTGTTAATAATACCACAAGTATTGTTATACTTGAGAAATAAGATTTTTTTTCTGAGGAGACACACACAAATATCTTTTTAATGACTCCCTTATCTCAATTAAAGCAATAAGTTCCGCTCCCGGGTGGGCTTGAACCACCAACCTTTCGGTTAACAGCCGAACGCGCTAACCAATTGCGCCACGGAAGCTTGGCCTAGTGCTATGTGGTGTAGATCCAATAACAAGCTATCAAGTTGCGGACAATAATAATTTTTCATCCTTTTGTTGTTGTTGTTGTTTGCAAATATTTTTGCAGACAGACAATATTTTAACACAGACACATACTCAAATTTATTTTTTTCATTCTTCGTAACGACACAATTTACCACGCATTGTTTAATTAGGTTTTTTTAAACCCACATGTCTTTTTCATGACATTTATTTCATACCTTTGGTGCTAAGGGGCGAATGCTTTTTGTATCAAATGTCATTTAACTACTGATAAGTTATTTTGATTTTTTTTTCGTATACAATTTTTTAATAGGTTTGCTCTAGAATGAGATTCTATTTCACATTATACTGTTGGGAAATGTTTTTTTAATAATATCAATATCAGGTTTGCACGATATGAATAGTAGAGGTATGTTCATCGTTACCAGTACATTAATACGATGAAAACATATTTGAACAAATGAGAATAATATAAAATAAATAATGTAAATGACACCAGCCCTGAACCTTGCCCTCACTAACCTAAACACATTTTTTTTTAAAAAAAAAATAAATAAAGTAACAAACATATAGGACAAAAGGCTTGAACACCTCCAAAGCACCCGAAGGTGAGATCGCCAGGTATTCAGCCTAAGAAGTAACACAGAATAAAAGCATGGAGTTCGATCTCTAAAAAACAGTATCACTGAAAAGTGATTGACTGAAACGCTCAGTCCCCTTGATATATTTAACTGTCAAACTAAGAATCTGTCGGTTATTCATCTCATCAAACATTGGGTTTCCATATAAAAGAATTCTGACTATAGTGTTTCCACAAAAAGGCAAGATATGAATGTTCGCGCTTTGCAGGTCTTTGAATAAAATACTCCTTAAATTTGAAAAGTTCGAGCAGTGAAGAAGGTAGTGCTTCGTTGTTTCCTCTGCATTAATCCAACATGAGCATATCGGATCAAGTTATGATTGGAAGTTATGCCTAAATTTATGTGCTTTCAGGTGACTAAAGTCTACTCTTAGGCGGGTAATGAAAGTCACACCCGTTATGTCATTCAGCCTATAAACTGAGTTCTGCAATGGTTTGCGACTTTTAAAATTTCTCTTTTGAAAAACAATAGATTTGGAAGATTCCTCAAGCTTATTATCAAGCTTATTCCGTCAAGCTTATTCCATTCAGTGATGCAATACGGCAAAAAAGGATTTCAGAAACAAACTCTCCCAAACATAGGGGGTATGGCATAAGTAGCTCTAAAGGAGTAGTGTGGGGCATCAGTCCGACGCACTATATCGTGCAATTATTGGGGTGATGCGCCATTTACAATTTTGTAAAACATGTACATCCTTCTACAATGCCTTCGATCCGACAAAGTTTCAAGTCCAAGTTCAAGATAAAGTTTTTTGCGGGAAGTTCCAGGGAAGCATCCAGATATCGCCAAAGCAGCACTGTATTGAATGGATTCCAGACCTTGAGTAAAGGAATCATTTCCAGGATTGTCGTAAATAATATCCCCATCCCCCTAAACACATTTGACAAGGTTTACAGTCTAATAGTCTGATGGTAACGATTTGTCAGATGAATATATTCGTAGTAACGTTGTATTGTCAATACAACGATTGCTCTAAGTTCTAGATACGTATTAGGGAGATTTGTAAACTGGACGAGCCTGTTACACGAAAAAAATCAATTACTTGTGAGAATTTTTTAAAAACTGTTCTACTAAACGGTACTTCAGAGATTTAAAGCCTTTTGTTGTATCAAAAGAAACATCATTACTTTGCACGCTTATTTCAAGTGTTAATGTGAAGTTTCTAATGACTTGGTAGGGAAAAATTCATGAACAACTCCACTAAGTTGTATATAATTCCCTATAAATCTAATGAAAAATAGTTTCGTGTAAACGAAACATGAAAAAAATCCTAATTAAAAGGGTTGATTGAGAACGAAGACGTGAGAGTAATAGTATTTCCCTGGTAACCATAGTTACTTCACGATCCTTTTCTCTAAGTGAAACCTCGATCTTAGAAACTCCTTTTTTAACTTGAAAAAAATACGGTAACGAGGATGTTTTCAACAGAAATCATGTGACAAAGAAGTCGATAAATAAGAAAGCTTTCATCACAAATGATTGAGATACCGATGAAGTAGCACACGGCTAGTTGATTAGGGTGATAGGAAAGTGTCAATAAACTGATAATTCTAATTCGATGTTTGTACATATTTACAAAACAGTGATGAATAAATAAATCAGGAGAGCAATCACGTCAAAAACTTTCATAAATCTACTTTGGCTTACTTTCATAAATCAACTTTGGTTTTCAATATAATATAATATAGTACACACCATGGAATAGCAATTACACACCATGGAAAAGCAATATCATGGTGACAGATATGAAGATCGAAATGAGCTGTCCGTTTTTCCACTGATTTGCCTCGATCAATCAAACATTATATCTCCACGACTGTGCTAGAATACAGTAATAAGCGAGGCATTTTCTTTCTTTTTTTGAGTTCATTCAAATAATCCAATTTATCTTTTGAGCACTGAAAATTTTTTCTTTTTGTTCAGGATATATCGATCACTTATCGTAACGACGTAACGACAGGAACAGTAATAAAATTTGAAACCTTGCGACAACATTGCACCATCTCATCTCACAGGAAATCTTTGCGCCACATTTTCATTTTTTGCTTCAAGTTTTCATTCATTGCGCCCAAATATTTACTTAAATTATTCATTTATTTCAGGGTCACGTGATCACCACAGCATGTCTGTTGACAGTATTTGTAAATTTGTTCTTTCTTGCACAAACGAAAACGTTTGTATAATGGGCAGAATTCAATCTCGTCTTTTTTAGCATTTTCACATTGATGCATCTTCTTTGCTATAAAAGAAAATGATATGTGCTTGATATAGAAGACGAAAGGCGTGGTAAATGGTTGTAAGTAAAAATTCATTCTACACGACCTAGTCTCGATGAGATGTTTCCATCTACCTGGTTTAAAACCAACTAAACTATTCGGTTAAAGGCTTCTTAAATTCGTCTGAAAGAACGAGACATAACCTGAATATAATCCTCACTAACCCAAACAAATTCAACAAGGTTTGCACCACAAACTTGTCTGGTGGTTTGAAACCGGTAGATGGTTTGAAACCGGTAGATGGGTGAAGGGTATTTAAGCTTTTATTTACATTCGTAGAAAATTTAGGAAAATAGGTTTTTTCATATAATACCGGGTGAGTCAAAAAGTACCGGTGTTTCACAAAAAATATCGCTAGATTGAATAATAATGAAAAACAGTTTTTTTTATTTCTGATTAGAGGTGTATCGTTCTGCTAATTTGGTTGCGTAGAAAAAAAGTAAAAACTGGAGGCGGTCCTTGTAAAAATCTTTGAAAAATAGACAAAAAAAGCCGAGCAAAATGTCTCGAAACAAGATTTATTTACTTTTTTTTTGACTCACCCGGTATAAAAAATAATAGAAAGAAAAGTCATAAAGGATTATGCCCATCTGTCATTGAGGGCGTTGGTCGTTCTGAGCAGTTATTGTTGCGATAATTCCGATTGACTTACGACATGCGTTGCAGCTTTTAGGGCAAACTTCCCTTATAGTTGGAGCATGACAATAGTCTTTCCATTTTCTGCAGCTTCGTTTTTGGTCTACGCATGCTACATAGAAAACATCGGTAAATCAATACATCAGTTATAAACATTTAATGATATTAAAAAACAAGATTCGCAAAAATGCGACTATATATTTCCCCAAAGTTGCAAAACTTTTATCAATTATTGTGTGTACATAGAAGACCATAAGAAAAGTGGTATAACTACCATCAACGCAAATAAAAATGCTTTCCATACTAATCAGGGTAGAATTCAATTTAATACCATAAAAGAACTTATTTCGAACTTATTATGAAATGAAGATATTCATGGTCATATGATATGGTTTCTCTTATAATTTTTGCTGAGGAGTTAAAAAAAGTTATGAGTTATGAGAAGTTATTATGGAGGTAAATTCATCATAATAAACGTATGATCTTCATTGCTGCAGAAGCTTGACATCCTTTTACACAGTAATATCATGGCAAACAATGCAATTCAACAGAACACAGCTTTTCGTAACTCGTATTAAACTATTTTACAACATCATACAATGAAATTTGTTTACAAGTTTACAAAAGAAGAAAAGAAAATTGTCAAACCTAATTTTAATACCACAGTCTAAGTATTAAAAATACTTTGGGGTAGACAGCAAATAACTATTAAAAACGATCAAAATTTGTACTGCGTAGCATTTCAAATTAGGACAAGAGTTATTTTCCAAAAAGAGATGGTCTTAAAGTGACAATTTATAAAATTAAATTCAAGTATTCAGAATAAACATCTCAGTCACAAAAATATGTGGACACTTATTATTTACTATGTGATAAAAATGACTTCCGTAAATCTCAAATGAAAAAAACAAACAGATTTTGGTAGTGAAAATACACATCCATAACCAAATCACTACGAAGCTAAAAAAAGAAATTTGAGTTCTGGTTTGATTTAATTTACAGATTCTTATGTTGGATTGTGTTTTGATTTAAGTTTGTTGTTTGTGTAAGGAAAGTTGACAGTATATATATTATATATACTTTTTACAAAATAAAATATCATAATACAGTATCAAAACAGTATGCGTGATCATGGAATTAATCCATAGTATCCAGCCTATCCAGGCCAGGGAAGCACATTCAACCAGGTTCTTTCAAGTTATTATCTGTCTCAATCCTGTCTGTGTACGAAAATATTGTAATTGGTTTTCTGAACATCTTATTGCATATAATACGACATCACGTTTTTACTTGCTGTTTTTGTAATGTGCTCTTTGAATTAACATAATTGGTCGAACTACTTGTTCTCCACGTATAAAAGGTTTCCCTTGTGGTGGCTGTACATCGTGTGCGTGCTGTGTCAGTTCAGTTTGACTATACATTCTGTATATATACATTATCCTGTCAAATCAGGATGTAAAATAAAAATAAATCTGCAGCCTGTATTTGATAATGAATTTTCCCCTTTGCACTGAAATCACAGCTTCAATGTTTTGCTGTTCCAAACATGTAACTACCAACCAATCATCCATAGCATTTATCAACAAAAACAAAACATTTTTTTTTCTGTATTTTACAAGTTCATTAAAAAGTTTTTATAAAACCTTTCATAACAAAACTGAACTAAAGCGATTTATTCCCATCATTTAACAACCTTTTATCTTTTGAATCATTTTAAAAGCTGGCAGGAAAAGCAAAGTCTTCTACTGACCATCTGCACTGACTGAAAAAAAATGGCGCATTACTTCACTGTAGACTAGCCTCTATTCTTATCTACTGGCGGCTAAGTGAAAATTCAATACTGAACTGCGGCTATAAAAGTGAACGAAAAGAAGGAGGAGAAGGAGGAGGAGGAGAAGGAAATGCCGGTTTTAACATATATTTCGCCCTACGGGGAAATATATAATAATTCTATTACTATACGATTGCTCTACTAGAATATAATGTTCCTAGAAAATTTATTTTTGGTACATCAAAGTATTTGCCATTTTTTAAAGAATTACCTTAATTCACATTTGGCTAAAGGAATTTCTCTCGACTCTACAACTGTTTTAACTCAGGTAATAAGGAAAATATAGGCGAAGTATATTTCTAGTCAAACCTTTACACATTGGGCAAAATCGTTAAAATGTCACGGCGACGGAGAGCATTTATTGAAATTGTGTCTATATTTATAATAGAAATGCACTCCTTTATTTTAAACATCATGGTAATGACGTCATAATTATCATAAATAGAAATGAGGCTACAGTTCATCGATCGGCCAATTTAAAAGGGTAAAGCATTTTTACCTGGGCAACCTTCTCCATTAGGTCCGTTTGCAATGGTTCTGTTGTCCCAGCAACATCCGAACGTGGGTTTCAATAACTTACAAGCCACAGGCTCCACCAGTTCGTCTAAATACGTATAAAAAAAAATAAAAAATTATTCTCAAAAGTAAATTTCTAACAATTCTTAATAAGTATTTTAGTCTCAAAAAAGACCCAAACTGTTAGATAATAAATTCACTTTTAAGGTATGTTGGCTACTTCAAGAAAGGAAGTTGATTCACTGCAGACTATTTAAATATTCTCTATAGCGCAAGTATGAGGTGCACTTTGTTGATAAGGAAACGACCTGACTTGACTCTTACATTTTTTATTGGTGTGTTATCGCGGCTAGTGAACTGCATTTCAATTTGGAGACCTATTTTATTACCAACCTCATTAACGCCCAAACCGCCCAAAGCCCTCTACTTACATGTAAATTTGACGTCATCATGGTCATCATTGTTGTTGGCTCTGTCTGCAAAACCATCAATGATTTCATGACCTGCGCATAAAGATTATTTGTGAAAATTAAACGAGAATCTTATTGGTTACAAAAAGGTCAACTTCGATGACTTTCAGCGTTCTTCGAAGTTCATCGATGGAAGCACTTTAGTTTTCAGTTCGTTTTGGAATATATTAATATATATATATATATATATAAATGATTGGCAGGCACAATGATAGGAGGGACTGAATTACCTCCAGTTAATTGGCTTTTATGGAAATGTTGCTACGGCAATAGAAAGGATGTTGGTATTTTTCAAAACAGGAAAATATTTCAAGACAATATCAAATGAAGCAGATAAGAGGACAACGTCCATGACAACAAGGATCGTTCACGACAAGTACTACTTTTTTAGCCATCGACATTTTGTTGTTTTTGTACCATGGTTTAATAGGATCTTAGCAAGGATAAAAGACGTTATGACAAAAAACATTGAGCGGATTTAAAACAGCAAAAGCTCATGCTGGTTTATAAGATGTAGTTCACTCGGATAATGTTCACCATACGATTAAAAGAAAATAGCTTTAAATGGTAGAACAGCATCTGTGATCTCTTAATCATCAGCATGAACTGGTTTAATGAGAGGCCAACATATGATATGCGTGGCAAACATGCACACGTACTTTCAAGAAACTTGCTATGAAATTTTTTCTGGTATTATTGAACTAAAGTAGCGCCCAGACCCTCTACATATCATTATGGTACTAACAAAAGCAAAGATTTTGCATTTTGCTAAAACATTCTCAACTTCGCTAAAACATTCTTTTTACAAGATGTAACTTCGAATAAGGTAGTTTTACTAGAGAACGGTTTCATTGCAACATTTTTTCCTGCACAGCTGGTGGTTCAGTTAAATCAACAATCATTTAAGTGATTTTGAAATGTTCAAGTGACGTTAAGAACAGTTCAACCATTTTTCTTTCTTGATCCTCATTTGTAAACAATTCTAAACTGGTGTCTTAGCAAGCATCATGATTTTAAGCTCTGCAGATAGAGAGCATAGCTAAAACGTCAAGAATATTCTTAAAAGATAATTTGCCTGTCTAATTCTTTCAATTCGCAGATTTTGCGACTCTTAAGAACACAGAACGCGATTATTTTTTGCCTGCAATGGTTAATGAGCCATTGAAATATCACAATGATGCGCAAGTACAGGTGCGCGTGGATGTGACTCGACACCACATTGTGAAAATAGTTTCCTCATAAAATTCACTGGAGAAAGTTATCCAAGAATTAGGTAAAGAAAAGGTACATGGACTTGCTTGTCATTGAGAAATAATTAGCTAAGAACATCTCTTGTGGTTTTTAGTAAGTCCGAGCACAGATATTTAGCAAATTATAAAGTTACAAGAAACAGTGAGCACACTTACCTGATAATTGAATTCGGTGTGGAATTTCTTTTAGTTTCAATGATCCCTCGTGTTGTTTAACATCGTTTGTTGAATGATCCAAGTGCAAATTTCGTGCCAGCACTACACTGCATATCACCAATATCACAAGTACTTCTCGTGCCATTTTTTACAATGTTATCTAAGCATGAAAAAAAAAATCTGAAAAGTTTGGTACTATATGAGAAAAAAAGCTCATCCGATTGGACAACTTTAACGCTTTTGATTGGTTGACTGATATGAATTTTTAATTAGCTCCTTCTGATTGGTTCATTATGACAGCTATCCAATAAATCATCAGCTCCAACACAGTGTCTGGATATCTCATTTGACATGCCTCGATCAACCAAACATTATACTTCCATATGACCTTGGGATATGGAATAACTGATAAAATCAAGAAATCAAGAAATATTTTTAAAATTCCTCAGAAATCCCTTGGATGGGCGAGATAAGAAGAAAAGTGAGAAATTATTTCAGTTACCATCTTCAAAGGTATTTGAACAGAAAATAAATTTATCAAGATTCTTCAAGATACTCCCTAGAAAAGATTCTACGTAGGCAAAAAGTACAAAAAGAATCAACTTAAAAGAAGAAATCACTAGTTGTGTTGAAATTTTGCGGTAATCCAAATGATTAACCACAGGAATTCCACAAATCTCACATTCGTCACTCTTTACATTATAACTAAATAATACAGAGGAACTCTAAATAACATCGTGATATCCCTCTGCTAAAATAATATCATTTAAACTCCTATCTGCAAAGTTTAGTCCAGATAACATCACATACTTTCAAATTCAAAAGAATCGATATAATTTAACAACATTAGAAAAGTATAAAAACATTTCCTTCCTCATGTCTCCTTCTGATATGACACCATATTTTTCGTTCTTTTATATACTGATTCACACTACCGTAGACGATAAACAACTTAATTCTCCTTACATAAACCCTGCGTACGTAGATAGAAATCTATAGTACTGTTTCCATGTTATTTCTTTTTTTCTTTTGTTAAAACTGCTCCATATAATAGTTGTTTATCAAATCCTCATGAATATTAACGCTGTGCTTATTATACACCATTTAAACCATAATAGCTTAATACTTCGCATTCCATTATGGTTGCAAAACAAAATTCATATATTTTCTCATAGCCAAAAAATCCCACTTTTTAAATCAGTATTATTATAACCCCCGGTTAAGTATATAATTTGATTATAATACAGGGGGTATGCTTTTAATTAAAACTATAGAGTAAATGCGTCTGGTAAAAATTTTCTGTGAATCATTATGGATATAGTCTGTACGATGAAGAGTGAGCGAGAACACACACACATACACACATATAAATAAACAAAACAAAATGGCGCGTGTATTTTCCAGTAATATCAGTATCGATGGAAACAACCCCTATGTTGAATCAAAGATGAACATCAAAACAAAACAAAACAAGTACTAAAATCGTTAAAGTTAAAAGATGCGGAGGAGATTTTATAGTTTTGTTTGTATCGAGGTTTAACCACCCAGAAATGAAATCACCTCGTCAGAAACCAACGATCAATTATTTATAATTATATTTTCCAACCATAATTTGTTGATAAAATTTTAGCGACAGGAAGAAAGATGGACGTGTTGATCAACATCTATTTATGAAACAATGACGATTGCTACGATAAATCATCACGACTTTGATAGATACCATGATGCATATCCTGTTTCATAAAAATTCATTCCTTGTCCCCGATAAAATCAGTAACTTTTATGCAAAATGGGACTTTGGTTAAATAAAATTAAACTGTTCAATAAATATGCAAGCGTAGTTTAATTGAACCACCTCCCCAAACTTCCGTGCTATTTCCATTAAAAACACATAATAAATATTTAATCACAAGGCGCAAACTTTCCATTAAAAACAAGCAATTTCAAATTTTCCATTTTAAAGTCTTTCCATTAACAACAAGAAATTTCAAATGTTCCATTTCAAAGTCTTGTATCACTAATAATATATCAGAACTAATGAATACATATGTGTAGGTGATGAAATAAAACCATACGCCGGAAGATGCATACATTTTTATCACGAGTGGAAAAGAGAAATTCCAGAAGAAATTTTTTCCGGATGAGCAATACATCTCATTCCATCTCCTAGACTACATATTGCCTGAAACGAATTTCCTCAAATGTCTACCTTTTTGAATTTCAATGAATTACGCTTATTTCATCGAAGGTAATAAAATCATAGCATGACATGTCAAGCCAAGTTTAAAGTTTATTTATTCTGTAAACTATTCGATAAATCCGAAACTTCCCGATAGTTACCCGATTTTTCGAAGGTATCGAATTTGCTCGATCGAGCCAAACGCGACTGCAATTGGCGTGACGTTTGGATGGAAAAATGATGACGTGTTTTCCAGTAAGTAAATGAAATCAGCATTACTGTCCGAAAGATAATTGTTTCATTTAAGATTATTAACAGCGTTAGCTATATCGCCCATATATCTTTCTCAACAAACTACTAAAGCTAGGCGGTTTCAAGAACTCACTGTTATTCACACTTTGTTAAGATTTGACAAAAGAACTAATCTCTCCCTTATTTTCCCCATCATTTATACTGATGAGTAAATATTGTGAGATGTTGAACCCCATTCTTGTGTACCTTTCCACAATCACTCGGTCAGTGTTCATTGGTTTGTTTTGTAAACAAGTTTATTCACCTCGTAAATTAATGAATTACACGAAACATTTTTATAGCTATAAATTTTCTTCTCTCTTCAACCTTCAACTAAGATTCGCCACGAACCACAAGCAACCCATAACAATCGACCCACGGACATTTGCAAGTTCATTGTGCAATTAAACATTCACACTGTATCATCAACACATATTCCCGAAGTATGAGATATTCATGTCATCCTGATATTTACCAGGTTCAAACTACTAGTCTTGTGCGAGTGAATGAGTTGTGTCTGAAGATTTTAAACGATTTCAAGAAGCTACTGAGAGATTTTACTAGTTAAAAATCGATGGACGCAAAAAACTGAAATTTAAAAAACGATGAAAAAAAATCCCCTATACCATGAATGAAGAGTATTTGAACGTATTTCACCTGCGATTATATTTTAGTTCAAAGTGTTTATCAAAGAACAAGCGAAAAAAAAGAAGAAGAAATGAAAAAGAAAATAGTCTCGTGGTAAACAAAATTCCACCCCATTTTCAATATTTCAGTCATTAATATTTTTTATCATTCCTATCAGACCTTGTTCGAAATTATTTGTTAAACTAGCAGAGAAAGCTATCCAGTTTTTTCTGACAAATCGATCAATATATTGCAACTACAAAAGGAATAATCATGAACGAAAATAAAATAAATAATATAATAACACTTAAGACGATATACAAGATATTGATAAATTTTTTTGAAAAGTTTCTCATCCTAAAATCTATTGTAACAACGAACGACTAATTTTTAATACTGGAAGATTTTGTTAAACCATACATGGAAGAAAATGAAGAATCTTAAATCCAAACAAATATCAATCACAGACATAACAACCCTGATAATTAGGTCTAAGAAATTTCACATTTTTCTTAAATTGCCTGCTGAGTGTGTGGGAAAGCTCAGATCAACCATAAATCTTCTGCAAATATCAACTTGAAGCAGGAAGCAGTTATAGATTTAATGACAGCAGAATTTTTAGTTCCATGGACATGAAAATATTATGTAATCATTTCAATGATGTCATCATTTCCATTTTGTTTTGGGTTCGTTCTGGAAAATATAGAAAAAAAAAATAAATAAGAAACTGAACTGTTTTTAGCGTTTTCTAAAAATTAAACAAGGTTTTTTCTTGAAATGTTTTTGCAGGAATTTTTTTTCGAATTTGAAAGTTTTTACAAAAAAGATTTCTTGGAGATTTAGAGAAGGTGTCGTATAACCAACAGAGAGTTCTTGGAGGCTAATGTTTCTAGATTTGGCTCGTATGTAAAGCAAGTAGAACCTATTTTGAATACAGCTGCTGTAGAATTTAGATGTTAAACAGACCATTCATCAGATTTAGCAACATACAAAATTGATCTGGAGCAGCTCACGAAGTATAACCAGCGTCGATCTTTCCTTGTTGGGCAGAAGTTTGAAAAATGAAAAAAAAATGGGTATTATGGAAACAGTAGACGGTTAATTTTACCGAATATTTTGCAAAAAAGGCTTTAGTATCTTTAAATCAATAAAATCCTCAGTTGATACAAACCTAGCCATTGTTTTGAATTTCTATAGTTATGCGTTCTAAGTTTTTTATCACTTGTAAAATTTATAAATTGTCTGAAGATATGCCATCAGATTTGATAGATGTCAAATAATTTAAAATAATTTTATAAATTTAATGTCAGCGATTGTATGGTGAATAAATGATTCATGATTCATTCTTTTTGCACTATAAAGTAAACAAATGTGTAGTAAAGTACCCTTTATACCATAAAGTAAACAAATGTGCAATAAAATAAATCGGTGTCAAACAATATATCATATCACGGAAGAAACAATCTATAAATTCTGTTTTTTTCGGATATGTAACATCAATAACAGACAAGTGAAGCTTTTGTTTGCCTAATTACATCTTACCCTGTTGATTATAAGCAAAACACAGCTGGTGAGTGGATAGTTTATCAGTTACTGCAGCGAAGTAACTTCAATGCAATCACGCAGGTTTATATACCTATCTTTTACGAAAAATAAGTATAAATATAAATAACAAAAAAACATTTCTTACCAACGTTATGATAAACATGTCTATCAGTTTTTTAAAAAGAACATAAATTAATCGATTTTTGAAAGCTGAACTAATCAATATCATGTTGAAATTAGCAATGACAAAGCTGATTACAAGCTGCGCACGAATTCATTTGTTATTTTTAGTAGTGAAGTGATCCCCTTAATCATGGAAATAAATGCTTTATTTCTTGTTTGTTTTTGCTTATCGCCCAGGATACATTTTTGTTATGGATTCCCGTTTATATATGGCAACAGCAACATCATATTTTAAACTTTTTTTGGGTTCCTTTTTAGGAGCACTGCGTAGGAGTTCAACACATTTTGGCAACAATGTGTACCTTTTTGGAGGAAGGCGACTTACACTGTTCACACGAATTTGTTTGACTGTTATTAACTGTTACATGAAAGATGAACCAACGACTTTTTGACACAACGGCTGTGGAAAGGAATTCTGCTCAGAGAAGTGTGAAAATAATATGAACGACAATTCATGTATTCTGTGATACTCAAGAAAGTGCTTTGATTGATTTTGACATACACGCTTTTTATATCAATTTTTGAAACATTGATTTGAGCCTCGGGATGTTCCTATTTTGTTTTTACTTTTTGGCCAAATCTGAGGCTCGTGTTCGTGTAAAATTGTCCTTTTAAAAGCGTGTAAAGTCGATTTAAGAAAACTTGATTTGCAAGGTGGGACTAAGGGCGACTTTCCACTTATAGAAAATTTTCCGCGGACAGGAATGGAAAGGACAAGAAAAGTTATTGAGAATGCTTAAAGCACGTGCTCAGAAATTTTCCGTTCCGTTCCGTAGAAAGTTGAATCGAGTTCAACTTTTTCTGTTCTTTCCTTGAGTATAACATGGAAAATATTTAGGCTGGCCAATCAAATCTCGATATTTTTCATGATTTTTTCACACAAACTATCGTCTTGCTCACCAAGAAAAATTTGTGATTAGATATTTTTTAAACAAGAAAATGAAAAAAGCAACTGTCACCCTTTTAAAGTGGAAGGACGATAGTTTTGCCAGTGCTTAAAACTCGGCTGAAGACTTGATACTTCACAAAATGAACGTATTCTGGCTGGATTGAGACAGCAAAGTCATCAACAACAAAACAGTCCTTCCCACCTCACTCTCAGTGGCAGTTTTAGTGAAAACAATTTGAACAACACTTTTACACTTTTATTCGTAGCAGCAAATGTTTTGTAGTTGTATAAATAAAAATTTAAAATGAAAGAAAAGAAATTAACAGCTGAAAATTTTCCTGTCCGTTCCTGTCTGCGGAAAAGTCGCCTTAAGAAGAGGGTGGCATAAAAAGCGGATTCAGGTGTGATATAAAAGTGAAGAAGTTCAATGAAATTTCTTAGATCATCAGAGAGTTTTATTTTTCTATTTCAAGTTTTCCAACTCCTCTCCTTCATAAATATTGCACTTTTTGCATTAACCCCTGAACCTCTAATCTCTGAATCCGCTCATTCTAAGGGGCGGGGCTAGCGTCATCAGGTATGTGATGCTGGGAAAGTTTTTCATTTATATGGGAAAGCATGCTAAACATAAATGATCTGAATATTGGTTTTTATGAATCTATTTCGATTTGGTTGAAAATAAAAGATACCTGCTTTTTTTCTAAACATTCATTTGTTTGCTGTTAAAGATGCTTTATGAAGAATTATTAACAGTTTTACCCAAATTTTATGTCCTTATAGATATCTCCATAAGTAATGGACCAGCTAAAGCCTCGTTTCCAATGTAATGTAAGATGATGTCGTAAATTTTCAACAGTTTCCCACAATATGGTTTGAAGTTTAACGATTTAATTAACTCTGATGATTTTCGTGGAAAAACTCATCTTATAGGTGTTTTCTATGACCTGCCAAATTAAAACCTCATTGATAAAAATTCTATTACATTAGAGCTGACGAGGTGACCATGGATATACGTGAAGGTGAAATAAAAATGTTATTGTCA
Source organism: Turritopsis dohrnii (assembly GCA_027922465.2). Classification (NCBI taxonomy): domain Eukaryota; kingdom Metazoa; phylum Cnidaria; class Hydrozoa; order Anthoathecata; family Oceaniidae; genus Turritopsis; species Turritopsis dohrnii. The sequence goes on along the minus strand of BQMF02000365.1, from coordinate 40,427 downwards.
AGTTTGTGTTCTAACATGACTTGAAGATTTTCCTCGGAAGAATGAGAAAAGTCATAAAGACCCCATACTGATGTAAAATTAAAGATGATTCTAGTTGACCAAAAAAGGCTTAATGGTATTGAATAGAAACCAATTTCCTGTGATTGTTTGTATTGCGAAATTTCTCTTTAGGATAGTTGGAAATGACAAAATAGTTAATGAAAACTACATGAAGTCTCCAAAAATGGACTTGGTATCATTTGTCGGCTTTGAACCATACGAATTTTTTAATAACAAGCGACATTATTAATTTCAAAAAGTCTTGAGAAAATAGTTATTAACACGACCTCGTTAAATGATCGATTTTTTCTCATTTCTTTGTTCACTCAATAATTCGGCCATAATGATTCAACGAAAAAACGTCTATATGTAAACCGTACACCTCACTTCATCCATCATTCTTAATACTATGAACGTCTAGCAAGGATTAACCTTATTCACAGTTCAATTTAAATTAGACTAGTCTATTGCGTACATATGTGGGTAAAATTCAGGTAAAACGGATTAAAGAGGAGCGAAGAAACAACTCCGATTCGTTTCAGACTTATTTGGAATTTAAAGTAAAAGAAACTTGAACAGTTGGTGATCTCTTCGGAAATTTGAAGTTTTGTCAGTTTGTTATCGATAGAAATCGAAAAAAATCGTAAATTATCAGAGATTATGAGATTTGCAAAGGAGTTGAAAGAGGAGATATAATCAAACAGCCAATTGTTCATAATAGGATTGAAGATGTCGTGTTACTGACCATGTGACTGAATATACAAAAAAAATCAAGTTAATTATAAAGTTGTAATATAAGATGATTAGTAATCGAAACTTTTGTACTGTGAAGGCGAAGTAGGGATTCCTCTAACCTCGTATTCAGAGCTTCTCAAAAAGAGACTGGGAACGAACCACATGTTCATTAAAACGAGAGCTTTTAGAACGTGTGTGCGTTTCACCGCTCACATTGAATATCTGCAAGAAAATTATCGTTTTGATCGTTATGGCTGTTTGTAATCCTATAATTTGCTTATGATGTTTATAGTATTTCAGCTAAGAATTACATGAAGAAAAACCATTTTATTTTGAGAGACAACTTGGTGTGTCACTACTCTTCCTACTCCTCATCTCCCTTCTAACATGCTAGTAAACCTCATGTTATAAATTAGCGGGATTCTGAAAAATCATGTTTCGTTTACACGAAACTATTTTTCTATAGATTTGTAGGGAATTATGTACAACTTAGGGGCTGTTCATATGGAGGCGAGCTGTCCCCCGGGCTGATTTTTATCACGCTCAACCGGGATAGAATGTTTTTACACCACGTGACCTCGCATTCTTTGTGCAGGAATTGATAAAACCCCAGCCCGCCACATCAGGATGAAATGTTCATATGTAAAATTTTCACCCCGCCTAGCCGAGATCTCGGTAAAAACAAACGAGATCACGGCAAGGCGGGCTGGCTCGCTTGTCATATGAACATTTTTTTCATGCGTTTCTTAAAAATAGCGAGATCTCACCTAACCAAGCCAGCCCGCTCCCATATGAACAGCCCCTTAGTAGAGTTGTTCGTGAATTTTTCCCTACAAAAAGTCATTAAAAACTTCACATCAACACTGGAAATAAGCGTACGTCGATTTACGAATCCCCCTAATTGATAAGTTTGAAATTTCTCCTCACTCCAAAATATTCACGCAGTAGTGAAAAAAATGATTACAAAGTATGATTAAGAGAAATGAATTTAGAGAGCACTTCGAAATATTATATCATCTGATCTCAAAAACTTTTTATGAGGAGAACTGTATGTTAGATTGTGTTATTACAATATCTGTCTTGACCTTATCCCAGTGTACGATAACATCGCATTCAAGTGTTATCCATTGTAATTCCTCTCCCAGTCTCATCACAGCAGAATCAAATACTTCATGAGAACATGCTGCTCCGTTTCGATGAATATCGTAAACATATTTTTCTGACAACGTATCATGACGTTAGAGATATGATCCTAGGGAATTCAAAAAAACATCTCACACAGACTAACATTAATTAGTCGTTTTAAACATGGAATGGTGAGATCTCACAAACACACAGTATGAGCACAGCATATTATAGAAGCTGGCTAGCTAGTAACAGATCTGTTTTTCAATTAATAAAAGTTAACGAGGTCATTTTGGTAAAGTTCTTTTGAAAGGAAAACTTAATGACATACTTTTCATACCATCTATTGGATCTGTTTAATAGGCGATAGCAAACACTAAATCGGGCGATTCTATTAATTTCATTAAAATAGGATTAATACGTTAATCCTAAGAGCAAGATCTAAATATAGTTATTTGCTTTATAAAAGAAAAGTGTAATTCATAAGCTCACAGAAAAACGATTTTGATATCCTGCAATGTTATTTTGTCATTTTGTTTTTTACGTGTAAAAAAATCTCAAAGTTTTATTTTCAACAATCAAAATCACTTTTGTTAGCATAACTTTTGGTGCTAAATAATCAAAACGCGAAAAAAAATGTCTTCTGTAAAGGCGGATTTCCATTCAAGAGTTTTTAGCAAAATGCGAAAAAAATTCGAGCGAAATAAGTTCGAGCGAAGAAAAAATATCTCGCAAAACACTTCACACATTCCGTTTCCATTGGGAGACCACGAGCTGTTTTTTAAGAAGTTTAGGATGCTCTCAGGGGTCTGTTACAAAAGTATTAGCATTTTGTCCATTCGACACGATAACTGTTTGTTTCAATATTTTTTGGCTATCATCCTTGTAGAAATCATGTTTTTGAATTTTTTAAAGTCTATTCTAGTATACTTTCGAAAAACGTTTGCTTGATATTGTATCATAAACGTGCTGTTTTTTATATAGCCCTAAGTATCGATTTGTCCGTCCGACATAAAACAAGTATTTTTGTAACAGACCCTCAGCCAAGTTTGAAGAGTTACTTGGATGGGTAGCGCTCCGAATTTTAAAATCAAATACAAAGCGTGAGTCAATTTCACCGGAAGAAAGATTGTATGTCACATTAAGATATTTAGCATCTGGCGATTCTCAAACAACCATCTCTACTGTTTATCGTATCAGTCACAGTAGTATAGGACGAATCATAGCTGAGATTACAAACACAATATGGGATGTTTATATATGACCCAGGGTATCTTGATGTTCCTGAAACAGAAAATGATTGGAGAAAAATAGCTCATGAATTTGAAATGTGTTGACATTTTCCTCATTAGGGAGATTCGCAACCTCAACGAGCCTGTTACACGAAAAAAATCAATTACTTGTGAGAATTTTGTTAAAACTGTTCTGTTAAAACGGTACTTCAGAGATTTAGAACCTTTTGTTGTATCAAAAGAAACATCATTACTTTGCACGCTTATTTCAAGTGTTGATGTGAAGTTTCTAATGACTTTGTAGGGAAAAATTCACGAACAACTCTACTAAGTTGTTTATAATTCCCTACAAATCTATAAAAAAAATAGTTTCGTGTAAACGAAACATGATTTTTCCGAATCTCGCTAATTGCGTCGGCGCTAGACAGTAAACACATCATGATTCAAGCGCCAGAGAATGCTGGTTTGTTATTTTTTAATTACAAAAAATCATTTAGCATCGTGCTACTCGCTATATGTAACGATAATTTATTCCTTCACAATGGTGGATATCGGTGATGCTGGCCGACAAAGCGATGCTGGTGTTTTCGCTAACAGCAATATTGGGTACTCCATTAATAATAATTTGCTTGCGTTACCACCACCAGAAGCACTACCTGGTACCAACATGAATTTCCCATACGTATTTGTAGGGGATGATGCCTTTCCATTACGACATAATTTAATGAAGCCGTACTCGACCAACGCCTTAAAGCAGAAACATCTTATTGCTAACGACAGAATTTCCCGTGCACGTAGAATCATTGAAAACGCTTTTGTAATAATGGCTTCCAGATTCCCTATATTTCGAAGCCCGATTATTGCTAAAGTTTCTAGCGTCGAGTCGGTTACAAAAGCTTGTGTATCGCTTCATAACTACCTCATGAATGATCGATCGCTTGACGAAAATGCATATTGTCCTCCAGGCTACAGTGACATTGAGCGAACTCATCGGGAGGAGCTGGCAGAGTACTACAGTGAGCGATTCAAATAACTATAGTAGAAATGCGACAGACGTGCGAGATGTTTTGTTGTGATTTTGTTAACTCGCTTGAGGGTTAAGTACCTTGGCAATTGAAATGGTTTCAGTTAGACAGATTTAGTGTCACGAAACTTAGACAAAAAATACATTTCTTTGTAAAATGATAAAATAGGTACATAAAATGCATGTTCACAATTAACCTTGGAATGTTCCAATATACAAGAGATCTTTAATATTATGTGAAATTTATTAATAAAAGTATCTTTCATATTACAGTGCGTCGTCGCGGTTTTTTTTTCCGTAAACGGTGACTCCGAACATAAACCGTGGCTCCAAACATAATGGGTGGCTCCCTAAGTTATCGGTGGCTCCTGACATTATCGGTGGCTCCTGACATCAGTGACTAATGTTCTCTAAGCTGTGGCTCCAACCCTAACGGTGACTCCTCACACAAACGGTGGCTCCGAACTTTTTCGGTTGACGTTTTCTTCGTGGCTTTGTGAGCGGTAGAATAAACTAAACAGCTAATCAGCTAAACTAAATGCAGTCTTTCTTTAATTTTAATGTATCTCGATTGAGTGGTTCTTTTGTTATATTGTTGCTTTAGTTTTAGAAAACATGGTTCTTCCAGCTTTCTTTGCTACGGCTTCGTTATTATGAACATTTAAAGAAAATTCATGTTTTCTTTTATTAGTGGGTGCCTTCGAGGGTAACACACTTGAACAACTTCCTTTGGCTAACGCCCTTTTACTTCCATTTTTAATTTTGCATCGTTTTACTGCTTCGAGTTGTACACTAATTTTGAATTTTTGTGATCTTCTTTTCAACGAACTAGAGGATGTTGTAATTTTTTTATGTTGGAATTGTTACACACCAAATATATGCAAGTGTGTTGCAAGCAGATTTGCGTTCATTTTCTTTAGTCTTTTGTGAAATTTTTTGATGCCGGTAAATAGGGAAGTATCTCCAACTTCAACTTTTGAATGAATTATTTCAAATGATTTTGATAAAGCATCTAAAGCCTCTAACTTTGAACTTTCATCTTTCTTGCATATCAGCAAAATATCTTCGTTGTTCTCCAACACTTCATCGCTTGTTCTAACCAATTCAATATCTGCACCAAAATCCACATCGTTTTTTATACGGTTGTTGAAATCATGAAGGCCAGTATAAAATTCAATTGGCAAACTTTCACCAAGGGCAATTTCTGCTAAATACTTTCTTTGATCTGTGCTGAATATTGGCATAAAATTTGAACTGTCTGCGATTTGGTTTGACCAAAGAAGAAACTGGTGCTTGCAAGGAGCTCCATTTTTCCCCACTTCGCATTCACAACTACCGATGTTCATATCAACAATATATCGAGTATTTCCCGATGCACTTGGGACAATAAAAATATTTCCACCTTGAGGTACCACATTCCTTGCCATTTCATTTATTTCCAGCGCTGTTGGCTTTACAAAACCGATCCCCTTTGTTTTTGAAATCTTCTGCTACTGTAGCTGTCAAAAGAACCACTTGCAGCAGTAAGCAGTTTGTTTTTGTATTGATTGTCCAGCTCTTCTGTTAAACGATCAAACAATGAAGAAGTCACGAAAAAAGCCGCTAACCAAAAAGTTCGGAGCCACCATTCGTGTGAGGAGTCACCGTTAGGGTTGGAGCCACCGCTTAGAGAACATTAGTCACTGATGTCAGGAGCTACCGATAACTTAGGGAGCCACCCATTATGTTTGGAGCCACGGTTTATGTTCGGAGTCACCGTTTACGGAAAAAAAACCCGCCAAGGCGACACAACAATATCTCCCACCCTTACCACCTAGACCTGAATTAACAGATTTTTATAACCCTTCTGAAGCTCAAAAGGTATTGTTGGATTTCTGCTCTATCGTATATAATAAATGACTGAAAAGTTGCATGACATCTACTATCAACCAGAGAATCTGTGGAAAGGGAAGAAAGCCATTAAAGAGCTTCAGTAGGCTGAATTCACTAGGAAACAAGTTTTGGAGTGGCTAAGCCTTATGGCAGATACATCTATCAAGGCCTAAGCACATCGACTATTCTCACTTTTACGTGACCAAGGTGAACAAGATACACCAGGCCGATCTTTTGTATCTTCCTCATGACAAAGTCTATCAGAATACACACAAGTACGCTTTGAGTGTGATCGATATTGCTTCAGGCTATAAGCTCTATGTAGATAACGGGTCAGAGTTCAAGTCGGAAACAGCTAAGCTCTTCCAGAAGCATGATGTCGAGGTGGTGAGAACTACAACCAAGCATAATCATAGAAAGCAAGCCTTTGTGGAAAACTTTAACAAAAACCTCGCGGAGAACCTGTTCCCTGTGCAAGATGCACAGAAATTGGAAGATCCACAGAAAATCAGTACCACATGGGTAAAACACTACCAGAAAAGTGTGAGTCAACTGAACAACAATGTTCTTGACAGAACTGGCATGAAGCCCTCAAAGACCATTAAACTCGAGGAGGTTCCGTTAAAAGTTGAGTTTTACCCTAAGGAAGAAACTTTGCCTGAATCAGGATTATACCGCTATTTGCTAGCACCGGGTGAGGAACATGACGACACAAAGCGACGCGCGACGGAAAACAACTGGAGTTGGAAAACGTATCAGTTTAATAAGATATTGCAATACCCAGGTCAGCATATTTTGTACTACCTATAAGATGGGCCAGAGAGAGCTTTTGTACGTGAAGAACTTATGGCTATTCCCGAGGATACGGAAGTACCTCCAGAATACGTAGAAAGTGGTAAATTAATATTTTTCGATGTTGGGGTCTTTGTTGTATATAATAAAGATGTTGCGTTTTGGACAAATCGAAGTTTCAAGGAAGGACTTTAACTCTAGTATAGCTGAACTTACCGACATTTACACTATCGACATGTCAAAAATAACTAAAGCAGAACCTATTGTAGCAAACAAGAAGGACACGAAGTACTACATTGGCTATGAGAAGGAACCGACTAAAATTGTTCCTCTCTTGATCAAGACCCCAAAGAATTGCCACTCTTCAGGTGTATCGAGGTATAACGAGACATCCGCCTGGAAGATGAGATTCAATGTGTCCGATGATAAAGCTTGGTGTGATGCCTACAACGCGATTGCTGATCGCGTGCAAAAGCTTATTTTTAATACCTTGACAGGTACTGTGATAAGTACTACAGGCTGGATCAACCTAAAGCTCATTGTCTGGGAGGGTGACATTAAAACAAAGTTTAATGATGATTCACCACCATATAACCAATCCTGCAAGGCAACTGGTGTGTTAAAAATCGGAAGCGTGTACACACAGAGCCATCACAACCACTACCTCCATGTCCATTTGAAAGAGTGCAAGTACTATCAAATAGATATGTATGAGAGCCTCCTCATCAACAGTGATGACGATGAGTAGAGACTTCAAAGTTACTGTTCCAACTTTGAAAAGAAAATGGCTACACTGAAACAACTAAGGCTGAAAGCGAAAGAAGAAGGTCTTGGAGGCTATTCTACGATGAACCTAAATGAACTTAGGATGGTCTTGAGTGGTGGAATAAGGTACAAGCGGAACCAGCGCAATCTAGAGGTGCAGACAGAGTTCCCTGAGTGTCAAGATTATTCATTGAATAGACTTTTTTGGGATCTATCGAAGAAAGCATCAAGACAAATTTATACACCACCAGAAGGTGAGGAGATTGATGTTAAAACGGGAGAGATCGTAGGATATGAGGTTGGCTGTAGCAAGTATTAGTTCGAGTAAGTGTCTCCACTTACTTGACGTCCAACGTTGGAAGTTATTTTTCTATAAATAAAAAAAAGATGAATTTGTCTTTGTTTTCTGGATTATCAACTATTGAAGTACTTTTTGATGGACAAAACCAACCATTCATCCACAGAGCACAATTTGGTAAGTACTTAGGATTGAAGCATATAGATACATCTGTTCCAGATACTATGAAGCGTGAGCAAATCACTAGAACAGAACTTGAAGAGAGGTCGCAACCGTTGGGACCCCTTGGGAGGTCACGAAACACCCACGACGTGTTCCTTTCCTTAGAGCTTGCTCTCTGCATTTCAATGCGTAGCGACAAACCTACTGCGACTTTAGCCCGAAACTGGTTGCTTAAAGAGATTATTCCGAGAGGCTTTAATAAGCTGATCCAAGAAAAGCAAAATGCCATTGATGCAGAGCGGCAGAAAGTCGAAGAGATTATGGTAGCTCTTGCTTTACTCAACGATGACCTTGTAGAGCGTGATCAAATAATTGCTGAGCTTGAGCAACGCTACGTACCACATTGAAAACCGATCGACAACATTCTTTGAGTTGTGAAGACGCGGAACACTACTTCAACACATCCATACTACATGATACGATGTCAGCGAAAGTAACTTAGGCAGAGATTGAATCTATTGCGGATCATATACCCTGAGATGGAAGAACTCGGTAAATGTGAAGATGCCAACGCCGTACATGCATGGCACCGGTTCCGAAAAGATGTTCTGGGCAGGATGAATTTCTACAAAAACCTTTTCACTCTACCTGATGTTGATACGCGGGAATTGTTCGAGGGTATGTTCGATATCGACATGACATAGATACTATGAAGCGTGAAATCAGAACTTGAAGAGGGGTCGCGAAACCTCCACGACGTGTTCCTTTCCTTGAATATTGAAGAGGGGGTCCAACCGTTGGACCCCCTTGGGAGATGTCGTTATGTAGCTTCATCAAGCTACAAAACATAAGGAGGAGGTGCCTCATACATCATATAGCAGGTGCACTCGGGGTATCTGAACTGCTCACGAGCTTTTTTGCCATTTCTTCACGACCTTCTTTCCTTCCACATTCCAAAAGCTCTTCCTTCTGATGTTCATAAAGCTGTTTGATCACCTACCTTGACCCTTTTTGCGGATCTCGCTTTGTATCTGTGTAACGCTGTTTCTCCGCTATAATTTGAGTAAATTCAGGATGATCGATAGTACCGTCTTCGTAGACTTTTGATATTAGCACACGCAGGCTGTCTACAGTGGTCTGTGCAGCAAATGCGATATCATGATTTTCTTGTCTTTTTACATCGAAAACAGAGCCACTTTTTTGAATGACTATCGTTATTAGACCGACAACGAGAGCTGTCACACACAGAGCGATGCTCATCGAAGTATCCATTTCTGATACCAAGCATGTAATCTCACCACCAGAGAGTACAACATTCACCGCGATCAAAAAGTAAGATATATATTTCGCAACTGTTGAGCAGTGTGAAAATTTGCGCTCTAAAGCTGTTTGGTATTCTAGTTCCCGAGATAGGTATGCTTCCGTCTCCTTAACCGTTTGAACTCTGAAGTTCTGTGCGTATCTATCCTCAGGGTCTGATAAAACAGGATATGGCTTCTCCGTATTCACGTCGTACATGGCCATCTGTTTATTTGAAGACGACGAGCATATTGATAGCTTGTAAAGCAACTTTCCTGCCTTAATCGTCGGTGACGTAAAAATTCAACGTTCGCATTGAGGACCTCAATTTGTTGGTGAACATAGGGCGTTCATAGTAATACGACATGATGTCGCCATACCCGTACTCTGGCTTCTGAAGTTTAAAAATGTGTACGATTTTCGTAATTGCACCGTTCAGCAGAATATAGTTGTTTTTGAATTCCTCACAGTACAGCCGTATAGACTTGAACATACAGAAGTTTGGCACCGATCTATATTCACTTTGGGTATACTTCTTATCTAATCCTAAAAGTTAACCAAAGTTTTCAGTTATTGAGACGTAATACCCTTTTTGTACTGATAAGTAAAGGTTACCATCCTCTCTTGGATCGAGATTTGCGCATCCAAGTGATCTTGCATTTATTCTTGAACGAATACTCTTTGACGTATATAATCCAGGCGTAAAGTCTATATGCAGGGGGGACCATGAATCGACGGGGTCTTTTTTTGATACTTGGTCAATGGTAAATCTAGCTTGTTGAACTAGGTTGAGCCACCCCACGTATAACACTCTTTTATTTATTGCAATCTCCGTGCCTTCTTTTAACTCTGTTGGTAACTTGGTTTCTCCAAGATGAGTGACGTTCAGATATATTTCACGCTGCTGCTGCTGCTGCATTTATTATAAGAGAAATGAGCTACAAGATAAAGTATTTGCCAAAATTTGGGCAACCCAGTACGCTCTTAGCTGCTAAGGAACTCTGGGAGCAAAGGATCGTTGTGGATCAACAGGGGAACTTTTTCATCGCTAAGTTTAGCGATATTTTCTCATTTCCCTTCGTACCCATGGAGAATGACGTATGGCTTGATATCGACATGTACCCAGGACAGTTATCTTTTGCTACCTGGTTAGCCACGACTAGTTGCAGTATATCCACGCAACATCTGCATCATAAGAACCCTATAATTGCGAGCATCTACCGCTTTCACGTCTATTTTCAGATACGTCTCATCTTGAAGCAACTTGGAATTGCTCTACCAAGTGAATTATGCTTCAACCCGCGAGACAACAAATACAATTCAAGTGCGTTCAAGACGCTCTCTGCAGAGTTTGACACACCAGGTGACAAGTTCTTCTGGCGATAACCCGCTCGCATGCGGAGAATTGGTAAGAGTTGGGAATTCTAAGTTCAAAACGATGTTAAGGCCCGCTTAAGTAGAACTGGTATACAGCGCTTGTCGCAGAGTACACGGATATACGTGCGAATGCTTTTAGAAAGTCAAGCGAGTGCACGTTCCGTTATAGCGGGTGATACTGGACGTGCCTTGGATGCCCAAAAGATCTTCATGACGGCTTTAGAACAAACGATCCTGAAAGACACCTCTTTAGCGGAAGAGATTGGTAAGTTCCAGAAAGCCTTAAGTTACGCTAGATCGGAACCTGATTTTGGCGTTGCGGTCGGTACATACCTGATACCAAGCGATATAAAGCTTGGGAATCTCGACAACATCTCGGATTTTTCGACAAAGCTTACCGTTGCGACGCACATCGGTAAACTACCGCCACCGCCACCTAAACAACACTCCTTGGGAGGCTTTCAGGGTCGCAGAATGGCTTCCTCCCATCCTCCACCATCCCCACCTAAGCAACACTCCTTGGGAGGATTTCAGGGTCGCAGAATGGCTTCCACCCATCCTCCAACATCTCCCGTTAAGCAAGTTACAACGTCTTCCGGCTAAGCAACACAAAGAAGAAAAGCAGGCTCTCATGTGGGTAGGTGGTGGATTAATTGCGCTTCTTTTGTATTTCAAATCATAGCCAGTTGCCTATCAGACCAACCCCCAAAACTACGACTAGCCATGCATTGCTTTGCTAGAGCTATGACACCTTTCTTCAGATAGTTTAATAGCCAGCTTACAACACTTCCGATGATCCCTGCCAATGCAGCTCCAAGTTTACTTGCAAGTTTTCCAAGAAGGCGTCCAAGTGCTTCGAGCTGCTTTTTTACCCATTACTGCACACCAGCTCTTCCAGAAGCATCAGGAGGAGGACTTCTTGGAGTAGGAGCACCACCACCTGTGAGAGAGGTTGCTATCGTTGCTATTACCAGCGAAAACGCTGTTAAGATTGAAACGATTGTGATTCCTTGCTCTCAATAGAGGATACGAAGTTTCTCCCTTAGTGTTCTATCCTTGTCGAGTACTTTGAACATCGTCTCTTTGATGCGCGACCATTGGGTAGACAACTCCTTTCGGTTACCACTGAGCACCTTTAGTCGCACTGCACGCTCTGCTTTCAAATTGGAGAGTCTTCATGTATTTCAGGATCACTTGTTTCACCTAGTTTACGTTCTTCTTCTGCTATTCGACTATCAACTCCGTCCAGTTTTGCTACGTTATTCTCCATCTCCCCATGTATTCGTTGTAGTGCATCGTCTAAGCCTTCAAGTTCACGCAAACTAAATTTAATCCCTTGCGCGTGTAAGAACTCCTCCACCTCTAAAGTTTTTTGGGTGCCTTGTTCGAGCATTTCACCCAATACCTCCCTTGCATTTGAGATATTGTCGATGACTGGCCTGTTATCCAAACTATCCATTTGAATGTTTTCTAGTTGTTTCTCTAGTTTACGTCTCCCTTTATGCATCCACTCTGGTGTGTTAACATTTAACTGGTTTTTTATAGCATCCTCTCCACCTGGGATTCCTTTAATAGTATTTTTAGCTAAAAATCCTCCTGTTTTTGCTATTGTTATTCGGTGCTAATCACCATTTTTATAAAATTCAACTTTCATAATACCTGGTGTATTAGTTGATGATACTCGGAACCGATCCAAAGCAAAACTGGGATCTCCTTCTATACCGAGATATTCGTATAAACTTCCTATTGTCTGTCTTTTAATTTCTATTCCCTGTGCACTTGATGTGCTTGGTATTTCAGGAGAATCGAGTGTGTTAGATATAAGCGGTGTATTGTCATCATAGGCATCTTCTTCTGCATCTTTAAATTTACGGAAAGATGTTTCATATGGAATACGTCTTGCAAACCCTCATAAGGAATATGACTCGCTTTGCCTTCAACGCACCACATCAGCATGTCAAGATCTCGCATACACCAAGTACCATTGACCAGACTCAAAATCTAGAGGTGAGGCTGCCGAATCTAGGTGCTAATGATGTCATTCTACCATAATCTCTCAAGCTCACGTTTGACATCAAGCTAAACTCCACCGATACAGGACGCTACATCGTCAACAACTTAGGAAAGGCATTGATCCAAAGGTTGATTATCAGTTACGAAGGAAATATCATTCAAGACATTGAAAATGCGGATGTGATGGAAATTTACACGGACAGATGGCTATCTGAAAAAAGCCAGCTGCAACACATCGAACAAGGGATAGATTCAGAGGGTGATGTGAACAAGCTCAGAGTGACACCAGGTGCAACGAGTACTTCAACAGTAAGTCCGCCCTGGCAGCTGCCTATGGTAACTGTTTTGCCATTCCTCTATGGGAATTTTTTGAATCTGTCAAACATCTCCCCTATGTACAGCTTGGCGATCGCTTAAGCTTCAAAATTAAATTTGCAGAGTATGGAAAGGTCATCAAAGATGCAGGATCAGGATCAGGTGCTTCGAAGAAAAATCCTGACGGCACCTACACTATCTCCAACATTGCTCTAGAATTCGACAAGGTAGAAGACTCTGAGTTCAAACTAAAAGTCTACAACGAACTTGCCAATAGACGACACGCGTATTTTACGGCATAGAATAATCCCTTTGGACAAGAAAGATACCGCCTGGAATATACAGATAAATGTGCCCAGCGAGAGTTTAAAAGCTCTTGTTCTATTCTTTCTTGATCCTGACAAACAAAGAACATACGCTATGGATAACACCCATTACTACAACCCGAACATCAGCAAGGTAGATATTACCATCGAAGGAGAGCCTAATCAGCTCTATACACATGGCTTACTTCCGAAAGATATGTATGAACCGACATGGAAGTGTTTCAGTTTCGATAAGAAGACGGCCATTAGTGCTGCTAACTTCTTCGATTCTAATTACTGTCTTTTTATCGACTTTTGAAGTGTTGCCGACAACACTCTACATGGTGCGGGTAGGCGCCTCAAAAACACTTCAGATGGTGTCACACTGCAGATCACCAAAAAAGCTGATAGTGCGGGAACCATCCAATGTTATGTGTTTGTGCTACAAGATGGACAGGTTAACTTTGTGAATGCACGCTTCCATAGTGTCGGCTACTGAAAGAAATGGACCTTGTTAAAGATCGTTGTACCACAATTTTTTCAGAACCGACAGGCTGTGGCAAGACGGAAATGGTTCTACGCTTACTACAGAATCAGTTCAAGCACCACTTTGACTATATCGCCATTCTCTGTCCTTCCCTTAGGTGGAATACAACCTATAAAGACTGTACGATTCTCTGGGAAGATGATGATGTTTTCCTGATCGAACCTACAGTTACTATATTGGATTGAGGGATTCACCGAGCAATTTGCGGGGCAGGAAACCTTATTCATCATCGATGATTCTATAGCTGATGAGATACTTGATAAGAGGAGGACTCCACTTCTTTATCTAAGTGCCACAGGACGTCATCAAAGCCATACTCTATGGCTTCTCACCCAAGTCTACACAGCTCTTCCAAAGGACATCAGACGACAGGCAAAGATGCTATTCGTTTGGTATCCTAAGGAGAAGAGTTTTCAGGGATAGTGATGACGTCAGCAGTTTTCGACACATGCGCAATAGGTGGTTTGGATTGATGACGTCATTAGTTTCTAGGACAGTGATGACGTCATCAGTTTTGCGTGTGTGTGCGTGTGCATTGTCCAGGAATCGGCCTTTTACTATCTCTGATGTCTACAGATTTGCAGTTGTGACCTGCCTGTTTGAGGTTTGATTGAGAACTGGATGAAAACTGAAGTGAGTGCACTTATAAAGTTTAATATTAGAGAGATAATGATATTACAAATAATGGAGATCATAAATTATAAATAATGGAGATAAATTATAAATAATGGAGATAATAGAGACCAAATTACATATATACAGGAGATAATAAATGTTTATATATTGGTATTTGTGTTTATTTTATAAAAACAAAACTTAGGGTAGAGCCCTAACAGTGCCTAACCATACAATTCTTGTAAAAAGCTGACAGCAATAGCTGTTTTCCTTGCTTTTATTTATTGATTGCAAAATAAGCAGAATCTCGAATAGTAAGAAGTACGATTTACCTCTTTGACGTGATACAGACATCTATAATGCAGGAAAGTTCCCCAATCTTTCTTTTACAGTGCGAGAGATTTACCCACGATATCTGAAGTTATACACAGGCACCCCAAAGTAGAGTTCATGAAGACAGATCTTGTCTTAAACTATATTGCTAGCCTGGGCTCTGAAAATACGCGACGACTCAGACTCAGACTAGTGGACAACTAAATGTTTGAAACCATTTAACATCCAGAGCACACTTGTAGTTTTGCAGGGCCGATCGTACGAATAGTTCGAGTAAACAAAATGAGCATTTGGCTGATGAACAATATTTTCATACAAAGTAGGTGAAATATTCCCTGGCTAATAGTGATAATGTCAATTATGTCAATTGTGTTTATGCCAAGAGGCATTAAAGCAGCCTGAAGCTGCGAACTCAGCGACAGCAGGTATTATTAGATATTTCAGCTTGACATAAATTCAAAAATGTAATGCGTTTGTTATAAAAAGCATCATATTTAAAGATAAAAGAAGCTGAAAGACGGAAATTTTTTGATGTTAACAGAAACAATTCATGATTCAAAACGGATAATTTCTTCTCTAAAAACATACATTATATTGAAACTAGCCGCCAAGGCGGCGTCGCTCGCCGCCCATGTCCACCTGCTCTGTATCACTGTATCAATAAACGTCAAATTTCCTTATAAACGGCTCGTACAACCAGAAGCAGATTCGAAGTCACAACCTCTGGTAAAACCAATCTTTTATCAGTGTAACAATACACTCAAAACGTATAGAGAGAAAACTTCAACTTTTTATTAACTTTTGTTTAAAAAAAGTTACGCGCTCTAACATGGGTGTTATCAAACGTAAGGGGGAAATGGATTCTCTTCTTAAAAAGATCACACGGGAGGAGAGAAGAAAAGGCACGTGCTAAATGAATCAAGTGAATAAAAAAAACGTTCGATCTGATATAAAATAAAATAGATTAAAAGAAATCGATTAAAGACAACTATTATGACAAAAGCAAAAAAAAATATTTTGTTTTATGATATTTTTTTTTACCTATAGGTTTTTAAACATTTTCATTACTCGAAAAAAAAGTTCACCCGTCTCAGACAGTCAGGCAAGGATACGTTAGGATACACTGGCAAACCGAGATGCTACCACGTTCTGCCACGGCTGCTTTTTGTCCAAAATGTTTTATCAGTTAGTTTCTTTGTATTTACTTGACGTATTGTTTTCAAAGCCAAGTCAACGTGGAATATAAAACTAACAAAATAATAAAAACGAAACGTCATTCCTATTAGTTCATCAGCCAAAAAAAGTCACGTTCGATTGGGGTTGCAATGTATTTGCTTCGAACTCACGTCGCACACAAAAAAAGAAATAATTTCGCTCACAACTCAATCTACCATTTTGCGTGACTTACAAACAAACAAACGCACAAACAAACAAACAAACAGAGAATCGGCTATTAATATATAGATACAACTAAAAGACTAATAAATGCAGATGCTTTTTCAAACAATCATAACAAAGGAGCAATCCAAATTCTCTTCTAAAGCTAGATAACCAATGAGGGAATGAAGGAATTAATTAAGACACTAATTAAGCACAGCAAAATTCAGACACAATGAAACAAACATGAAAAAGGCTCAGATAACTAAAAAATTCAATAACCAGCTTTACGTGAAGACTGTACATAAACGTCCAACTGTACCTCGTAGTACATTTACATTCGTTTCAACAGATAAAGTATTTAAACATATACATATAATAGTTATTAACACAAAATTGAAATTTAAGAAGTACTTTGATCAAAATGAATTTCTTCATTGGATTTATCATCTAATAAAATTGCTTCGACTAAATCATCCATATCAATTGAATTTAGTAAATCTTTCAGATCAATATTATGTTTTCACCACATTAATGAAAAGTAGCACTGTTGGAACATTAGTTTTAAAAAAACTTGTGGTTTTGCAATTTCCAGCTACATAATCCAACTGTTTGAATGTTGTCAATAGTTGTAGTCTAGTCCACATATTCTATGATGCATTTATTTAAATGGTGCAAAACAACGTGATTGCGCAGAAGCAAGTCGAACTTCACTAGGTTTTCATAAGAATCGGACGAAAAAAAAACTATCGGCCTATTTTAATACTCAGCGCCTTAACGGTCGCTGAGTAATAATGATAGTGTAATAAAAATAGTGATAAAGTAGTGATACACATGTTATTCAAAATCGCCAATATAAGCGTACTACGTATTAGATACCCATTATAAAAAGAACTGTTTGTGCTACCATAGATCTATCTGTTATCTGTGCATACAGAACTTTCATGTATTTTAAACAGTGACTTAAAAGCCATCTTAAATCCTTGATGCTTTGAGAAATACAAACAAGGATTGACTGCACCATTCAATATGAAGATGATATGTGTGATAGCTTTCATCCAAGGTTCCATTTCTTTATAAAGTAACCATTGCTCTTCCATGAGATAATACACTAACCGCATTATTCGATTAAATAGGATGGGAGCGGAAAAAGCAATAGAGGCCGTTATTATGATACCAATAAATTTTATAGCCCTTAAGTTTCGTCTCCTAGATTGAGTAGTCATGTTAGTGGTTTCGTGAAGTTTTTTAATAAGCATTTGATAGCATCTTATTGATGTGCCATACAAAGTTACGATCAATAAGATTGCCATTGCTGTGTAAATGGTATGACTGAACAATCTTATGATAATAAGAAGTGTTGGACTGAGCCAAGGCAAAACCAACAAGATAATCAACCT
This sequence comes from Turritopsis dohrnii, assembly GCA_027922465.2. Taxonomy (NCBI): domain Eukaryota; kingdom Metazoa; phylum Cnidaria; class Hydrozoa; order Anthoathecata; family Oceaniidae; genus Turritopsis; species Turritopsis dohrnii. The sequence continues at coordinate 22,802 of BQMF02000365.1, read as the reverse complement.
TTTTCCTCTCATTATGGTGTTGTAACTCAGGCCGTTCACTATACGTATGTAACGGTCATAAGCAATACAACACATCGTAACTCCATTAATTGCCATTATTGCACCGGATGCTTTGACAAGTGCTTCTGTTGCGCAACTCTCCAGTAAGCCACTTATTTGAAATATACTCAGTGGCCCCATTACAAAACCAAGCAAGAAACCTCCAATGGCCAAAGAAATCAAAAACTTGTTTGATGCATCTTGCAAAGACCGTATGGTATAAAACAAATAGAGAGCAAGAAAATTTCCACAAGTAGCAGAAACTGAAACCAGAGTTAACACAATTATTAAGGGAATTCTTGTGTCTGTGCGAAATTTTGATAATGTCAAAACACAGGTGTTTTCTGTTACTGTAGTGTTATTTGTAATGGAATCCATAATCTTTATGTGCTTCCAATTCCAAATGAAGCTCCTACAAATAATGAACAAAAAAATTCGAACTTGTTCTTATTTTTGCACAAACATTTATAAAAGACAACAAATTATATGAATGATATCTTTTTCTCAAATGATTCAAGTGATAAGATATAAAACCATATACCGGGTGCTTAAAAAAAATGGAACCAAGAATACGACTTCCCCGAAACTTATTGCGCATTAATGTTTTTCAGCACCAAATTGAGGCTGTAAAATGTAAACAAACTTTCCGTAAGTGTGTAGAAAACCCATAGCATATGTGATATGCCACTTTTTAACTTAATAAAATTTCTTATACCCATTTTCCGCCTTAGTACCAGAAATCTTTAAAATCAAACCATATAGAGCGTAGAAAACGTTCGGCTTTAACAAAAAAGTCTTTATCAGCATTTTACGGTGTAGCGAAAGCGAATACCGTATTTAAACACCCTCGGATTCCTGCTCCTCCTATTACTACTCCGGCCGAAATGGCAATTAGTCTGCGATTTAGAGACTGAGAAACTTCACTAATAACACATTGTAAATTCTAATGAAGGAACGCAGCCTTCGAATTTTCGAAAGTTTTGCATATCAAAAATTTAAAAGTACTTGCTTTGATATTTTATAACCCAATTCATGACGAAGTGAATATTAAATCAAATAGGCCTACATAAATATGGTACTTTTAGTTACTTACGCTAACTGAAAGCACTTGATACATGTTGTTTTTCTTGTTAGTAAAGCTTATCAGTCCAGACTTCTTATTACTTCGTTTGTTAGATACTACACAGTCTTTGATCTTGTTCAAAAAGGCAGTTATTTGTTGGAATTCATTTATAGTTTCATGACATTATAAATAAAACAAGAGCCAGATGGCGCAAAACGGTAGCAGCAAAAGTACTTGCCACAAGAATACTTTCGAAATTTTACTTAAAGTTTTTAAAAGTTCTGTAAACGTTATTTCTTGAAATATCTTGCTGGTGGAAAACAGGCATACACGATAATAATGTTTAAAATTACTAACTCGTGTAAATAGGGTCTAATTGTAACACACCAGCAATTTAATTTATTAGAGGACAAAAGAATTATACATGCATGAGCTGTTTATAACGTACGTTTTTTTTTATAAGAGCTTATGTAGAAAAAAAAGCTCGTTTCTTCGAAAAACGAATGTATGTTTTGAATTATAATTTCTTGAAACCGAAAATGAATTCGAACAGATAACTGCCTTTTTATAACTCGATTTTTGAAAACCTTGATGATAAAAGACAGAACAGATAGCTAACAAACGTAGAAAGTAACAAGAAAGTCTGATCTGTGCTTTACTGACACGAAAAACGTATCTATTTTCAAGTGCCAAAGTACATTGATTCAGTACCATAAGTAACTAAAAGTCCCAGCTTTATTATCAAGTTATTATTATTATTATTATTATTATCCATTTATTTGGTAAAGAAGGTCATATACAAAAGGCAGTGAAAAATACACTGATGTGGACCTACTAAAAACGTAAAATTAAAAAACAATATAAAATCAGTATAAAACAGTATATTTGGTAAAATCGTGCAGACTTCAGATAGAGCGAAATTAAGTAAGTAATTGTGCAACCAACTGGGAACAAAATTTTACCAAGGACCTAGTAGTATACGAGCACAGTGGACTCTGGGACTCAGCAACTTAGAGAATTAGAAAAAGAATTTATTGTATAAACATTTAAGATATAATTTAATAGTGATATTTACAAAATAATAATTATGCACAGTATAAATAATAAAGTTTATAAAAAGGGACGAAGAAGTTGTGAAAATTAGAACTTAAGAAAATTAGTGGTCAACGGAATGAGGACCAACATAAGAATAATATAGATTTGACAAGAAAAGCCAGAATTGCAATGAACCTGGGGTCACCCAACATTGTAGGAATTTATATTTATCTTGAAAGACAATAGTGTGAAACTAAAGTTTTACATAATGTTCAATAATATATATAGGCATCATCTAAAGCTATACCGGTAGAACTGAAATTTATCTTGTCGAGAATGGTCGATTTCTGCAATTCTGATTTGAAGGAAGCATAAGATGGCTTTTCTTTGATGTCATTTGGGATAGAATTCCAGATTTTCGCTGCTCTATAGCAGAACGAGTGTTTGTAGAAAACATATTTAAATGAAGGGAGATTTACACCTTGATGATTTCTGGTTCGTCTGCCTTGTTTAAGTTTAATTAGCTCTGATAGCCGTGGTGACGCAATTTTATTTATTATTTTGAAGGCTTTACAGGCAATACTTCTTTTGTAGTAAAATATAATTGGCTTCCATTTACATTTTTCGAGAACTTGATGATCAGGTACATTTTTCTTTAATCGACATATGTATCGAGCAGCTCTTCGATGGATCGATTCAATGTTGTTGAATAGGGTTGTAGCATAGTTACCCCAGACTTGAATCCCATACAGCACTGAGGGAAGAATACCTTGGAAGTAAACTGATCGAATAGTGCTTGTTGACAACGATCTCATTTTGTACAATTTCTTTACTTTGCAGCTGAATTTGCGACATAAGCTGTCAACTTGTACTGACCATTTTAGTTTATTGTCTATATGAAGACCTAGACATTTAGCACTGTTAACCACTTTGATGCTTGCATTTCCAAGACGAACATCTTTTAATGGACCGATAAATGCTTTTCTCGACAAGATTAGAATTTCGCACTTTTCGAGATGAATTGTCAACGAGTTTGATTCAGAATATTCATGTAGTTTCATAATGTTTTCTTGAAGTTTAACCATAAGACTATCAATGCACTTATCGACTTCAGAGGAAGTGCAGTCATCAGCAAACAATTCAGTATCACAGGTTGAGTTGTCAGGAAGATCACTTACATTTAAAGCAAAACAAGTGGGACCAAGATGTGATCCTTGGGGAACACCATATGTTACTTCGTCATAAGAAGAGCGCACTCCATTAACTTTAGTCAACTGTTTCCGATTACATAGGTAGTTCTCAAGTAATTCATATGAATGACCAGACACACCATGTGCCAGCAGTTTTTTGAGCAGCACTCTATGAGATATCGAGTCGAAAGCTTTTTTAAAATCAATGAATAAAACACCAACATAGTTGCCATTATCAATAGCCTTTTGCCATTTTTCTGTCAGATCATGGAGGTATAAAACAGAAGGAGAACGAACTCAAAATCTGCTATTGTACTATCCGTGATGCGCTGCATTGTTTAAGTCCTCAGTGTGTAATAACATATAATTGCTATCATCTTGCATAATTTTTATAATTTTGGCGTTCCTGCGTGAAAATTTCGTTCATATCAATTCTCCAATGTGATTAAAGATCGTTAGGGTAAAGTTCTTAGCATGCATAATATGTAGGAATTGGGAGAATTATGCAAAAACGTCACAAATATGCAACGAAAACATTGCAACTTTAGGTCTATATATCTCGTGATCCCCTCAAGCAGTTTCGCCGAGCTTCAGTTTTTGAAGAGAGAATAATCCTAAGTTTTTGCACGTACCGCGGCACTATCGAGGCGCAATTAAGTCAGAAGATATGTAGATTGGAACTTATACATGAATTACGCGATATCTTCAACTCTTTATAAAAACATAGATTTTCATTTGTTTCTCAAGGAAGCTTTAGGTTTAATAATCTGCTTGTCACTATGCAGCAAGTTGATCCGTTGTTATAATGGATGATATTTGGTTTTTAAATTGTCGTTAATTTTTAAAAAAGTATTCGTCTCACCGACAACCAGCCGAAAGCGCATCACGGATGACATCAAAGTCATACCGCAATGAATAGAATAGTCATTATCTGAATAATAGAAAAATAAGAGTTCGTTCTCCTTCTGTTTTATACCTCCATGGTCAGATGTAGAAGAAGATCTTCAGTTGATCTATTTTTACGAAACCCCCATTGAAACTGTGATCTTAAATTCAAATTATCAAGATGGGAATTTATTTGACTGTTAAGAACATGCTCGAAGATTTTACTAGGAATCGACAATAGGGAGATCGGACGGTAATTTGAATAATCATTTTTTGATCATTTCTTGTAGGCGCAGGTGATTTGTGTGTGTTTCCATTTCGTTGGGAATTTGCGATGTTGTAAACAGCTTTTGAAGAGATCGTTTAGAGTTGATATTGATGTTTCAGGATCAAGTTTCAGGTCTGTTGATGTCCATCCATCTAGGCCGCAAGCTTTCCCGGACTTGAGAGAATGAATGGCTTTAGCGACAGGTTCTAATGAGGTGTTAAATTCTGGCATGCAAGGGGTTACTTGAAAGATGTGGCTGTTTAGGTTGTTTTTTCCATTGGACATTTTCAGTGCAAGATTTTTTCCCACGTTTGCAAAAAGGAATTCATGGCCATAGCTTTATCTTTATCATCAGTGATAACTTTCTCTCCGACTTTAGTGGGCCAATTTTGGTTTGTTTAGTTTTACCTTTATATTTCTTTATCAACTGCCAGAACTTTTTAGAAGAGTCGGATTGCTGAAATTGAGTTTTCCAGTAGTTAGCTTTGGCACTCCTTATCAGGTTTGTGCATTTGTTCCTGGCGATTTTATAGTCTCTCCATTGAGAAGACCCTTTAGGCGTATTTTTCGCTGACTGTAGTAATCGATATCTGTGATTTAACTCTTTACGAATTTCACCACACATCTAAGGGTTATTAACAGACTTTACTTTTACCTTCCGTGTCTTGACATGATCACTCAGAGTTTTTTTGTATAAGTAATTCCAGCACCAAAGTTTATCATCAGGATCATCGAACAGGGACATGATCTGCCATGGTGTAGATTGAAGATCGTATCTCAAACTTTTATAATTGAGGTTTTTATAGTCCTTGAAGGAGATCAACCGGGGAGGAGGCTGCTTTTTACGTAACTTCAGAGTTGAATAAACAAGGTTATGATCAGAGATTCCAGCAGTGTAGTTCCCACAGTTAGTGATTTTTGATGGATCTGATGTAATTATTAAGTCTATAAGGGTAGACGATTTGTCGGTAATCCTGGTAGGTGTTTTTATGACATTCTGTAGGTTATTTCTTGAGAGTAAATTGCAAAATGCAAAGGACAAAGCTGTACCAGCACCCGGTGTTAAGTCGATGTTAAAATCACCCATAAACAACAAGTTGGAGCGATTTGAAAATTTTTCAACAGTTGGGTGGAAATGATTTATGAAGGACTTTTCGTTTGGTGGACGATAAATACATGCTACCAGTAGTTTTTGTGAATCGACTGTAACTTCTATCCAAGATGACTCCATTTTAATCATGTGGTGATCTTTTTCTAATTCAGTAACTTCGAGGCTTTCACGGTAGTAAATCAAGGTGCCACCCCACTGGGTTCCTTCTCCAATTCTATCATTTCGTACAAAAGAATAGCCATTTATACTTATATCATCATCATCAGTATCAGAACTTAAATGTGTCTCTGTAACTCCAAGAATGTCGAATTGTGATTCATCAAGCAAAATTTTCACCTCAGATAATTTATTTTCCAAACCATTAATGTTGATGTGACCACATAATAAAGCAGTTCTGCTCAACTTTGCCAGATCATTGTACGCCAATATCATCATGCGTAAGATCCTTTCATTTCATCTTCTTCATTCATTAATTTTTGTTTATTTGCTAAAAGAGATAGGCAGAGCTCCCTTTTTCTGGAGTTTGGTTATTCCAGTTTTATGTGGAAGTTACCTTTTACTGACTAGAATAGTATATTTTAATGTCAGTATTTTTATGCAGATAAAAGTTAGATAAATCCCAGCTTTATGTAGACCTATTTGATTAATATCCATTCTTCGTCAATTAAGTGATGAAATATCAAAGGAAACGTATTTTAAATGTATGTGATGTAAAACCTTCGAAAATGCGAAAGGCTGCGTTCGTTCATTAGAATATATATTGAGATTTTAACGGGGACTCGCAGACTCTAAATCGCAGACTAATTGCCATTTCGGCCGGAGTAGGAGGAGGAGGAGGAGGAGGAGGAGGAGTCCACGGGTGTTTTAATACGGTATTCGCTATCGCTGCTACCGTAATGATATCTTTTTCGAGGAAACGCGTGGCCTGTTTTTTCAAAAATTTTTTTCTACATAAACTCCTTTAAAGAAAGTCTTAAATAAAGCATACATATAATTCTTTTCTCTTTAATGAATTAATTGCAGGTGTATTTAGACCCTATTTACTCTAATTATCGTTAATGCCTGTTTTCCAGCAGTGAAATATCTAAAAAAAAGACAACCTTGAAAGAACTTTTGAGTAACTTTTTAGAACTTTAAATAAAATTGCTGCTACCGTTTTGGGCCATCTGTCCTTTGTTTCTTTTCAAATAAAAAATGTGAAAACGAAGTTTTTGTGCATTGACACTTATGAGTTCGATGAAAAAATATTTTTTCGATATGTCAGAAGGAAATGAAACGTATTTTCGATCCTCTCAGAATAAGTTTGGTGGGCATGGAAAATATTGTTGTGTGCCTGGTTGTAAAAGTGGTTACCAAAGATAGTTATAGGCAAAACTCTGGTATAACATTGTTCCAAATACCAAAGAAAGACCATGTCTGATAAAACGCGTTGGATTAACGCAATAAGTCATCAAAGAATGAAAGCAGCTACTGATACGTTTGACCCTGGACAGAAAACAAAATACATTTATGAGTTTCATTTTAAAGCCGATGGCATAACTGTTCCGCATATAGCGTTGGTCGAAAAACAATTTCCAGGAAGGATTCCGTTTACATTCAAAACCAAATGATTTTGTTAGAGTACCAAAGTCTCCTAAGAAGAAAGCATCTCAATAATCGAATCATTTTCAGTGAATGATGATCATGAAAGTAGCATATACCTGATATTGATGTTTCTAATGATGCACAAAATTGGAACTTTTGAAACACAAGATCGTTAGTATTCAACAAAATTATATAACTCTAATAAATCTCCCTTACAGTAAATATAAAGAACACTTTTGTTAGTTTAATATTCCTAAAGTTTCTAGACCCACGCACAGGATGCTGCAACAAGAAATTTTATGACATTTCTCTTCTCTTTTTTCATACTTGCTTTGCGCATATTAAATATTCATTATCCAACAACAACATATCCTTTTCTGTTGTTTTAATTTTTGCTGTTTCAGGTTTCAGGTGTTTTCCACTTTCTAAACAATGTTTTTCGATTTCTTTGATAGTGAATGATGGAATTTCTTTCAGTGACTTTCCCCATGTCGTTGAATATTGACTGTTAACAGGAACTCGAATTAGCGTTTTCGCTATTATTTTTAGAATTACCTTTAGTATTTTCATTGACAATAGGTTTAATATCTCGGTTTCATGTTTATGCAAAAGGTTTTGGAAAAGGTGTATTATAACCGCGTTTATTTCAATGAAGTTTGTCAATAAAGTTTATACCAGTATAAGACCCTGTTTTCCAGCTATCTGAAGATGTATGTGCTTTAAGCTTGGAATACCCTATCATTCAACTGGATTACTTTAAATGGATCAGTTGGATTTTCACCTGTTTCAGTTTAAATGGAAAGTGTTTTTTGTTCCGGGTCGGATCAAAATGGAACGAACAACTCCCTTGCTGTTGCGTAATATTTCACGTGGTCTATTGTTTAGCGAACCGATCCGGTACAATTATACGAAGTGGTATTCGCCTTAACATTGGCGATAGCGTTAAAGATTTATTACATAACTGTTTTTGTTTTCGGAAAATTGATCTCATTGTTAAACATCTAAATTGATCGTTAAGAAATCAATGATTTTTTCCAAACTTCTTTTTCGATTTCCTCTTTTTCTACTTTTCCATTTCCTACAAAAATTACATCACGAGAAAGACCAAAAAGTAAGAATTCCATCGATATAAAATTTATAAAAATTAATTGGATATTTTCTTCAAAAATGTGATGAAAATTTTTTACGCCAAAGTTTTCATTCATCTAAAGGCTGAAATACATTATCATTTAATGGATCAGTTTGAATTGTTTTAAATTGCTCTATTTATGACATTTTTTCCCAAGGGGACTATATTTCTATTTAATTCGATATACAGTGTGTCCACCAGAAAGTGGGCACCTAACTTTCAATAAGCATATCTTTTGTTTTTCATGCTTGTTTTTTCAGTTTTTATATTAGCAGAAAGAAAATTTTTTGGTCTTTCTAAATATATGACCTTTTTTATAGGAAAACAAATTACAAATTACGTTTTTACAAGCTTGAAACATGAAAGTTGAAACTCTTTTACAAAGATTTAAAAACTTTGAATCGTGCTTTTTGATGGTGGATTTCTATCCAGAAACTGTTGTCTAAAAGCCTGACTAACAGCTACATAACTTTTTGTCTCCTGAAACTTTTTTCTTATGATCGAATGAATTTCATAAAAAGTTTGCTTTCTCGCTTATACAGATTTTGCCAATGCGTTGGGAATATGATATTATTAAATTATTGCCCCCGCAGCGAGCGTAAGCGAGCGAGGAGGCATAGTAGTTTCACGAGATAGGCGAATGTCAGTTTCTGATTTTGTTTTTCATCATCATCTTCTTCATCATCCTCCAACTTTCGTGTTGACGTTACACGGTGGAATACAATTATTAGCTGACTTTGCTTTTTTCCCGTTTCAAAGCATGGTACTGTAAGTGGGAGACAAAATGTTTTTCTCTTTCCTAATTTATTATTATATTATACTATGTTATTTAGGAAGATCGTATGCTAAAATTGCTTAGACATTTTTCGTGTTACTTTTGTGTAGTTTTAGTGAAGTGAACGACAAGGATTTTGAAGCACAGCTTGATGTCCGAAATTTTGCCAACCATACATTTTATTTTTGTATATATTTTAACTCTAAATTCTTCTTTCAATAATTTTGTTTAATGCACTGATTTTTGGCGGATCTTCCCTTCAAAAGATTTTAATTGGATTTCTGTGTATACAAGAAAGCCATATTACAAACTGTCGTTCTTCGTCTTTTTCTTCTTTGACTGTCTTCCAAACCTAGTGTGATCATGATCAATAAAACCTATATATTTTTTTCTTGTTTTTTTTATGTAAACTTTGGCTATTTTTTTGTTTTAAATCAAAGTTTGAAACGCAATGGATTTTTTTTTTTGGCTCTTACAGAATGTTTTTAACAAATCTTATTTTAATTATAAAAATTATAAAATATGTATCCATGGTTTCAATTCACACATTTCTCTTGTTTGTAGGAAATACTTTCTAATATTACTTGTTAAGCCTTATTTACACTTTTTGAAAGGTATATTAGCATCAGTGTAACTTAGACCTAAGAGATAACAAAAAGTAACAAAGTTTTGTGCATATTTTCATCTGTTTAAGTGTAGATCTATTTGGTTTGCATATTGCAAGTTGGTTTTGAAATGCCAAAAACTGATTTTGTCGAAATATTTAGGCATATAACTTTGCCTCATATCAGGTCCCAAATCAACCCATTTTTTTTTTCGGCCAAAAACTTGTTTTCGTTTCCGCTGTTAATGTATAGCTTGCTGTCTGTATAAATTGGAATGCTTGAGCGCGGGGGCATTTTTAGCTAAAGCTACATGCTAGTAATAAAACAATTTAAGGTAAGTTTACACAATAAAAAGACGTTTATGCCTTTTTAAAAAAATTCGTGATAACATTAGCACAACACCACCAACAGCGGTTGTTTGAACGAAACAAAAGGTTAATTGCTCGTTAAAAGTCTGTTTTATTGATCATTACAAAATTAACAACCATATCGAAACAAAAAATACTTAATATTCTTTAAAATAAAAATTTTTATAAACAACAACTTATATTTTTGGAAAGCTAAAAAAATCCTCTTTCCAACGGTATAAAAACCGCATTGTGTTGTTGAAAATTCGAAAAGTTATTACGGTAGCAGCGATAGCGAATACCGTATTAAAACACCCGCGGACTCCTACTCCTACTCCTACTCCTCCGGCCGAAATGGCAATTAGTCTACGATCTGAAGACATCAGTTTCGAGACTCACGCTTTTTAATAAATTAATTTTGCTGACTGAAATCAGTATTTTAAAAAATGCTAAGAAGAATACGGTTTTAGAATTTTTTAGCAAAATGAAATTATTATTAGAATAAGAATTCATACAATATATATTTTACTACATTTTTATTATATATTTTTATTTTAATATATATAAACATTTCCAAAACAACAAAAATAAAACGGTCTGTGTTTTATAACATCGCCTCATGTTTCGAAAAGACCCGTATGAAAGTTAGATCGAAGTTTCACCTTCGTGTTGTTTGGGTTGTTGCAAGAAAGTTTTAGATAAAATTTTAGATAAAATAATCCTGTATTTTTCAATTGTTATAATTCCATTCTTGCCGTTTCCTTTTCAGGTTCCGATTCTCTATTATACCATTGTGTCACTGATAGGGTCTGCGGCAGCAGTCGATGCACTGCTTGGTCGATGTACCACAACTGAAAAAATTAAAAACTATACCACCAATAATACAATTGGTTATAATAACTCTGTCAATACTTTTATTTGAAAACAATTACTTCGTTACTGATATGTCAGTTTTGAAAGCCATACAAGGGTCTTTTCATCAAGGACATCAAATGTTTGGTAAATCTGCTGGTCAACAGTGCACATGTTGTTCTCTAATGTCAGTTGCATTTACTCATGTGAAAAGCCCGGGGCATTGGACATCATATGATTTGGATTTTATTATTAAAAAGGGGGATGAAATCTACAAGTCCCTCAATAAAAATACCTATTTGATGATAGCTGAACTTCCAAAAACTTTATCTCTATTTGATTTGTCTATTGATATTTGTTATGCTGATGAAAAGATTGGTTTCATAAATGGCTACAGCAAAACTGGTGTGCTATTTGAGCAAAATATCCCTTCTTATTGTAATGGAGTACTGATCTTACTGAAAGGCATATGCTTCAGCGTATTGTGGACTCAAAAATGCTACTTTCTATTTGATTCCCATAGTAGAAATGCTCAAGGGAGGTCATGTTCAAATGGACTTTCAATTTTGATGAAATTTAAGACTAAGAATTCACTAGAGATGTTTGTTATTGAAAACTACTTACAAAGAAGTGATGAAAATGTACAGTTTGAAATTCATTATCTCACAGTATCTAAAACTGACCCCTCAGCAAGTCTATATGCAAATTATCGAAAGTTAAGAAAGAATACTATTGAGAAAGAAAGCTGTCGAGAAAGAAAGTCTACGAATTTAGAAAAACAAAAGTGTAGAATGCGAAAATCAACAGACATTGAAAAAGAAAAGTGTCGACAAAGAAATGCAACTGACATTGCAAAAGAAAAGTGTCGGCAAAGAAAAGCAACCGACATTGAAAAAGAAAAGTGTCGAAAAAGAAATGCAACTGACATTGCAAAACAAAAGTGTCGAAAGCGCAAGGCAACTGACATTGCAAAAGAAAAAAGTCGACAAAGAAATGCAACTGGCATTGCAAAAGAAAAGTGTCGTAAACGCAAGGCAACTCAAGATGCTAAGGACAAAAGCTGTAAAAGAAAGCGAAATGCCAAACACTTTATATCAGATCGTATCTCAGTCTTCAAAAGAGCAATACAAGAAGGGCCTTACTTTATTTGTGTTGTTTGCAACCGCTGCTTATATAAAAGAACAGTGAAGAATTTTGATGAAACTTTATATGAATTTGAGTTCCATTATTTATTCACATTTGTTGAAAGTTTTGATGGCAGTCACTACATTTGTTTTACATGCGACAAATATCTTAAAAAGAAACAAGTTCCATGTCAGGCTGTTAAAAATAGATTGGAGCTTGATGAAATTCCAAAAGAAATTTTGTGTCTCAATCACCTTGAGAAAATTTTAATTGCCAAACGTATGTTATTTAAGAAAATTGTAGTCATACATGGTAAAGGTGAACAACCAAAGATCAAAGGTGCTATTTGTAATGTCCCTGTATGTGCTGATACAGTCAGTGAGTGTCTTCCACTCCCAGATAACATCAATGGTGTGATACCAGTGAAACTTAAGCGAAAACTTGCATTCAAAGGGCATATTCATTTTGAAGATGTTGACCCTGAGCGTGTGAAAAACGCACTACAGTATTTGAAGACCAACAATCCATTCTACTCAAATATTTTAATAAGGATTGATAACATAAACAAAGAATTGTTATCATTAACAGATATTGATGCAATTGTAGAGCAAGATGTATTTCCTATTGATATTGAAGATTTGGAAGAGGAAAATCCCCTGAATAATGATCGAATAAATAGTGATGAAATGGTTATTATTCCTAATATTTACAGTGAGAATGAAAACCTTTTGAATATTGCACCAGGCGAAAACAAAATACCGGAATCATTTTTTAATGATGATTTTTGTGAAGAGCAAGCGTTCCCTTATCTACTACCTAAAGGAAAATTTGGGTACAAAGTTCTTAGATCTGTTCAATTGTCTCCAGTGAAATATTTTAACCAGCGGCTGCTTAATTACTCACAAAGATTCTCCTCCAATGCAGATTTTATATTTTTCGGACACTACGTTGTTCAACAGATAAATCTTTACAATCAAATGAATATTGCCACATCCAAAGTTATTGGAACCTTAAATGCTGGACAGTTGCAAAATAACTATAAAGAGACAATTCGTTCTTTTATTTCAGAAGACAAAGGTTTCACATTCATGAAATCTGTCAAAGGCACCCCTGCATACTGGAAGAACTTCTTATATGATGTATTAGCAATGGTTAAACAGCTAGGTCTACCTACATTTTTTGTCACTTTATCATGTGCTGATTTGAAATGGGCTGAATTGATATCAATTATTGATAAACTAAATTGTTTTGGTACACACGGGGAACTGAACTACTTTGAAAAATGCAAAAGATTAAATGCCAACCCTGTTCTTACTGCTAGGCATTTTCAATTTCGAGTGGAAACCTTCTTCAAAGAAATTATTTTGCATAAAGACAGTCCATTAGGAAAAGTAGAATTTTACGTCATTAAAGTAGAATTTCAATTTCGAGGCTCCCCACATGTTCATTCATTTGTTTGGGTGAAAGATCCACCTGTACTGACACTTGAGACTAAAGATACGTATTTAGAATTCATTGATTCTATTGTCAGGGCAGATTTGCCCGATGAGCTAAATGAACCTCATTTATATGAACTAGTTAGTCAATACCAAATTCACAAGCACTCAAAATCCTGCCGAAAGTATAAGAATGTTCCATGCAGATTTCATTATGGCCGATTTTTCACTGATAGAACAATTTGCGCTGAACCGTTAGAGGGATCATTACCTGACACTGATAAATTCAGAATCTTATCGGAGCGAGCAAAGATTTTGAAAAAAGTGAAAAATTACATTGATGAATATTTAGACCCTCACAAACATTCCTATGTAAGTGACTTACCCATTTCAGAAATTTTGAATTCCCTTGACATCAATGAAGAAGATTATTATCGCATGCTTTCCATTTCTTCTGGGGAAGATTTTGAAATTCACTTACGGCGACCACCAAACTCTTGCTTTGTTAATAATTATTTTGCAGTGGGATTAGAGGCGTGGGAAGCTAATCTGGATATCCAACCAGTTTTTAACTATTACAAGGCTGTTTCGTATATGTGCTCCTATTTTTCAAAAGCTGAAACAGATTCATCTGTTGCAATGAAAAAGGCTGCAGAAGAAAGCGAAAACATGAATTTTAGGGATAAAATGAAGAAATTAGCTATTGCATTTTTATCTCACAGACAATGTTCTTTGCAAGAGGCAGTTTACCAACTTATGCCGGAGTTATGGTTGAGAAAAACATTTCCTGTGGTTACCTTTGCAAATAGCAATTTGCCTAACAAAAGATATAGAATTTGCAAAAGTGAACAAGAGCTTAATGAGCTACCAGAAGATAGCACAAACATATTCAAACGTAACAATTTAGACCGTTACATGGAAAGACCAGATAAGGACTTCAAAGGTGGTAAATACGATGTTCTCGATACTATTTGCTATGCTGAATTTTTAGCTTTTTATGTATTAGACACAAAACCCATGTTTGATGAAAATGATTCTCAACCAGAAGTACTCCATGATGATTCCGGTGAAGTACCATGCAATTACCCAAAATCGATACCACTTATGTCATCCAAAGAGAAAATGAAATGTCGTGGTATTAGAAAAGTTATTAGGTATCATACTCCAAACCGTGTTACTCAGCCTGAAGCATATGCCCACCACTTACTACTTTTATTTTACCCTTTTCGTAATGAAAGTGAGCTTCTATGTTGTGAAACTAAGACCTACACTGCTAAGCTAAATCAGACACACGTTTTAGAGATTGTAAACCAAAACAAACTCCGGTATGAACCTTGGGGTGACCTAGTTGATGCAGTTTTAATGAATCACACTTTAAGACCAAGAACTGATGCCTTTGCTGAACAAGAAAATGATGATCTCTTAGTTGAAAATGCATCTGTTGAAGAAGAAGATGAAACTAATTCAGATGAAATCATAGATTTTCAGATCCAAAATAATAGCTATCGTAGTAATTTGAATTCATCTAACGCAGGGCTTGACACAACAACTGATGAAGAAATCAACCATTTAATTTCAACACTTAATAATAAACAGCGAGAAGTTTTTAATATTGTTAATTCATGGGCCAGACGCAAAGTAGTATGTAATTTCTGTAAAGATATCAATGAGGTAGAACCCTTGCAGTTGTTTATAACTGGTGGTGCTGGTACTGGTAAATCACATCTAATAAAAACTGTAGCTGCAATGCTTATGAAAACTTTGAACTACCGTTCATTGAATCCAGAAAAACCTAAAGTTTTGATGCTAGCACCAACAGGAGTTGCTGCCGTTCAAATAGCTGGAAATACAATTCATTCTGCACTTGGAATACCTGTTGATTGTAGAGGCTTACAAGTTCCAAAACTTCCAGATAAAAAGAGATGCTCATTGCGGCTGAAATTAGAGGAGCTTAAGGTAATAATTATAGATGAAATATCTATGGTAGCCAATAAACTATTATTACATATTCATCAGAGGTTATTAGATATTTTTGGCTACTCTGGAAATTCCATGAAACCTTTTGCTGGCCTAACAATTATTGTTGTTGGAGATTTGTATCAGCTCCCGCCTGTGATGCAGCGTCCTGTGTTTGCTGATTATCACAATGAAATGTATAACATCTATCATCTGTGGAGGGTGTTCAAAATGTGTGAGCTTACAGAAGTAATGCGCCAACGGGGGGATAACACTCTTATTGACCTTTTGAACAATGTTCGGATAGGAAGGATCACTTCCGACGATGAAGAAATCTTGCAATCAAGATTCATATCAAAGGAAAATGAGAACTACCCTAACGAAGCCCTTCATATATTTGCTGAAAATGAACCAGCTAGGCAACATAATCATGTAATGCTAGAGCAACTTGACTATACTCTTTTTACTGTACAAGCTGTAGACCAAGTACCTAAGGGGGTTCCAAGTCACATATATGACCGAATATTGACTCTAAGTCAAAGTCAAACGAATGGCCTAAGTTTCGAATTGAAAATTAAAGTTGGTGCAAGAGTGATGTTAACATCGAATTTAGATGTGTGTGATAAATTGATTAATGGCCAAATAGGTACAATTAAGCACATCACGCAAGAAAACAATTCTGTAAAAACAATATACATAAAATTTGATGATTTAAAGGCTGGTCATTTAAAAAAGATTGCCGACGCCTTTGCTAGACAAATCGATGCAGTTCCTATTGAACGTATAACAACAGACATAAAAACCAGCCCTAAAAAAGAAGCGTCACCAGTAGTAAAGAGGACACAATTCCCTCTAGCTTTAGCATGGGCATGCACAGTGCACAAGGTCCAAGGATTAAGTTTGAACCAAGTTGTAATCAGTTTTGATTTACTAAAACAAAAGGCATTTAACCATGGTCAAATTTACGTTGCTCTTAGTCGAGTTACTTCCTTAGAAGGGTTATTTTTAACTGGGGAATTTAAAAGATCAGCAATATCAGCTGACCCACGAACCAGTAGAGAATATGAGTATTTAAGGGAGAATCAAGACCTTGGAAAGGAACCTGGTAACGCTGATGATGATTCATTATCGTTAATTGTATGTAACGTAAGGTCACTCAAAAAACATCTAGGTGACATAAAGGCAGATGTACATTTTATGAGAAGTGATATAATGCTTTTAACTGAAACCCAAATGACAAATGATGATAAAGTCCTATTAGAAGGATATACAGGATTGCATAACAACAGCTCCCACAAATATTCAAGTCTGGCTTGTCTTTTTGGTTGTGACCTCAGAATAATTGAAGAGTTTCGTTGCGAAGGACTTTCTATTTATCGGTTCTTTTTAGAAAATCAAAGTTTTAGAATATTGCTTCTGTACAGGAGAAATGACACGGCTATGTCAACTTTCCACGAACTTTTGCAATATGTAACTGCAGCTTATGAAATAGACATTTTAACTGGAGACTTCAATGTCAATCCAAATGACCATATAAGATCTATATTAGAAGACTACGATCAACTCGTATTAGAACCAACACATATAGGTGGCGCTATACTTGATCATCTGTACATCAAAAAAGCTTTCGTCCTAAATTATAATATTGCCGTTTCTGTTCACCACGTTCATTTTTCTGACCACGCTTCTATCAAAGTTTCCCTGGAGAAAGTAATCAAAGAATGACTATCTGAAAGTCATTTGATCTCCTTCCATCGTAATGGAAGGATTTTTTTTTTTTTTTTTTTTTTTTTTTTTGTGAAGTGGGACTTGGAGGTTGTGCTTTGGTACGATTAATCTACATTGTCCTGCCTTTTTACACAGGCTAACTGCATTAACTTTCATGACGCAGCGTTGATCTGTATGACAGAACTTTTGAACAATTGCGCTAGTAAGAGCCGGCGTAAAAGGGCCGATAAAGGTATAATATTTTATGAATATTTTGTTATTTACCTACATTTTATTTATTTATTTTAATATTGTAATGTACCTTTTTATATTCATTTTTATATGATAGCATATTGGAGACACTATTCTTCCGAACATTTACAATAAACAGTTGCCTTAATCCTTAAACGTGTGTTAGCTTTGATCGCCTAGTATTTTGTTAATGTTCACGCCAGAGCATAACCTCCTGTCAAAAAAATATTTCTGTTTGTGAATATTTTTAATTATTGTTGCTTCAATTTGAGCAAAACAGTTGTTAACAGTGATACATTATAAATTTAATTTGTTAAAAATAATTATTGATGAATGAATTATGCAATTTTATGATTTTTTACACTATGTTCCTTTTTGATGTTCTGCATTCCAATTACTTTCTTTGACAATGTATATATAAGTCTAGCCTTTTTCCTAATGTTTCCCAAAATAGCAGTTTTTAAAGAGAAGCCTCAAATTTTTAATACTTGAATGTTATTGTGTGGCAATAATTTCAATAATAATTGAATTAATTTAATAACTTGTATATACCAAAATGTATTTTTATTATATTCACGTTTTCCAAGCTGTATGTTTTTTACAAACTGCAGAAAATATTCTTAGTGTATTAAACGGACGACAAAAATGTTGAAAAAACTTTATGCATTATGGAAATAATGTACATGTATCACATCAACGATCGACAGCTAATGACTTTGAAATTTGAATGCAGAGAAATCAAAAATCCATTTGTTGCATTTCATGATAGTTCACACCTGTTCAAGTCGTCGTTTTGGAAAACGAAACTGAAAGCATTCCAAATACCAAGATATTGCATTGAGCTGGAGTGTGAGCTGAAAATCATGTTGATCAATTAGTATAACCCCTATGAACACTTGTTCAGCTGATATACGTGACGAATCCATAACTCACAATTATTGCAGCAAATTAAAACTATGAAAACTTCTAGCATGTAAGTCCCTAATAATAATTGTCACTTTTGGATTGATGAAACTTGTCAAAAATGTAATATTGATGTCTTCTTCAGGCTGATCAATATGGTGGGTTCTCATATCGTTCGACGAATGGAATTCGTATGAAAATTGTTTTGATATCGCTGAAAGAAGATTTATAACTGTTACGTTACTTATGGCGTTATATAACATGAGAAAGAGTAAAAGCATGTTGATATCGTTTCATTAATCCCAAATGTGGACGACAAGTAAAGATAGATGAAGTGCAATACATATTATCAACATTACCTCGAATTATCTCAGTGACATTGCAGTCTTTTCGTTCTGGTGAAAACTGGTTTAATAAAACATTGAATGAGAAATATTTTGCTGTGTTAACAAGTTAAAGAAATAACACAAACTGTTTATTTGTAAAATGCTTTCCAGTTATTATTGCCCCTTTTTTCTATGATCTTCAACTACTAAACACGTAGGGACCCTTCTAAGCAAATTATCCTAGCCGAAGAAGTTATAATCTTGTCGGAAACAATTTCATCAGTTTCCTCCGTCGAAAATGTTGTCGCTCCTTCTGTGTTTGCACCGGTCGAAATGTTTTTGTGACAATGATCATACCGCTTTGCGCCATATGGCTCTATTCTCAATGTTATTATGGTTGCAGCTAAAGCAAATATTAAAAACGTTCATTTGCTGCTACCGTTTTGCGCCATCTGGCTCTTGTTCTATTATCAAATGCATGGCTTAATGACTGTATCATGGGTGTCGCCGTAAAGAAATTGGTACAATGGATTCGTATCAATCGGTCCTCAATTCAGAAAAACCGAAAATCCGTTCCAATCCGTATCGCAAAAACATATACAGCTTCTCCACGATGGATCAAGTTTGTGACAGCCTCAGATCACGATTAACTCCCGCTTCAAGAAAGTCGATTCGATCACTCTCCAGCATTGTATGCCAAATGGATGACAACGAACTACTTTCCTCCCCATCCAAATGTAAAACCGATGGTTATAACTATGGATTGTTTGCGATTGCGTTTAGTGACATGCGAAAACGCTTAATCGAATGGTTAGAAAACAAAACCCTTACACCATTTCCCAAAGTATTTGAAGCTTAGATTCTTACGCAAACTTAACAATTATTGATTTTTTAATTTTTTAAACCTCTAACCAGAGATTATTCACTGACTGGTCAATCTTTATTGAACTTTATCTTACACGTCGAAAAGACTTAATCTCAAGAAAAGTTCTTTAGTTACCTATGTTTAGGAGCTCAAGAAAGGTCTGTTTATTTTGCTACCCCCCCCCCCGCTAACTCGACCTCTCGCTATCTCGACACCCGCCTAACTCGACACGATTCCTTCGGTCCTGCCAGATTCCGACGTTTTTGAATGGAAATTTCCCCCGCTATCTGGACATCTCGACATAAATATTGCGGTCCCTTGACAAAAAAACTCAACATTTTCAAAATTTTAATTGTTCCTGTTTCCTTAATTATCGTTCTGAGCTCATTTTCTGTCACCGACAATCACAATCATGCGAATTTAGGAGATGGGGAAGTGATGTAGGTGGAATGTACACTTCACTTCGCTGACGAAGCAGGATATATAAATATTCTTAGACAGCAGTATCAGGCTATCAATGAACTTTAATTTTTGGAAACCTGTTATATGATAAAAATATATTTCAAATAAAGAAACATATCAGTTTTTTTCTTATTTTATTCTTTAAGGTCCTATCCGAACCTAATAAAAGCAAAATAATAGGGGTGGTTGGGGTGTTGGACAAAAATATTACGTAAAAAAAATCCCCCGCTAACTCGACCCCCGCCTAACTCGACATTCTTCCCGGGCCCCACGCGTTAGCGTCCCCTTTGTTTATAAGCTCAAAAAAAGTCTGTTTATTATGTTATGTTTTATTATGTTTATTATGTTATGTTTATTATGTTATGTTTTTCAAGCTCAGAAATTTTTTACTTAGGTTTTCAAGCTCCAAAAAGCTTGTTTAGGTTTTATCTTTTTTTTCAACAAATAAAATTGAAAATTCTACGACCGATTTTGGTTTCTCCAATGCAAAAATTACATAACTGCGCACAACATCTACCTTTTTCGTATCTTACATAACAGAATTGTTTTTTTTTTTCGAGAATGATCAGGGGGATCCTTGAAAAGTGAAATTTTCAACGCGTTCAAATTTAAAACCTGATACTTTTTTGTTGGAAAGAGCATAAAAAGTAGATGAAGAAAACGGAATAACTTATAAATTTTTGTCCAGGTGTGATGTCGAGAAATTGGCCAGAATACCTTCAAAAAACGCGTACTGCATCTTTGACAAAGCTCCATATCTGAGCAAAAAAACAAGACCCAGCTGAAATTAGAACATTAGGCCGACAATTCCATGTTTATTACTTTTCTTTTGGAAGTTTTTTGGTAAAGTACTTGAAAAATATAGCTTTCCAAAAATACCGAAATTCGTCACTGTGATACTCTGTTAAATTTGCCAGTAATCTATTCGGGTTTTTTTTCAAATGTCTTTTCTTTCACAAAAGGGGAGTGATTATTTACCAGTAAATATACACTCCCGAGAGTAATTATTTCCCAGGAAAATAATACTGGGGAGTAATTATTTCCTATTAAATAATAACTGGGGAGTGGGTTTTTTACGGTGACACCGGATCAAACTGAAAAGAAGAAGAAGAAGGGATTGTCGCAGGAGAAGTTTCAATTACTTCAATCAATCTTTTTTATTTCTACTTCCTGTATTTCGTAAGAACCTAAACAACTAAGAAAAAATATTCATCCAAAAAAAACAAACAAAAAAAAACACATACAATTTTAAAAAAAGAAAGATTCTTCCTAAATGTTGCCCAATTTCACACGTGGACTGGTTAATCAAGTGAATTAAACTCGCTTTTTCGAATGACTGAAACAGATAAAAAAAAAAGAAAGAACGGGGAAAAACAACAACAAACAACAGCACATGTGTAAATAAATAGGAAAAACTTGTTGACTCCATGAACATCACGTGTACCAACGATCAATTAATCAACGTTCAAACTTTCACGTATTTATTTATTTATTTTTACATTCACATATTTATTTGTTGATCTATTATATTTTCAAGTCAACACGGTGTTCTTCATCTCGATCATTCATAAAAAAATGTATGCATTATCCAAAATAACATCTGAGTGTTTGAGCTGATCACAGCCGGATGATCAAGAAACTGAGAAATTCACCGAAATGACCATTCATTTTGACTGCCGCTCACGTGGTCACGCCCAACTTCTCCTTTCAAGGATGTTGTACTTAATGATGGAGATCTTGTCGTCTTCAAAGTGCTTGAGATGATGTGCAACGAAACCGTGTACAGTCCTTGAAAAGCATGCCTTTCGTCGTCGAATCACCCGCAGTACAGGCTTTGGGTACACTGATTATAGAATCTCAAACGAAAACCTTGGCTAGTGCATCGGCACCAGCAGAGGCTATATAAGGCTGCGACGGATGAAATGCCACGTCAAACACTGCTTCGTCGAATTTCTTCCGATGCGCTGTTATCTCCTGAATGCATGTCTTATTTTCCATATTCCACAAGCGAATTGAACCATCGTGACCTGTAACAAATTGAAACAAATACGCCATAAGGTATTTTGCTCCCATTTCACAGCTTTATAACTGACTTTCAGCATTTCTAAAGCTGTTACAAATAGTGCAAAAAAATTAACTTGTTTTTTTTTAGGTTAGTGCCCCTTTAATCTTTTAAAACATGCTCTTGCGATGTAAATAATGAGGGACCAATTTTGGTCCAAAATAAGCCTAAATTGCTTTCTTTTTCGACCATATTTCGAATAAATGTATCGCAAATTTAAATTCCGCATGATTAACTTAATACACTCGAAAATTGAAGCACATTACAAGTTTTCTTGCTTGGAAAGTATGAAAAACGAAAAACATGCATGAAAACTGATTGAGTGATTCTGCTTCGAAATTCACTGGTCATTCAAATGCTTACAACCTGATCATCCAACAGGCTGTGATTTGTAGATTCTGGAGTTTCCAGGCTATGGACCACTTTCACCTTAACGCAATCAAATCAAACGAGAAAAAAAAACAAAAAAAAAAAACAAAAAACAAACAAACAAAAAAAAACAACCTCACGACTGCTTCATGTGTAGTTTACATAAAAACACTACTTACTTCCAGATAAAATATATAAACCACTAGGATCGATTGATAAACACGTGACCGCATCCAAGTGTGCTACCATGTTGTGAACTTCTTTACCTATGTAATCAACAAAAGGTTTCAGCTACAACGACTACGTACAGCTTTATAAAATCCTTCCTCTCACAAGAACTGCCTATCAAAACATGGTGGGAACAGATATTATGTTGACCAAGCAGAAGAAAAATTCAGATAAAAGCCCATGGGCCATGGGAATACGGCATGTTGTTATTTACCAATGATATATAAG